>CM053600.1:38923256-38974417 GCA_028646575.1 Pseudocheirus occidentalis
AAACACAAGTTACAAGCAGGCCAAGAAACAGATCAGCAGATGGGCTTCCAACCATCTGAGCATCACATTCATTACCTATTCAAGTTACCAGAGAGGGAAGCATCAACATCTGGGTTTTTCAAAGCCGGGGGGCTCAACGGCTTCCCAGAGTCTCATCTGGCCAAATCTTACAACTCTTCTCAAAGTGAGCCCCAAAGTAAACCTCACATCAGGGTGTATATATAGGCTTCTCCTGGGTTAGAAAATGTCACAGCCCTCTTGACCCACTGTCCAATTACAAAGTAACAAGGTGTGGCCATTCCCAAAAAACAAGCCAGCCACCCCCACACTCCACATGGCCACATTCAGCCTATTAGGGGGCAGAGTATACTTTCAAATCAGGGAACATTCTCGGAGCCACTTAAGCAAAGGGGCTAGTTGCAGGAAAGAGTTTCAGATTCCCATTACAATAATGTATATGTATATGTGTATATACATATGTATGTATTGCTGCTCAGAAGTTCTAAGCTCAAGAGATCTACCAGGGTCAGCCACCCTGATAGAATGTATGTATTATCCTATCTAAGCCTCCTAGACTTCTCTGCCCCTGCTAAATAGGTGAGGGTCTTTTGGTGAGGGAATCAGCATATATAGTCATTGGGAAGAAGGCCCTAGGACCTGTGTCTCTCTGCATAGACTCCATGTAACTACCACTCTCTCCACAGAGGGTAAAACTGATCCTCATAATTTGAGAGCTTGATTGTACCAGAAAAAAAAAGAAAAGAAAAGAAAGAAAGAACAGATTGAAGTTTCTGCCCAAAACAGATTGTCATAGTCAAGCAGCCCTGGCACTATTCCCTGACTGTTGGAGAGAGGTGGTAATTAAGAGAAAGAAACCACTCTTAATGCCAGAATGGCCTGAAGTGGTTGCTTGGTATCCAGTTATCCAAGAATTGTGGAACCTGGGTGATAAATCCCATGAGTGGGAGCAGGAATCATGTCCCATTTAGTTTAAATTCACAATCTTAACTACTCCTTAACTAGTTATTTTTTTTAAATAAGGAGGCAAATGGTCCAACTTTGAGAAGAGATAGTGGTTGAGAGGGAGAAAGAAAGAAAAGGGTTTTTTCTCCTCTGTGGATAGACTAGGAGAATCTGTCTTCAACTCTCTGTGAAGTCAAGGCCCCTAGAGTTAAGAATCAATATGTGGTCAATCAAGAAATAGATTATCTAAAAACAACCTAGTTAATCAGGTTGTCAAAGAATGAAGTGAGTGGAGCCATTGGATGAAATCAAAAGAGAAAAAGTATTAGGATTGGTTGAAGAGACTGACACACCTTCAACTCTATGTATTATCAGAGAAGGCAATTCCAAACAAAAACATTCGATTACTTTGAGAGTTAAATTTTGGATGTTCTCTGAGGAGTTAGACACTTATATCTGTACAGAAGGCAGCAAAGAAGGGAGGAGGGGTGAAATGAGTCAAACTTCACCTTGCTATTCCCTTGTAACCTCTAAAAGGAGGATTTGGGTTTCCTATCTGAGCTGGTAGCAGTGGGTGACAGCATCATCTATGTAGGGACAGGAGACAAATAGACCCACCACAGAAGACTGTCTCAGGATTTTACAAATTTATCAACTTTTTGAGATTCTCAGAAAGCCACACAGACTTCATGATGACTCCATAAAGGGAGAAAAGGGCTTCAAATAATCAAGACATAAGAATTACTCCTTTGAGACATATTTTTTCCGAACTTGAACCCACTTTGCCTTGGGGTTTTGCATGTACTTGTTAGAAAGTGTGTCTCAGACTTTCGAAGGGATTTTGTTTCATAACTACTGTTCTTACTATAACACCTCAAGTAATTACTCCTAACTAAAAGCTAATTCACTATGGCTAGCTAACTGGTAATCAATGAGGAATAGTCAAGTGAGGGCCTCACAAGACTCAGGGTTAACTTTAGAACCCTGAGAAAAGAAGTAATTAACCTACAGAAGAATATAGGGGTTGAGAAGTAGTCTCAGAGGGGGTGTATTATAGCCTTTTTTATTTGTTATGAGAGAGGCCACTTTTGGGGGGGTGGGAGGTAGGAGAAAATTTTAGAGGACTCATACCAAATGCTGATACCAAAAATATAAAAGAAGATAAGAAAGAAAAGAGTATCAATAAATATAGCAATTATAAAATGTTCACTTCACTGGGTCTCAGTGTGGTGTAAGATTGACTCTTTTATCACACTGTTGACTCATGTTGACTTTGCAGTCCCCGATACCTCTAGATATTTTTCAGACCTTTCCTTGTTTCCCATATCTTACACTTAGGAAGTTATTTTTTGAACTTGAGTATAGGACCTTACATTTGCATCTGTTAATCTCATCTTATTGGATCCAGTCCAACATTCTAGCTTGTTGAGACATTTTTGGATTTGGATACCATCATCCAATATGTTAACTATTGTGTTAAATTTGTGTTAACTGTAAATTTGATTATCCCATCAATATTTTCTTCCAAGTAATTAAAAAAATGTCAGATAATAAGGTAGCAAAGACAGACAGACAACTGAGACATTTATACATTAGAGTTTATGTATCGGAGGTACAGTATTTTTCTACATCTCTATGGAATCCTGCTGTCATCTTTATATGACTATGGATACTAGTCATCCTAAGCCTGATTTCCTTTAAAAAGATCTATCAAAGTATTATTGATGAAAGAAGAGCCCTAAGAAATATATTCACAATGACTACAACAACATAAATAAGGTTAATAATGAAAGGCAACAAAACTCTAGTGAAATGCAGTGGTTCAACATCAGAACTATTGAGTTGAAATTAAAGGACACTTCCTCCTTTCTGTTAGCAGGTAAATATACTGTCTCAAAGTTGGGGGCTTGTTTATATAGTGTTGAAAAGGCGTGTATCAAAACAAAATGTATCAACCAATTTAAAAAGTAAAAATCATTATTAAAATAGGATTATTGATATCTTTCTTTAAGAAAATCATATCCTCCAGTTGCTTATCTTTTGGAAGCAATTAGCAACAGAAAACTGGGATGGATGGACCGAAGGTGACCCTATTGTAGCCATATCTATGTTCATTTATTTATAGAATCAGAATTTTAAACCTGAAAAAATATCTTAGAGATAAAGTCCAAGGGTTAGAAGCTGCACCCTTCAGGCTATTTTGGGTTTTGTTTTGACCCTTGGTGTCTCTCCTACCCTTCTCTAAAGAAGAAAAAAAGTAACCCTGCAATGTGATTTAAATGATCCTTATTTTAAATTTTTTTTCATTTCTTTACCACCATGACTATGATTATAATGCTTGTTCCCTCCACCCCACCAAAAGAAGAAAACTACTATAATTTAAAGTTTCTTTTGTGAATTAACATTTTTACACATGCCTCAAATCAAAATTTGACTGTGATCACAGAGGAAGGTGTTTACTTAAGAAACCAACTGAAACTAAAGACAACAATGTAAAACCCCCCACCAAATTCTTAATTTACAACAAACATGCAAAACAAGTCATTAAGTTGTGTTTGTTCCTCAATTTTTGTTTTTTGAAAAAGAAAGAATTCAATTTTTTTCATTATTTCTATCTGTAGTCATGGATTAGAGGAAAATTCTTCTTTTTGGTTTATTTTACACCATCCATTGCCTCCTTTTAAAAAAATATTTATTAATTTTTACTTTTCAACATTTGTTTCCACAGATTTTGTGTTATAAATTTTCTCTCCATCTCTCCCCTATCCCTCACCCCAAGATGGCAAGCATACTGAATAACCTTTCCCCCAATCTGCCCTTGCTTATATCCTCCCCATCTCTCTCCTTACCCCCTTACACCTTACTTATTTATAAGACAAGATGGATTTCTACACCCCATTTCCTATATATCCTGTTTCATGGTTGCATGTAGAAGCAATTTTTTAACATTTGTTTTTAAAAGTTTGAGTTCCAGATTCTCTCCCTTCTTCCCTCCTCATCCACCCCCACTGGGAAGACAAGTAATTCAATAAGGTTATACGTGTGTAGTTATGCAAAATATTTCCATAGTAGTCATATTGAGAAAGACTAACTATATTTCCCTCCTTCCTATCCTGTCCCCCATTTATTCTATTTCCTCTTTTGACCCTGTCCCTTTTCAAAAGTATTTGCTTCTGACTACCTGTCCCCCAATCTGCCCTCCTTTCTATCATCCCCCCTCTTATTTTCTTCCCTCCTGCTTTCCTGTAGAGTAAGATGCCCAATTAAGTGTGTATGCTATTCCCTCCTTGAGTCAAATCCAATGAGAATAAGGTTGATTCATTCTCTTTCACCTCCCTGCTCCTTCCCTCCATTTGTCTTTGCCCTCTTTTATGTGAGATAATTTACCCTATTCTATCTCTCCCTTTCTCCTTCCCTCAATATATTCCTCTCTCACCTCTTAATTTCATTTTTAGATATCATTACATCATATTCAACTAACTTGGTGCTCTCTGTCTATGTACACACACACATATACACACATATATATACATATATGTATATATATATACACACACACACATATATATACACACATACACTCACCTATCTATATAAATATAAATATATGTATGTATGTATGTATGCACACACATCCCCTTTAACTATCCTAATACTGAGAAAAGTCTCATGAGTTACAAATATTGTCTTTCCATATAGGAATTTAAACAGTTCAACTTTAATCAATTCCTTATGATTTATCTTTCCTGCTTATCTTTTCATGCCTCTCTTGCTTCTTGTATATGAAAGTCACATTTTCTGTTCAGGTCTGGTCTTTTCATCAAGAATGCTTAAAAGTACTCTATTTCATTGAATGTCCATATTTTTACCCTGGAGTATTATCCCCTCAGTTTGGCTGATTAGACAATTTTTGATTTTAATCCTAGTACCTTTGATGTCCAGAATATCATATTCCAAGCCCTTTGATCCCTTAAGGTAAAAGCTGCTAGATTTTGTGTTGTCCTGATTGTGTTTCTACAATACTCAAATTGTTTCTTCCTGACTTCTTGTAATATTTTCCCCTTTATCTGGGAACTCTGAAATAGGAGTTTTTTTCTTTGGGATCTTTTTCAAGAGGTGATTGGTAAATTCTTTCCATTTCTATTTACCCTCTGGTTCTAGAATGTCAGGGAAGTTTTCCTTGATAATTTCCTGAAAGGTGATGTCTAGGCTCTTTTTTTGATCATGGCTTTCAGGTAGTCCAATAATTTTTAAATTATCTCCCCTGGATCTAGTATCCAGGTCAGTTGTTTTTCTGATGAGATAGTTTACATTGTCTTCTTTTATTTTCTCATTCTTTTGGATCTGTTTTATAATATCTTGATTTCTCATAAAGTCATTAGCTTCCATTTGCTCAAATCTAATTTTGAAAGAATCATTTTCTTCAGTGAACTTTTGGACTTCCTTTTCCATCAGACCAGTTTTGTTTTTAAAGGCCTTCTTTTCCTCATTGGCTTTTCAGACCTCTTTTGCTATTTGAGTTAGTCTATTTTTAAGGTGTTTTTTTCTTCAGTATATTTTTGGGTCCCCTTTAGCAAACTGTTGACTCATTTTTCATGATTTTTTTTGCATCACTCTTATTTCTCTTCCCAATTTTTCATCTATTTTTCCTACTTGATTTTCAGAATCTTTCTTGAGTTCCTCCATGGCCTGCAACCAATTCACATTTTTCTTGGAAGCTTTTGATGCAGGAGTTTTGACTTTGTTATCTTCTTCTAATTCTATGTTTTGATTGTCTTTGTCACCAAAGAACAATTCTATAGCCTTATTTCTCTTCCTCTGTTTGCTGATGTTGCCAGTCCATTACTTGACTTTAGAGCTCTTTGTCACTGTAGAACTCTGCTTCCAGAATGGGGAGTGTTGTGTCCCAAATTTCTGGGGTTTTGCTCATTTATTTTCAGAGCTCCTTCTAGGCACCTGCCTCACAACTGTGAGGAGGAGACCCTCTTCACAGTTGCCACAAGCTCTGCCACAACAGCACTCTTCATCCCAGGACCTCCACCCAAATCTGTGTCCTGGTTCCAAGCAATGCAAAGCAAGATAATCCTGCCTCCACATCAGCAAAGAGATTCCTGCATTTGCCCTCTGATTAGCCACTTGGTCTGCCCACCATCTGTGGTTCCAATGCTCCAGAAGCAGCTGCAACAGCAACTGCCACCACCTCCACTGCCCCAAGGGCAGGGGCTAGACCATGCTCCTCACTCACTCACTCACTCACTCCCCACTGACTTTTTACTTTCCCTTTGGAGTTTATGGGTTGAGAAGACTGGAAACCACTACGGCTACCAGTGATTCAGTCCCCTGAGGTCCGCTCTGGCCAACCTGTGCTGCTGGTCTCTGCAAGCACAGCCCATGCAGGACTGTGCTCCAGTCCCAGCCCAGTGTAATAGACCTTTCCTGTTGGTCTGCCAGGCTGCCTTCAGCAGGAGATTTGTTTCACTCTGTCATTTTGTGGGTTCTGTAGCTCTAAAATTTGTTTAAAGTCAGGTATTGGAGGTGATTGGGGTGCAGGCTCAAGAAAGTTTCTGCTTTTACCCTACCATCTTGGCTCCATCCCCATTCATTGCCTTTGAATGAAATAAAGTTCCAGGATTCAAAACAGAAAAGATCATTCAAAATCAACTCTACCCTTTACAGATGAGAAAAATGAAGTCTAGGAGAAGTGATTTTCTCAAAATTCAATAGTAGGTATTGAGTCCAGAGGAGAAACTCGATCTTCTTGACTTCAAGTCCAGCATCCTTTCCCACTATAATATGCTATATCTTTTTTTACATTTAATTTTTATTTTATTTTTCTCAATTACATGTAAACAAAATTTCAATATTATTTTTCTTTTTGAATTCTATAGTTTTCCTTTCCTCTCTCCTTCCCTTCTCTCTTCCTTGATAAGACAAGAAACTTGATATAGATTATACAGTCATGCAAAACATTTCTATATTAGCCATGCTGCAAAAGAAAAACCCAGACTAAAAAAACTGATGATAAAAGAAAAGTAAAAGAAAAAAGTATGCATCAATCTTCATTCTTTTTTTTCTTTTTGGAGGGGAAAGGAAGGGCAATTGGGGTTAAGTTACCTGACCAAGGTCACACAGCTAGTAAGTGTTAAATATTTGCAGTTAGATTTGAACTCAGGTCCTCCTGACTCCAGGGTCAGTGCTCTGTTCGCTACACCACCTAGCCACCCCCCAGCCCCATCTGTTCTTTCTCTGTATATGGATAGCATTATTCATCATGAATCCTTTGGAATTGTCTTGGATCATTGTATTGCTGAGGATAACTAGGTCATCTACAACTGATGATAGTACAATATTGCTGTTACTGTCTGCAGTGTTCTTCTGGTTCTGCTCATTTCACTTTGTATCAGTTCATATAAGATTTCCCAGGTTTTTCAGAAACATCCTTCTCATCATTTCTTATAGCACAATAGAATTCCATCAAAATCATATGACAAAACTTGTCCAGCCATTCCCTAAATGGTAAATATCCCTCAATTTCCAATTCTTTGTCACCACAAAATGAACTGTTATAAAAAATTGTCTACATCTAGGTCCTTTTCCTTTGATCTCTTTGGAGTACAGACCCAATAGTGGTATTGCTAGATCAAAGGGTATGCACAGTTTTAATTCCCTTTGGGCATAATTTGTAATTACTTTCTAGGATGGTTGAATCAGTTAACAACTCCTCCAACAGTACCTGTGTCCCTATTTTTCCATATCCCCTCCAACATTTTTCATTTTCCTATTCTGTCATGGTAGTTAATCTGACACATGTGAGGTGGTACTTCAGAGTTATTTTAGTTTGCATTTCTCTGATCAATAAAGATTTAGAGCATTTTTCATATAACTATAGATAGTTTTGAGTTCTTGTTTTAAAACTGCCTGTTCATATCCTTTAATCATTTATCAATTGGGGAATGAATTGTATTCTTATAAATCTGAGTCCTTTATCAGAAAAAATTGCCATAAGAAAAATTTCTCCAGTTTCCTGCTTTCCATCTTCTTGGCTGCATTGGTTTTGTTTGTGCAAAAGCTTTTTAATTTGATGTAATCAAAACTATCCATTTTACATCCCATAATATTCTCTGTCTCTTGTTTGGTCATAAATTCTTCCCTTATCCATATATCTGACAGGTAAAATATTCCATGTTCACCTAATTTGCTTATAATATCACCCTAAATCATGTGCCCATTTTGACTGTAACTCAGAATACTGTGTGAAAGATTGGTGTATACCTTGTTTCTGCCAAACTGTTTTGCAATTTCCCCAAATATTCTTGTAAAACAGTAATTCCTTGTCCCCAAATCTTAGATTTTTGGGTTTATCAAACACCAGTTTACTACGGCAATTACTTTTGTGTTGTATATTTAATCAGTTTCATTGATCCACCACTCTATATCTTAATCAGTACCAGATTGTTGTGATGATTCATTCTGTAATATGATTTGAGACCTGGTACTACTAAGTCACCTTTCTTCACATTTTTTCCTAAGCTGTACCTTTGATCATCCATTGGTATTTGTGAAAAGACCATGTTATTCTTGGCTCTGTGTTGCTATTCATTGGGAAAGAAACTTAGGAGTCAGGGATTCAAATCCAACCTCAGATACTTTACTAGCTGTGTGACCCTAGGCAAGTTGTTTAACCTCTCTGAATCTCGGTATCCTCATCTCTGAAACAGGGATGATGACAGCACCTATGTCACAGAGTTTTTGTGAGGAACAAACAAAATAACACACTTAAAGTGTTTTTTTCAGACCATAAACAACTATATAAATTTGAGCTATTATTACACAAGTCAATTTTAAAACCTTCATTTCTTTGTTGCCTTGAGAACTGCTACTAGGAACATCACTTTTTGCAGGGGGAGAAAAAAACTAATGGAGATAAAGGGAGATGACAGTAGTTACAGTGAAGTAAAGCCGACATATGAACTCAGCAGCAAGTAACCAAGGTGACCTGGCAGTCAAGGTTTGTACAGAATAGATGTAAAGAGAAATGAAAGGAAGGGAAATTTCAGTGACTAACACAAATAAAAATAAACACCATAAAAAGCATTTCTCCTTTACAGTTCCCTTGGTAAATGAATCTAAATTTTTAACTAGAGCTAATGGCTTGAGGGCCATTATGGGTTAGGGTGCTGCCTACCTCAAAGTACATTATGGATTTCTCCACACAGAGAAATTATCCTTTCTAAGTCAAAAACAAAATGCTTTTTAGAGGCTCATGCTTGCCTTGTCTCAATACGAATAGAGTTGAAATTAATGGATTAATGTTCCAAAGTAGACCTGGTAGTGACAAATAAATTAGAAAAAGGTGCCAGAAAAATGTTCCTTACAATTTCACCTATTGAATCGTTTTGAGTATTTAGAGTTGATCCTGGAATTTACTAGGAATTCAAGTAGCATACCTGTTGTTGTTTACAGAAAGGCATAAGAACTCAGTCACAGTGACCAGTGTAATTTCATAGCCACTGGAGAAACTGAAAAGTGGGAACAATTTAGTGCAGCAAGAGTAAAACAAAGACCACCACTGAGAAAATCAATATATCATGGCTCCCATCGCTAGCCTCTCTATTCAGTAAAGCTGAATAGACTTTAATATTCTTCTAGCTTCCATGGGTTTGAGGTGAGCTGACCCCAGATAGATCTGTCAAGTAGCCAAAGTTTATGTTTCATTCCTTTCTACCTTAACTTTCGAGGACTTTTTTCTTTTCTTGTGTGCCCCCATTTTCTTTTTGTATTTTTATTACCATTTTGCTGCACAGAACCTGAAAAATAGTAGTTCGTTATTAAATTGAATTGTTTCATATCCAAAGGCATTCGTGTTTTTACAAATGAATATTTATTTCAAAGTTATAGCAAGAATAAACATATAAACATTTCCCTCAATACTTTAGGGGTCTCCTCTCTCCTATGCCACTCTCTCCTATGCCACTTCAGGCTAACTTTAGTTCTGCTTCTACAATGACATGGGATCCCACAAAGTTTACTTTCAAAAGTGGTACCAATGCTAGTTGAGTCCTTTTCTCAGTGGTCACTGCATTAGGATGCCAAAGATCTATCTATGCTCCTCAGGGAATAGATGCTAAGTTAGCTGTGTATCCAGGATACCAAGACGTTCTCTGGACCATGTCCATATAGTATGTCCAAGGTGCTTCCATTTCATGTTGACACAACTCTCCTAGAAGCAGGACTCAGGGTCCTCACTATCTCCACAAGCAGATATTCCATTCAAAGTACTCTGCACATATACCTAACCTCTGTTACAAAAAGCAAAGATAAGGCTTTGATTAAGAGAGAAAGCTGGCTTAAAAGAACCAGCAAAAGATGTTGGTAAAAAGTAAGATGAACACATTCCAAACCTGGGGACATTACAAAGAGAGAGCAGCCCACCTATATAGCCACCTTTGCTTAACATCACCTGCTTGTTGGACTCATGTAAGAATTTGAGCCACCATGAAAGCTATAGCTAAAGGAGACTGGTGGGGTAAGGCAGAAAAGACATTTGGGGAAAAGGGAGTTTTTCCACATAGATGGCTACATAAAATCCTCCTAATTATAAGCAAATACATTTGCATAATGTAGTGCCAATGCAATATTCACAGCACCAATAGTCATAGTAAATATGCCTGCATGGTGCTCAATCACAAAATATAACAAACTTTCCATATAGAAGACAAAAGCAAAACATTTATTCAGACACTAGAAATCCAAATCCCAAAACCAGTAAGCCATTTCCATCATAGTAGAAAAGAAGTTAATAAGCCATAACAGCACAGAGAGCCACAGCATTCTTTAGCCTTCCCACAAACCAACACTTACTCACAAAGTCTAACTGTCTCCCTCAGATGTGACCTTTCCTCCCTCCAGTCTACCTGCTCTGAATTCTAGTTTCCTGTGGGCTCTACTTTACCCCTCAACAAACCCTTCCCACCACAGGATGTATGTGATTACATTCAACCTATTGGGGACAGGGTATATCTTCAAAGCAGGGAAGATCTTCAAATTCCTATTACCATTAAACATAGCCATTTAAGATTTATAAACCATTTCACCCCCAATGATCCTATGAGGCAAGCAGTTCATTTAAATGAAGCTAGCTAATTTCTGCTGTTTTTTTAAATTAATTGATTGGGGGGGGCAGAATACGATGGCAGCTTAGAAGCAAGAGAACTCCGTGGCACCCCCCATAACCACCTCAAATACCTATAAAATATGATTCGAAACAAATTTTAGAGCTCTAGAACCCACAAAATGACAGAGGACAAAACTCCTGCTGAAGTACGCCTGGCAGGCTGATGGGAAAGGGTTTATGACAGCTTACTAGGAGTCCAGACCAGCACCACAAGAATGCATGGCTGGAGCCCTAGGGAGGCCAAAACAAGCTGCAGCTGGAGTTATCAGGTGAGTGGATCAACAGCAGCTGTAGTGGTTTCCAGAATTATCAACCCATAAGAAAGAAGGACAAAGTGAAGGTTAGTGAAACTCAGCTAAATTTGGGGGAGAGAGTCCGAACGTCTGCCTCCAGGGCAAGAAGCAGTGTTGGCAGCCATTTAGCTGCCACCATGTGGCTTCTTTAGAGCTCCTGACCTGCAGATAGTAGGGGTGCCAAGTGATCATTCAGAGGCAAAGTGTTCTTGTCTTAACCGGCCTGGATTGGGATCATGGCCTTGGGTGGTGGTCCTGAGGTGCGTGGTCAGTGAGCCAAAGTTGGTTGGGGCTGCAGAGATGGTAGCCTCCTAATAGCCCTGGCAACTGTGAAAACCCCAGAGATTTGGGACAAAGTTCTCCTCTCTGGAAGCAGACTTCTACTGAGCCCAAAAGTTGAGTAATTGACTGGTAATATGAGCAGGCAAATGAAGCAAAGCAAGCCCAGCAATCAAACTTTAGATTCCTTTTTTGGGGACAAAATGGATCAAAGCATGGAATGGGAGGAAGACAACATAGGCTGAACTCCTACACCAAAAGCTTCCAAGAGAAATATAGACTGGTTACAAGGCAAAGAGGAGCTTAAGAAGGATTTTGGAAACCAAATAAGGGAAGTGAAGGAAAAATTGGGAAGAGAAATGAGAATGATGCAAGAAAATCATGAAAAGAGAGTCAACAACCTGACTGAAGAAAATAACATCTTAAAAAATATGGCAAAAGAGGTCCAAAAAGCCAATGAGGAGAAGAATGCCTTTAAAAGTCAAATTTGCCAGAGGAAAAAGGAATCTCAAAAGCTTTCTGAAGAGAATAATTCCTTCAGAATTAGAGTGGAACAAATGGAAGCAAATGACTTTATGAGAAATCAAGGTACTATTAAACAGATCCAAACGAATGAAAAAATAGAAGGCAATGTGAAATATTTTCTTAAAAAAAAACCACTGACCTGGAAAATAGATCCAGGAGAGACAATTTAAAAATTATTGGACTACCTGAAAGCCATGATCAAAAAAAGAATCTAGAAAATATTCTTCAAGAAATTCTCAAGGAAAATTGCCCTGATATTTTAGAACCAGAGGGCAAAATAGAACTTGAAAGAATTCACCAATCACCTCTTGGAAAAGATCCCAAAAAGAAAATTCCTAGGAATGTTATAGCCAGTTTCCACAGTTCCTAGATCAAGGAGAAAATATTACAAGCTGCCAAGAAGAAACAATTTGAATACTGTGTAAACACAATTAGAGTAACCCAAGATCTAGCAGCTTCTACATTAAGGGATTAAGCTTCTCCTGGAATATGATATTCCGGAGATCAAGAGAGCTAGGATTAAAACCAAGAATTTCCTACCCAGCAAAATTGAGTATAATGTTTCAGGGGAAAATATGGTCATTCAATGAGGTGGAGAACTTTCAAGCATTCTTGATGAAAAATCCAGAACTGAATAGAAAATGTGACACTGAAATACATGAGAAGGCAAACTTTGGGCATAGTTCCAAATTGCTCTCCAAAATGGTTGGATCAGTTCACAACTCTAAAAAAAAGAATTCATTAGGAACTTATTACACTTGAACTATTTACATACCAACATGGAAAAATGATAATTGTAACTTATGAAATTTTTCTCAGTATGAGGATAGTTAAAGGGAATGTAAATATAAATATAAATATATATATATGTATACATGCACATATGTCTGTATAGGAGGATGTATACATGCATATATATACATATGTGAGTGTGTGTATGTATGTGTACATAGATAGAGGGCACAGGATCAGTTGAATAGGATGGAATAATGTTTTAAAAGGTAAAATTGAGAGATGGGAGAGGAATAGTATGAGAGGAAACAGGGAGAGACATAATGGGGTTAATCCTCTCATATAGAAGAGGCAAGGGATAACTGTTACAATGGAGGAGAAGAACAGGAAGGCAAAAGGGAATGGGTCAACCTTACTCTCATTGAATTTGGCTTAGGGAAGGAATGATATACACTCTAAATTGGGTATCTTGGCCTAGAGGAGAATAAGGTGGAAGGGCATGAGAGGGGGGAGGATAGAGGGGAAGGCAGACTGGGGGGAGGGTTGTTAGAAGCACACACTTCTGTAAAAGGACAAGGACAAAGTATAGAATAGAACAAGGCAGGGGGTGGAATATGAAAGAGGGAAATATATTCAGTCTTTCACAATATGTCCACTGTGAAGATGTTCCACATAACTACACATGTATGACCTGTATTGAATTGCTTTTCTTTCCAGTGTGGGGGTGGGTGATGAGGGAGGAAGGGAAAGAATCTAGAATTTAAAGTTATAAAATAAAATGTTAAGAATAAATATGTGTATGTATATATATATATGTATGTATATATATACACACACATGCACACACATACACATATATAATAATAATAATAATTATTATTATTATTTACATGCATCTGGGAAATAAGATATTCAGGTACTGCGGTAAGGACATCCATCTTGCCCTACCGAAATGTCAGAGGGGTGATGGGGGAGGATGTAGGAGAGAGCAGATTGGGGGAGGAGGTATACAGTGGGATCACTGTTTTGTGGTGGTAGGTAGGGAAAGACAGGGAGAAAATCTGTAACTCAAAATCTCATGGAAATGAATGATGTAAACTAAAAGTAAACAAAAGTTTAAAATAAATAAATAAAAATAAATAAATTTATTTATTTATTTTTAATTTACAACTTTCAGTTCCACAAGCTTTTGAGTGTTAAATTTTCTCCCCCTCTTTTCCTTTCCCCCCAAAATGGTATGCAACCTGATATCAGCTCTATATGTACATTCATATTAAACATATTTTCATGTTAGTCATGTTGTAAAAAAGGATCATAACCAATGGAATGAACCACAAGGAAGAAGAAACAAAACAAAATAAAACAAAAAAGAGAGAGAGAAAATAGTATGCTTCAATCTACATTCAGACTCCATAAATCTTTCTCTGGATGTGGATATCATTTTCCATCATGAGCCTTTTGGAATTGTCTTAGAACCTTGCATTGCTGAGAAGAGCCAAGTCTCTCAAAGTTAGTCATTGTACAATGTGGCTGTAACTGTACAATGTTCTCCTGATTTTTCTCATTTCATTCAGCATCAGTTCAATAAGTCTTTCCAGGTTTTTCTGAAGTCCTCCTGCTCATCATTTTTATAGTACAATAGTATTCCATTACATTCATATACCACAACTTGCTTAGTCATTCCCCAATTAATGGGCATTCCTTCAATTTCCAATTCTTGGCTACCATAAAAAAGCTGCTATAAATATTTTTGTACATGTGGGTCCTTTTCCCATTTGTTCCTTTTCCCATTTGATCTCTTTGGGATACAGTCCTAGAAGTGGGATTGCTCCATCAAAGAGTATGCACACTTTTATAGCCCTTTGGGCATAGTTCCAAATTGCTCTCCAAAATGGTTGGATCAGTTCACAACTCTACCAGCAATGAATTAGTGTTCCAGTTTTCCCACATCTTCTCCAGCACGTGTAATTTTCCCATTTTGTTATGTTAGCCAATCTGATAAGTGTTATATGGTACCTAAGAGTCATTCAGATTTCCATTTCTCCAATCGATAGTAATTTAGAACATTTTTCATATGATTATAGATATCTTTAATTTCTTCCTCTGAAAAATGCCTCTTCAAATCCTTTGACCATTTATCAATTGAGGAATGATTTGCAATCTTATAAATTTGACTCAGTTTTCTATATATTTTAGAAATGAGGCCTTTAACAGAGATATTGGTTATAAAAATTCTTTCCCAGTTTTCTGCTTCCCTCCTAAGCTTGGTTGCATTGGCTTTGTATAAAATCTTTTCAATTTAATGTAATCAGAATTATCCATTTTGCATTTCATAATGTTCTCTATCTCTTATTTGGTCATAGATTCTTCCATTTTCCATAAATCTGACAGTCAAAACCATTCCTTGCTCTCCTAGTTTGTTTATAATATTGTAATGTTAATGGAATCTGAAGGTCTTCCATGCCCCTTTATATTGGCAAGTAAGCAGGTAATTAGCACCTTGTTTCAAGTTAACACCTTGTTTAAGATATTTAATTAACACAGAAGTAGCTAACACCTTGGGAGGAAGTTGCTGATATAACAGGAATGGGCAGAACAGGGAGGAGCTAAGGCATATAAAAGGAAAAGCCCCAGCTGGGAATGGGAGAATTTCCTGGGGAGCTTCTGGGGGCTGGAGCTTCTGCTAAGATCTTTCCTTTGGGAATTGCTGCTGAGAACTTCCAAGAACCAGGCTGAGGAGCTACAATGAGTGAAAGAGGAGGATCCCTGCTTGAGGGAACCTGTTCTGTTGTGAAGGCTTGGGAATGTGGGTGTCCACTGCATTAACCATGTGTACTAACTTTGTGGCTATTGTAATGGCTTTGGCTTTCTGGTTCTGGGACTCAATTTTCTTGTATTTGAATAAAGGCTTTGGTTCTGCCCTCCATGTGGAGAGTCTGTTACATTTTTTGATTCACAATTATACCAGCATATACATAGCCACTGTAGGTGTTGTGAATATTGCATTATTGTTACAAGTATTAGCCTTCATATCTAAATCGTGTACCCCTTTAGACTTTATTGTGGTATGAGGTGTAAGATATTGGTCTATGCCCAGTTTCTAGGGGCCAGCTAATTTCAAAGAAGATGCTTGTATCTAGGTCTCTGGACTACAATATGAGTATTCTTTCTTTTACATTAACCTCACTCTCCTAAAGCCTCTGTAGGTATAAGCAGGGGTATGCTTGAGCCAGCCCAATGTCAGTACATATACACTTCAGAAATTAGCAAAAACTATAAATCAGGGCTTGATTTATTGTTTTGTTGATAGTCTAGACTTAAGAAAAGAGAGAAATAGAGGTAATAATAAGAAATAGAGAAAATTTTAATAATTAAGATAAATTTTAGAGTGTATCATACATAATGTTTTTTCTACAGACCCTGTTACCAGAGCATCCCTGATTATAAGCCTCTTAGATGAGTTAATCTACATCTTACATTGCTATTGGGCCCAATAAACACAACACAAATTAGTGTAGAAGGTTGAATTTGATCTACAGACCGAGGTTCCCAAACTTATTGGGCCTGCTTCCCCTTTTAAAAAAAATTATTCAGAAACCTCCTGAAAATCTACTTTAATCCTTTAGTAGTTGTTGTTTTTTAATTTGCAGCATTTCAGAAAATACAATTTTTAATGATGCATCTTAACTTTAATAATTGATTGTAAACTTGTGAGGTTTTTTCCTACATTGAAATTTTGATGGTTCAATATTGTGTCATATAACTGTATAGTATCATATTATAAACAAGTCATTACACACACATATTCCTGCTGATGCATGCTGGACTTCTCAATAATGTTTGCATGTCAGTACTTGCTTGTTAAGACCTGTTAGCGGACTTGACCACTGATTTTGCTCAGGGCCATACATTCAGTACATATTGGTGGTAAGACTTGAATTCAGGTCTTCCTGACTGTCCACTGCAGTCTCCTGCTCACTGCCCACTACACACAAACACACATACACATTTATGAAAAGATAACTTTTTGTGTGCTTATTTGGAAAATAATGTAATTGCTATGACTTTAACTCTGTTACACAACAGGTGAAACACGTATGAATGCTTTTTCAAAATTTTCTTATATTTTCTTTTTTCCTTATGCTTCCACCACTCCCTTATTTTTATTCAAACCCTGCACCATTTCACTTGAGGTTACAAGCCCCACCCCAATTATTCCAGCACCCCTTAGGGTCCTCCTTCTTTGGGAGGATGGACGTGATGGACTATGATGGACAATAATTCAAAAAATAGTGAGAAAAATAAAATGATGCTATAGTTATCTTTTTTGTATTTTCTTGCTATCACTATATCTTTAATATTTCTAATTCAGAACTTTGGCTTTAAGTGAGAGACAGTATGACATAATGGACCTGTACCTGGAATCAGGAAGACCTTGGTTAAAAAAACACCTCAAGCATTAAATAACCGTGGGACTGGGCAAAGCAGTGAAACTCCCTGAGTTTTAATTTCTTTCCTGTAAAATGGAGATAATAATATTAGTACTAACCTCACAGATTGTTGTGATACCACAACAAGACAATGTATGCAACACACTTTGCAAATCTTAAAGCATTGCATACTTGTTATATATACAATAATTGAAAGTTCTCATTATAAATGATGAAGACTTAACCAAAATAAATTGCATTGTACTGTGAGACAGACAAAATACCACTTTCCTCCTTGTTCATGTACTAGAGTGTCCTTGGATAACTCAAAGTCTAAATATACTTCTAGTAAAATGTATTTACTTATGTAAGAGGCACCCTCTTGTTATAGTAACGCACTAATTTGCAGCTTGAAAAACTAGTCAATTAAGTGCAAAACTGGCATGAAGTGAACTTCAATTTTCCATTGGTCTTCTTCATCTCTTCCACTAACTAGAAAATTCTCTATTTAAAATCCACACCTTTATGGTAGGAATTGTACCCACTGCAATGGCTTTCCTCTATATCTCTTGACATGAAGTCATAATGGATAGAAATGTAACTTAGAAGCTGTCCACCAGTTAACCCCTTGCCTGCCTACTTGATTGACCCACTTTTCTTTTCCAACCTTACAATTCTTTGAAGACAGTCCTAATATCACTTTTCCCATGCAATTCTTTGGTAATCATGTTTTAAGTGACTCATATCTATGCCATGTCCCTCTCCAAAACCGTTTAGGGGATATACAACTTTAATTCTTCAGAGAGTATAGTATTCCATGACTTGTAGAAATATAGAATTACTATAAGAATACTGATGTTTTCAAAATAGGCCTTTCCTTGAGGTCATTTGAAGCAATGAACTATTTCCCAAAACTAATTATGACTGTTCTCCTCTTTGGATTTCTAATCACAAAGTATTTATTAATCACCTACCATATGCAGGTGCCAAGTTTGGTGCAAAGAACCCAAATGCCAAAGAAAGACAGTCCCTCTCCTTAAAGAGCTTATGGTTCACAAGAGGTATATAACATATTACCAGAAAACTTTCTCTACAAATATAGATTGGCATTTTTTCTCTTTGACAGTTGCTTGGGGGCAGTGGTAGATTAAATGACTAACCCAGGGTCATACATCCAGTACATGTTGGAGGAAAGACTTGAATCCAGATCTTCATTACTGACCATTGAAGTCTACTGAACACTGTTCACTACACATACACACATGCACATACACACACACACAAACACAGTGATGAAAATTCATATCTAAAGACAAGTCTTTTTGAAGGAGGTGGCATTTGAACTGAACTTTAAAGACCTTTAAAGGTTCTAAGAACTGGAGGTGAGAAAGTATTCAGGTGAGAATAAATTGAGATGGGAGACAGAATGTCACTTCCAGGGAAGTGCAGGTAGAACAATTTGGGCAGAATATAAAGTATATGAAGAGGAAGTAATAAGTTATCAATAGAGAAAGATGGACCACTACAATGGAAGAGGAAATGGGAGTTAAGACAAAGGACCCGGGAGGTATAACATTGGCTTGGATAGGTATATATAGTGGTACCTAAAGAAGTCCATTTTTATTTACCCTGTTGACCATTCAGAATTTGTGAACATTCCTCTCTCATCTCCCAGATTAAGCTCATCCCTTCTAAACTCACCACCTTACTGCCAACTCAAGCATTAATAAACACCACCTCCCTCCACCTTTTCTCCCCTCTGATTGTAGGACTGGAGGTCAGAGTACCAAAAGTCCTCCCAGTTTCTTCCTTTAGAGAGAATAGAAACTGGACTCAGCTTACACTCCTTTGCTCACCCTATTTTTGCTGTTCTGCCTGGTTTCAACTGCACAGAACAAGATATCCCCATGCTGAGTACCACCTAGAGTCCCATTCCTCCCCATCACCACTACCACCATCCCAAATGTCTATTCTGGAAAGAAAGGGCAGTAAAAATCCAAACCCCCTGTCTTTGAGATAAGGCTAGCCCACAGCTGAACCAGATCTGTGTGAATCCAGAACCAGAGCGATTGAAGCAACATTTTCGTTTCTCATTTCTTTTCCACTGCTACTGACTGCTCCATGAGATAAATTTACTAAAAATGTCCTATAACTTTCCTCATTAAACTTCTAACGATGAATTTGTATTTTGAACGACTATTTCTCTCGACTGCTCTATCATTCTATTTGGTAAGGGGATCAAATATTTGCTGACTAAAGGAAATTTATAGACTCTTTTCTATAGATTTTTCTTGTTAACCTGATTATTTTATGGTCAGTTAAACTTCCTTAGGAAATGGTGACAGTCTTAGTCACTATCTATTCTTTGATTCATTTCCTTTCTGTCACCAGCAATAATTTGCTTAAATCAGAAGTCTTCAATTGCATGTCAGACCTTATTTTTTATTCTTTCTTCTTTTTTGGTACATAAATAAGTTTCTGGTCATAAGATCATAGAATCCTGGATCTAGAACAGACATCAGAGACCATAAACTGGATGTCCTATTTTGTGGATATAAAAGCTAAGACCCAGAGAGTTTAGGTGCTTTGCCGACGTCATACAGACAATGAGCATCAGAACGTGAGACTGGAATCCAGGCCCTCTGACTCCAAAGTCATTACTCTTTCCACTATGCCATACTGGTCTTACTATACACAAATAGCCAATTTGAAATTATTCCTATATCACTAAACAGTTGTTTCCTCTCTCTGTTATTATGGAATTAATTTCATTTCTATGATTTCATTTGATGTGTTGCATGTCCAGTTTCCAACTCTCATCTCAAAGGAAGAGTCCATTTTATGTAGGTGAATAGGTATGATTTTTCTCTATTATCTATTAGTCTTTTTTTAATTTCTAACACCTGAGTCATGTCTTCCAAACTATTTTTCACCAGTCTCCCCTACGTCCACTATTACATTGAAGTCACTGAGTGTCAAAATATATAATAATTTGAGAGTTTTATTGAGCAGTCTGTGGAATCTCTCTGCCACCTTATCTTTTACAACAGATAGGTACATAAGCTGGAATTAAGTTCAAGTTATTTCTTCTCAAATTGTTAATTATAAGCAACAAAAACCCAAGATTCCTAGTAGCCCATGAAATGACTTTTCTTGCTGCTTTTAGAAAGGCAGCAAAACCAATTCCTTGTCATCTCTCTCTAAGGATAACTTGCGAACCATCCTTTTGTTTAGATAGAACTTAATTTTGTCTTCTGATTTCCTTTGATGGAGGGGAGAGAAGGGAACAAGCATTTATTATGTTTAATATTTATTTATATATTGTATTTATATATTTATGCATAAAATATATATTTATATATTTATTAAACACCTACTATGTTCTGGGTACTTTGCTAAGTGTTTTACTAATGTTTTATTTGATCTTCACAACAATCCTGTGAGGTAGGTGCTATTATTATCCTCATCTTACAATTGAGGAAACTGAGGTAGGCAAAGGTTAAGTGACTTACCCAGGGTCACACAGCTTATGTGTCTGAGGCAATATTCAAACTTGGGTCTTCCTGACTCCTGGCCCAGCATTCTTTCCACTGGGCTATCTAACTGTCCCATAAGAAGGACAAAGTTAAGATTCAGTTCTAGGAGAAAATACACTTGTAACTCACTGGAAAATTATCCCACAGTCAGAGCCTTAACTAGAGAAGTTAATGTTTATGGATTGTCTGAAACCTATGATCCCTAGCACCCTCTACCATTTTTTTCTACCCCTCTGTCATTGTCCCTGCAGAAATAGGAGGAGACTACCCAGGACTGAGGGCTAGAAATGCTCATTCATTAGACCACCATGGCCAAAGAACTCAACACCAAATGACTCCAGTCCTTTAGTATTCCATTGTTAAGTCTCCAGTTACTTGTTCTTCCTTCAACTTCACCTCCTTATGCTTATCTAGTAAGATATTATAACATACTCTGCTCATTTCTTTTACCTAAACACTTTCGCTATCCTAATTTTTGCCTGAAACATAGAGAGGCCAAGGGTTAGCTAGAGATAAAAATAAATCTAAACTAGTGCAGACGCTAAAACTCTGCTAAAATTTTAGGAATTTTCCTAATGAGGAGAGAGGAAAATGAGCAGCTACTATTGCACTCTAAAGTGGCTATGCTGATGTGATGGATTAAATCTCCAGAGATAAATGGGGTGGGAGAGAGCAGCAACAAGTAGCACTCGACCAAATGTACCTGTCAAGGGGACACCCATACTGTTGGGTAAGTACTATCAGGTATCTCCAAATACTTGTTGAAATCAGCATAACCTAAATTTTTCATCGACCTGTTTTTTTTCTTAGTGAATGAAAAGGTCAAACTACTTCAAGTGAATAAAGATCTTTCAGAAGGCTCTGCAGCATCTTGGATGTTGATTCAATTAACACCATGTCATCATCAAACAGCAGGCTCTGGTGGACTTCATCCTACACATGGACTAATTCCTCAACATGAACTCCCACACTGAATTTCCTGCATCACACTGGTGTGCACCTTTGGCAAGCCTCATCTGGTGTTTATTATCAGAAGGCTGCTAGACAGGGTTATTTCTGTTTTTATATCTTCCAAAGAATACTGAATCATCTAAATTGTAGATAGAAGGCATCTTTTTGTAAAAATTTTATAGCAGTGGTTCTCAACTTTCCTAATGCTGGGACCCTTTAATACTTATATGTGGGCATATCTGCATGTGAGCAGACCCACCTGGAGATGGATAGAGGAGCGGTGTCTTGGTTCCTAAAACCATCGGAAATATGCGACTTCTGTGACTCCTGTAAAAGGACTGTTTGATCCCCTAAGGGGTTGCTACCCATAGGTTGTGATTTGCTGTTTTGTAGGGAGTCATTTTGTTCTATCAAATCCAACGCTTTTTTTTTCACACACACCCCTCACTCACCTTACTTTCATGATAGACATGGACTTTCAAAGCAGCTGTTTACTTTGTTGTCCCTTTTTCCTAGTTTTTGGGATTCCATAAATCCCAAATCCTCTGAAAGTGGAAGACCACAATATTTTCCAGTGCTTGTTTTCCCCATAATCAACAAACAATAAACGCAGTCGGATTTTATATTCTCTACACAGAAATGTCAAACATGTGGCCAGCAATAAGTCAAGCAATAAGCCTTTATTAAGTACCTACTATGTACAGTCTGAAGCAGACTAAACGTAAATGGAAAATATTTAATAAAATAAATAAAACTACAATAGAACATAAGGTTATTATGTAGTTTTCTAAGTTGATATACAGCCCACAGGTGCCCTTATGTGTAGTTTAGTGCCCCCCCCATTTATATATGAGTTTGACACTATTACTCTACATTATTTAGTTAATTGTGATATAGCAATATTCCATTGTTGAATATTGCTTGTGAGGCTTATTTATTCCCTATTAACACCCTCATCAAGGATGGCCTCAATCCGTATTACGCACAAAGATTTGTTTTTAATAGATGTGATGGTAGTCATTTGGTCGGTAGTTATTAATGTTCTCTTAGTTATCTTTTATAAGTGTTAATAAAGCTTAAGTTTTTTCCCCCACACCTTTGGTATCATTGCCTTCTACCTTGTATATTGGCCCCTGAATACCTTCACAATTGTATCACCTCAAAAAGGACCTACCTTGTATATACTTGGTCCAATCCTGCTGTTCTCTTTAATGCAATTTCTGTTTCCTCAGGTACTATGATATTAAGGTCCAAGGATAGTGGCTCCACTATCTTTAAAGGAGTCAAAATGGGTTTTTTTTTGCAAATCTTCTCCATCTTTTTTCCATTTGAGTGATCCTAATGATCCCAATCCTAGGCATGAGTGCTTGGTTGCTTATCTTACCACAATTTCTTTAAAATGGATTTCGCCTCTTCTCTCTATTTTTTGAGATGTTCTCAAAACCATTCATCTTCCTTCTTTAGGGTTTGCAAACCAGCTTAAATTCTAACTTTGTCTTGGCTAACTTGGTCTCTGCTTTGCAAGTCACATGTTTGCTTGCTAAGTCACTTTTGGGGCTCATTCGGGCTCTTTATTGTGGGACTTCATTTCCATTGATTACACTTCTGGGCAAAATTATTCTAATTGATGTTGATGTCAGTTTTATTGTATATTCCCCATTTTTATTTACAATTATTTCTTTAAATAATTCAGGGCTTAATATTTTAATTATGCTCTCCATCTTTCCTCATTTTTATTCTTTTAAAAAAATAATTTCTGATCTTAACTCTAATTAGTTGATGGTCTGACTAAACACAGTCAGCTGACTCAAAGATAACTCCCGCATCAATCACAAGTCCTTTCCTGTCTCTTAAAACAAAATCTGTTTCATTTTTTTATGGTGTTATTTGACGCTCGCTGTTTCCAGCACTTGCCAATTATCTTTCTAAATTAAGTGTCCATAATGTAGAGGTGTGAGGCTTCCATATAATCCGTCACTGTCTAACTTCTCTCATTTATGTTTCCAGAGCCATACTTTCCCATGTAGTTTTCCTCATCCTGATATTTTCCCACCTTTACATTAAAGTCACTGAGCATCAGGATGTATGGGTTTGTTTTGAAAGGGCTTAGCAATTTCTTCATAGAATTTTTCTAACACTTCATTCACAGCAATCAATGTTGGCTCATAAGTTCCAATTATTTGCATGCTGGTCTTTTTGCAAATACCTCTCAGTTATGTAAAATGTGGAGACCAACTATCCCATGAAATAACAATTCTTGTAGCTTCTGGATGTGTGATAAAAATACTCTGCAAACTCCTTTCTTTGCCTCTCAAAGGGGTACCTATGAACCATTCTTCCACATACTTGTAATTTCTTCCTTTCTTCAGATTTCACTAATAGCAAAAATGCCAAGGTTGATATGGTTCAACTCCTCAAATAATATATTTATTTGCTTATTATAGGATCTCACCTTTAGAATAAAAGGAGTCAAAATGAAACTTATTGATGGTCTAAAAACCACATGATTCTTAGCACCCTTCACTACATTTCTCACCATTCTTCCACCATCGCTATAGGAATAAAAAGAGCCATAGAAAACTGAGGGTCATTTATTTTTAGTTTTCTGCTGTTTCATGGGGTGCTATAGCCAAAAAGTTCCATCCCTAGGTGGCCAGTGATGTGCCTCTCCAACTCTACTAGTTATGATTGGTTCTCAAAAAATAGACTTGTGTTACCAGGGCCATCCTAAAAGCCTTTTCAGACATACAAAGGTCCTGATTAGGGTTCAACTTTCCTCAGAGGGCTTTGCATTGATATTTTTACATCAAGAGACATGAAGCAGCAATGACCTGGTACCCACCTATGGAAATTCTACCTAGTGACTGCTCTAGCATCATAGGATTTTTCAAGGTCTATTTTACCAGGCTCAATATTTTACTTTCTAGAGCCCGGCAAATGTTGGCCATTGTTGAAGACACAGTGCCACCTCAGGCTTCTACTGCTGCAACTGGCCCCAACCAAAGGAAAAGACATAGGCTTAGGCCCTACGTTTATATTTCAAATGAGTTTTAAAATCTATTTCCACAGTTTTTTGATAAATGGTAGGAAGTAAATTGAATAAATTAACTGGCTATTATGACAATGTAAGAGGTTTATTTTGTTTTCTTAATTTTATATTGATGGTTCTCCCTATTTTCTGTCCATTCTGCCTTAGGCCATATTCAATAGAGCTCCATTTCTTAATCTCCTCCTATTTTCTTTAAGATTGTAGAAAACATTTGGGTGCATGAGATGAAATTGTCTATAAACAAGACAATATGGTACCAGACAGAATAAGATGTACTTCACAACTGTACATTTGGATTTCTCCTCCTGAGTAGAGAGTGTTCACAATTGTCCTCTTGCCCTTCAGGAAGCTAGGACAGGGATATGAAAGATTATTTAAGCACATATGCAAAACCTGTTTAGATGAGATGGGCTTCTATTTGGTTACCTACATAAAGGAAAGCACTAAGGAATTAACACCATGTGAGCACACAATAAAAAATAACCACACACTTTCTCTCCTGGTAGGAAAGATTTATACACAATAAAACTAATAGTATGGAACAACTGGAGAGTCAGAAAGCCAGAGAGATGTGTAATACATAACAGGCAAGACTGTGGCCTTTAATTATGAATAAAAGTTAAGAGATTACCTGAAGAAAAAATGGAAAATCTGTACTCATGTATAATAACGCTTAAAGCATTTATAGAGTTCCCCTGCGGCTGCTAGCTGACCAAGTATTCTAGCTCAGTAGTACCTGTGCATTTGTGACTCAGTGCTAATTTGTGCTTTGGGGACAAAGAAGCAATCCACTTATAGTCCATTGAGAAGAAAGAGCCAACACGTCAGTGGACCTTTAAAAGTGAAGAGCCCCTCCTCAGTTGCCTCTCTACACTCTCATTTGGGGAGCATGGCAGGAACCTTTAAGCCTCTTCCCATGAGAATGGGAATAATGGGAAAGGCAGTGCATCCTTTCTACCCCCAACCCAACCCCAGCTCTGAGCACATGACTGCTGAAGCATGTCATATCTAGATCTCAGAATCCTAACTGCCTCTTCTGTTTTGTGCTTCTTTACTGAGTGTAGACAACAAAATGTTGACCTCAAAATAGATGAGCAAAGACCTGGACGTTATCTGGTGAGCTTGAGAATTCTGAGATTCTTGAGTCTCTAGGTTAGAACTGACCAGGGACAGGAGAAATTTCTGCATCAGGGAAGACAACCATTAACAAAGGAGAAGCCTAAACCCTATCCTGACCGACCAGAATCAAGTCATCACTCAATCAATCAATCAATCAACAAGCATTTTAACCACTAATTTTGTGCCAGGGATTATAATAAACATTGGGGATACAAATTAAAAACCAAAATCACCTCATGCCTTCAAGGGGTTTGCATTCCAGTGGATGAGAAAACATATGCATAAATTGTCAATATAGATGGATATATACTATAGATTAAAGGTAGAATTAAAGGGAAAGGAGCAAAGTTATAATTGGAAGGGAAGGGACTAGGAAAGGCCTCTTGCAGAAGGAGACACTTGAACCCAGTCTAAAAAGAAACCAGGCATTCTAAGAGTCAGAGATTAAGATGAAAGGCATTCCAGACATAAGAGATAGCCAGTTCATAGTCACAGGAAGAGAAGATGGAGCACTATATGTGAGGAACTATAAACAGATTAGCATGCTTAAAAAGATATGAAAAGATCAGTTAGTGAAGAGCCTTTAAGGCTAAATAGAAGAGTTTATATTTGATCCTGGAAGTACTAGGGAGCCATTAGAGTTTATTGAGTAGGGAAGTGACATGGTCACTAAAATCATTTGAGAGAGGATGGTACACATCTGAGGTCAAGTGTAACAATACCTATTCAACAGAATGTATGTTTTCCAATGGTCTTAGGCCACCCCTGTAACCCCTGTGAAAGGGTCATTCAACCCTCAAAGGTGTCATGACCCACAGATTGAGAACCGCTGCTTTAGAGTGTAGAAAGCATTGCTAATTCATTTGAGCTTCACAACAACTCTGAAAAGTAGTACTCACAATATAGATGTTGAGGAGAGGTTAAGTCAGTTGCCCAGGGGTCATACAGCCAGTAAGTGATGCATGATTTGACTATAGGTCTGTCTAATTCTAGGTGCAACGTTATTTCCATTATTACCTGCCCTATCTTCCTACTGCCTTTGGATTAACATAGAAATATTTCTACTGTGCATTTAAAGCCTTTCACCATCTGATTTCATCACAAATCTTAACAGGTTTATTACATGTGTCTTGGTCTTGCCCACTCTATAATCCAGTCAAATACATCCCCTTGATTTTTCCCATATGGATCATCCCTTCTCTTGTTTCTGGGGCCTTGTAGGTGGCTTTCCTCCATGCCTAGTATGCACCAATGTTTTGTATCTATTTCGTATTTATTTATTTATTAAAATATATGTCATATTCCCCCTCCCCCAAAAGAAAACAAGCTTCCTAAGGTCAGAGAGTGTTTCGTTTATATCTTTGCATCCCCAGAAACACAAACACTTCCTGATATTGGTTCTCCTTGGTGATCGCCTCAGCCTCCATGGATTCAATTTTTATCTTGAAGCAAATGATTCTCAGATCTGTTTATCCAATCCTAACCTCTTTCCTGACCTCTCGGCTCATCTATCAAACTGTCTATTGGGTATCTTGAACTGTATGCCCCATAGACATCTTAAAGTCAATATGTTCAAAATTTAACTCAAGTATCTTGCTCCCACTACCACAAAATATTCTCATTTCAAGTTCTGTGATGGTGATGATGGCGTTACCATCTTCTCAGTCATGCAGGATCACAATTCCTCACTTTTTCTCAACCCTGCATTCCATCACTATCCAATCTGCTGTCAATTTTTGTTGATTCAGATTTTACAACATCTCATCTGACCCTGCCACCTGGTACAGGCCCCCATCACCTCTGACCTAGATTATTGAAGCAGCCTTCTGGTTGGTCTCAAGGTCTCAAGCTCTAGTCCTTTCTCCATTAAATTGCCAAAGTGATCTTTCTGATGCACAAGCTTGAGAGTGTCATTTTCCTAATTCAGTAAAACCCAGTGACTTCCTATCACCTTCAGAATTACATATAAAATCCTCTGCATGACTTTTAACGTTCTTCACAAATTGGCTCTTTCTTTCTCCAGTCTTACATCTTACTCTCCAGTCACATACTGTAAAATCTGATGGCACTAGTTTCTTTGCTGGTCTTCATATTCATCATTCTGATTTCTGACTCATACATTTTCATTGCTATTCCTCATGGCAGAAGTGCTTTCCCTACTCATTCTCTCCTGGCTTCACTGACTTCTTCAAATCTCAGCTAAAACTCTACCTTCTACAAGATGCCTTTTTTGTACCTTTTCATGCCTTGCCTTTGATGCTACCTCCAATTTACCCTGTATATGTTTTATATATACATAGTTCTTGGCATGTTGTCTGCCTCATTAAAATGAAAGTTCCTTGAGGGCAGGAACTATATTTAACTTTCTTTGTATTCCCAGCATTTAACATGGTGCCTAGTAAATTATATCTCCTTAAATAATACTTTTTGACTTGACATAAGGGAAAAGGGGTGTCTGGATCTATTATTTCACTGATGTGAGGAACTTCCAATAGGTAAACTCCCTTCACCAATGCAGATCATCTGACTACAATGTAATTTATAGTCTTAGAGAGTTGCCTGGGGCACTAAGACTTATCCAGGTTAAGTAACTTATCCAGGGTCATATAGCCAGTAATTATTTGAAAGGGATTTAGAACCTAGTTCTTTTTGACTTGTAGTCCATATTTCTGACCCCCTTCTGGGGTCTGTGAGGTAGAAATTATTTTCATAACTATACTAAAATATCTTAATTTTTAAAATAGCTAACATAGATAGAAATAACCCATATGAAAGCTGAGATTATAAAGTGTGGGAACCTCAGCACTGAACTCTGCTGTTTGGTACATACATGATAGGTTTATAACAAATGTCTACTGAATTGAATTGCAGTAAGTTAACTAGTTACTATGCCGTTAAGAGTTCTTTGTTTTATATTAACAAACATTTCTATTCTAGACAATCTAGAAAACATAATAACTGATTTCTGGTTACAAAAACACTTTCAAAATGTGTCTATTTATATAAGAATCCTTTAATATTCCAACACATCTATTATTTTTTTCCATAGGTATTTCCTCCAACAATGCAGATTGTAAGTCATCCATGCCTGTCCATATAGTGAAACTCTCACAGATGTTTTTCCATAAGTTTTATGTGGGGACAAATTCTGTGACTTGGGAAGGCAGTGCAATCTCATGGAAAGATCCCACTCTGTTAGGAGTCTTGGTTCTGTTCCTGTCACTGCCGATAACTAGTGCATGACTTGAAGTCGGCCTCTGAGTCTCAGTCTTCAGAAATAAAATGAAAGGACTGGACAGAATGGTCTCATCGAGTCCTAACATTCTATAGCTTGTGAAAAGAAATATTAGTGATTAGGAATTAGGTTGGTTCTGTACTATGAGGAAATACACAGTTAATATGCATTTGTTTGTTTTTTTAATTTATTGACTTGTTTATTTACTTTTAGTTTACAGGATTCAGTTACAGAATGACTTGAGTTTCAGATTTTCTCCCCTCACTTCTCCTCTCCTCCATGGTGGCATGCAATCACGTATGGGATCTGCAAACACTTTCATATTGTACAATAGTCTGGTTATATAGAAGTGTTGTAACCAATGGAGCAAATAATGGGGGAAAAAAAAGAAAAGAAACAAAACCAAACATGGAAAAGAACAATAGCATGTGTTGCTTCAGTCTCCATTTAAACTCTGGTCTTTCTAGATCTTTCTCTGAATGTAGATATCTCCTTCCATCCTGAGACTTGTAGAGTTGTCTTTTAACTGTGCGATGCTGAGTTTATCCAGTTTATCCAGTTTATCAAGGTTTGTCGTCACACATATGATGTGTCTGTGACTGC
Source organism: Pseudocheirus occidentalis (assembly GCA_028646575.1). Lineage (NCBI taxonomy): Eukaryota > Metazoa > Chordata > Mammalia > Diprotodontia > Pseudocheiridae > Pseudocheirus > Pseudocheirus occidentalis. Next base: position 38,953,146 of record CM053600.1, read on the forward strand.
GTACAAATTTTTCCTGGTCCTGCTCTTCTCACTTAGCATCAATTCATATAAGCCTCTCCAGGTAATTAAGAAGTCCATCTCTTTCCCATTTCTTATAGCCCAATAGTATTGTATTACATTCATATACCATAACTTGTTCAGCCATTCCCCAACTGATGGGCATCCCCTAAGTTTCCAGTTTTTTGCCACCACAAAGAGAGCGGCAATAAATATTTTTGTATATATGGGTCCTTTTTCCACTTCTATGATCTCTTTGCTCCAAATCCATTTGATCAGTGAAGTAATCTCTTATTGCAAAATTTTGTAATTAACATTTCTTCTCCAATGCCAGTGTTTTAAAGTTTTATTTTAGGTGAGTATTGGGACAATGAACCAACAGCTAATAATAGCTAATATCTAATATTTAAACAGTTCTTTAAGGTTTGCAAAATACTTTGCTTATTGGCTCATTTGATGCTCATGACAAACCTGGAAGGGAGGAGCTACTACTATCCTTGAAGAAAGAACAGGTAAGGAAACTGAGGCTGAGGTGACTTGCCCAGGATCACACAGCTTTGCAAATGTCTGAGGCAGAATTATAAAATACAATTTTTAAACATACAAAAATGCCCATAAAATCTTGAGGATTGCACATTTTAATTAACAAAATATGTTAAATGCCATAAAATCCTTAACCTTAGACACTAAACCTGTAGAGACAAGAATGTGAATACACAAATGTTTCTTCTGCTCAGAAATAGAATTGACCCCTGTTAACTAAACAGATAAAAGGATATGAAAAGTCCACTTCCATGGAAATCAGAAATTATTATTCAACTTCATTGTACTAACTAGGTGCCAAGGACTCTAAAAGCCAGAGAATAAATGCAATGGTTGGTTGGTTAAGAAATGAAAACCAGGCCCAATCAATGACCCTAAATTAACCTAGGCTATGCCAGAAGAGAATGAACTATTTCCCTCTCTTCCTTTTCAATCATTAATGGCATTCCATTCTAGCTGAACATGAGTTTTATGAAGTGAGCCCTAAGTAATCATTTTTCCATGTGCTCTACAACCAAAGTCTCACATTTTCATGGAAAACAGGGAGAAAGGATCCAGGAACTTGACAACTTGGCAGGCACATCAACAGAAATTCAAAATTATTCTTTACAGAGATGAAATATGTGTTCTGTAATATGGAACCAAATAAGCAATTTTCAAACCACACCCTCAGTCCTGTCTATTAAATTGTGTGTACTACTGATGTAGGGAAAGAAGGTAATACTGAAACACCCCCATCTAAACTACAATGGGAATACAGGGAGATGATGATACTACTTTAAAGGGGACATATGAAGAGAAAGTAAAGATATGAGACTATAATGAATTAGCTAATTTTAAATTTATCTTTGAATTATTTTTATTGGTCTTACACCTTTCATACGGACGTAAACACAATATACAAAAAAAGCTGTTTTTTTTAATATCCTCCTCAAGATGGTGATGAGGTCAGAGTCAGCAGTGGTGAAATTAATTTCCCTATTCATTAATGCTTCCACAATGGGCCTGTGTGAACCATGTCTTTAAGAAATCAAGCATGTCTTCAACACATTGAAAGTATTAGTAATGGATGAAGGGAACACTGGTTTCCAGTTATGCCTGGTTTTATTCATTTTTGTTTTCATTGATTGTAAAGAATAAATCTTGTGTTTTTGGTAGGAAACACTTCATTTGTTTAGGTCATTAAGCAAAAATACAGTGTTTGACAGAGAGTATTTCCTTTTTTCCAGGGTCACCCTGGGAATTAAAATTCACTCAGTCCAATAACAATTCAGAATTTAATTTGACTAAAAGTAAATGGAATGAGTAGCAGAAAAGGAAAAAATAAGTTATTTTCATTATGACTTTATTAATACCTTAAAGGTTGTTCTTTTTTTTTTTGCTTGACTTGCAAACATAATGAAATCTAGTTACTTCCACACTGTCACTCAAACTCTTTAATCTAATTCCATGGGAAATTTTCACCTGGTAAAATCAGGTAGGAAAATTCTCATGATCTTCTTTCCTCCTGCGACATTTACTTGTCTTGCCTGATGAAATCACCTGCCCCAGCCTTGTGATATTAGTGAGAATTTTCCCACCCTTCTTTATCCCAAGAGAGGAAGCAAGAGGTAGTAGATAGAATGCTGGACTTGGAGTCAGAAAGACCTGGGTTTGAACACTGTCCCAAATCCTCATAGGTTGTATGACCCATGACAAATCACAATCTCTCTAGGCTTCAGTTCTGTTATAAATGAAAGGTTTGGACTCAGCAATCTTTAAGGTTTCATCCAGCTCTAAAATTATGATCTTGTGATCCCCTGGGAAATCTTCTCACACCTGTGCCCTTTGACATCAGTTCAATTAGATCCTCCCTCTGAGGGGATTATGCTTCTACCATGAGGATTTATAAAAGCTATTCCAAGATCTGGAGAGTCCCCATTGCTTCTCTTCCCTGGATTGTATAGGGTTGATGATGACTCTCCAGGAAATTACAAATATCTCTACCCTTCTGGATTTGGCAAAGGTGACTTGCCTGGACTTTACAAATTTGATTTTCTTTGACTGGGATTTTGAAGAATTGCTCTCTTTCCCTAGAAATATATAAAACTTTCCATACCAATAGATATGGATGTATCTCTGCAGACATTTCTATATCTCTCTTTGTGTTGTGTGTGTGTACATATATATATAGGTTTGTTTGGTTTTTTACAAAATTGGTTTTGTGTCTGTGGGTCTCACAAATATCTCATCAGGGAGAATAAATAGAGGGAAGGGAAGGGAAGGAAAGGGAAGGGAAGGGAACGGAAGGGAAGGGAAGGGAAGGGAAGGGAAGGGAAGGGAAGGGTTCAGTCAATAAGTCCTTCAGAGAAGAAAGAAAGCATTAGCTGGTTCTTGATGCCACTAGCTTTGGAAGCTTAATATAGTTCATAGGATGGGAGGAGAAAAACATTTTTGTGTTAACTAATCTTTTATATTCTTTGTAATCTTATTTATTTTATTTAATGAATTTATAAAGAGAAGCAAGGTGGCACAGTGGAGAGAGCACCAAGCCTTAAGTCAGGGAGACCTGAGTTCAAATCTGGCCTCCAACATTTACTGGCTCTGTGGCCCTGATTTATTTTGAGTAAGGGTTATTTAAAGGGAAGGATAACTGAATAAAAATGTCATCTTGGCAACAATATTTTGGGGAGAATCAAATCAGAAGGATAGGAGATAATTTCCTGAATTTTTTTTCATTCTAAAAAGGTCTACTGTTTACTTATCAATATCAGGAAGGGTGATGAAGAAAGTAGTAGAATCAGTGCATGAACCAAGAGAACAAAGATTTCCTGTACCTAACTTTCCATAAGACACTGATTCTTATCACCTTTATATTCTTTGAGATAGAATTGTTGGAGTCTTTGGTCATTTAACTAAAAAGATCCTTTCCAGACATCTAAGAACTGCAGTTAGCTTTAAATCATCAGACTTAATTTCAGATGCCAAAATTTCTAGAATAGGCATCCTTTCTCTCATTTTGTACAGTGTGTGGTGTTGGTGGGTGTAAGGCATGTGCTTTTGTTCTAGATGGGATTATCATATTTCCTTATAGCACAGGCCTGCATTATCTCAGCATCTATAACTTCTAGGTAAGTGATCCAAGGTGTGTGTGTGTATGTGTGTGTGTACATGCATAAATTAAAAAAAAATAAAATGTTGGGGATGGAGGAAGAGGCCTGAAAAATTTATTTTAAAACTTTTTTAATACATACCATAATTAGTATTGGAGAAAGCATTGTTAGAGGAGGAGATATAGACTCAATAACAAACTATAAAATTCTATGTCTAATGTTGTAGGGTACACAGGAGACTGGGTTAGAGAAATTCAGTATTTAAAAATCATAAAATGTTGATTAGTGATGGGCATTTTTAATCGATTGCAATTTTGATCATCAGGCCACTGTTGAAAATGAAGGAAGAGGGTGGTGTCAACACTGAAAATAAGGGGGATTGAAATAAAGTATGTAAGGAATTTAATACCAGAAATGAAGAAAAGAATGTCAACAGGATCCTCCCCTAAACCTTTAGAAATGAATGGCATTGGAAGGAGGACCCATATTTGCAAAAACATTTATAGCAGCTCTTTTTATGGTGGCAAAGAACTGAAAATCAAGGGGATGCCCATCAATTTGGGAATGGCTGAACAAGTTGCGGTACATGAATGGAATGGAATACTATTGTGCTATAAGAAATGAGGAGCAGGTGGACTTCATAATAACCTAGAGAGACTTATATAAACTGATGCTGAATGAGGAGAGCAGAACCAGGAGAACTTTGTACACAATTACAGACATATTGTATCTGTGATGACTGACTTTGCTAGACTGGGCTCCTCTCAGCAATACAAGGTTGTAAGACAACTCCAAAAGACTCATGATGGAAAGGATATCCACATCCAGAGAAAGAACTACAAAGTCTAAATGCAGATTTACTTGCTCTCTCTCTTTTTTTTCATTTTTTGTTTTGTTTCTTCTTTCTCTAAATGGAGTCAAGGATCCATAGAAGCTAAGGGGGCACTGTATTCTTGCTGCATATCTTTGCTGGGTTAGGGCGAAGTAAAATTCATTTTGTTAACTGTTCAATAAATTGAGAGTGTCATATTTTGTCCCACAATCAAACCTAAGAGAGCTACCTGAAGTTAGGCCTACCTCTAGAGGCAAGGTTTAGAGAACAAAAGGAAATCTACGTTGGTGAGGAGGCCAATGGTCAATGTATAAGAAGCTCTTGGCATGGGGAAGGCGAGGGGGAGGAATGTGCACAGGATATACTTTGTTATCCAACAGCTGCTGCTGGAGAAAATGGAACCAGAGATTCTACCAGAATGGAAAACTGGTGGAACATAGAGATCAAAGCCACTTTATCGACTCTTTAAACATTTTGTCAATGAAGTTGATCAAACACACACAGGTGGTTTCCCAAGAGCATGGGTCATTTTCCATAGTCTTTCAAACAGAATCAGGATCAAATAGAATCACAATCATATTGATTTCTTGATATTAAGCTGATACACAGTATATGAACTAAGCTGTGCAAAAGTATGAGAAAAACAAAGGTTGTTGCTGCTGTTCTTGTTCCTATTCAATCCTGTCTTACTCTTTGTGACCCCATGGATCATAACATACCAGGCCTTTCTATCCTCTACCATCTCTCAAAGTCTGTTCAAGTTCATGTTCATTCCTCACCATCTATCCATCTCATCCTCTGCTCTCCCCTTTTCCTTTTGCCTTTGATCTTTCCCAAAAGTCTTTTCCAATGAAATCCATATTCTCATTATGTGGCCAAAGTATTTAAGCTTCAACTGCAGAATTTGACCTTCTAGTGAACTGCTTGAATTAATTTCTTTAAGTATTAATTAATTTGATCTCCTTGCTGTCCAAAGGATTCTCAAAAGTCTTCTCTAGCACAATTTAAAAGCGTCAATTCAGCAGCACTCAACTTTCTTTACAGCCCAATTCTCACAGCCATACAGTGCTCCTGGAAAAACCCTAACTTTGAATATGCAGACCTTTGTCAACAACGTAAGGTCCTTGCTTCTTAGTGTGCTGTCCAGATTTGCCATAGATTTCCTTCCAAGGAGCAAATACCTTTGAATTTCATGACTACATTTGCCATCTGCAGTCATCTTTGAAGACAAGAATACAAAATCTGACACTGTTTCCATGTCTTTTCCCTCTCTTTGCTAGGAAGTGATGGGACCAGTTGCCAGGATCTTAGTTTTTCTGATGTTAAGCTTCAAGTCACCTTTTGAACTCTCCTCTTTCACCCTCATCAAGAAGCTTCTTAGCATCTTTAATTTTATAGAAAGTTAGAGGGGTGAGTAAATAGAGTGCCAAACCTGAAATCAAGAAAACCCAAGTTCAAATCCAGCCTCAGACATTTACTGTCTGTGTGACCTTGTAAAAAGTATTCAAAAAGTCTAAATAAACCTGTATACTGTACCTGTCTGAGATCATAGCCATGACACAAGGCTATGATTTAATTTACTTCAAGTAGCATAGTGGATATGTAGCCGGTACATCAGTCCCATCAAGAACCTCATGTTGGTATTTGCCTACATTGTGAAGTTGATATTTATTTATTTTTTTGCTAGAAGATCAGCTTAATCAATAATCAATCAGCAGGCACTTATCAAGCATCTTCTATGTTATAGGCACTATGCTAGCTTCTGGGGATATGAGTACAAAGAAGGAATTAATTCCACAATGCACTTGCATTCTGGAGGAGATATAAAAAGTAGACATACAAAGATATACAACAGGAGTGTGAAGTTAATAAATAAAAATGTAACAAAATACTTAAATGCAAAGTAATTTGGGAGGGAGGCCAGCTGGTGGGCCCATCAGGGAGGTCTTCTTGAAGAAAAGTACTTAGACTAGATTTTAAAGGAAGAGAGGAATTCTAGGAGTGAGGAGGGAGTGCATTCCAAACAATTTGGTCACTTCATTAGTAGAGAGAAGGAATCAGATGTGAGAGATGTTGTGAAGATAGAAATTACATCATCTGGCAACTAAATGGGGAGAATGAGCAGGATAATGCCAAGGTGAAGAACCTGGAAGACTGAAAGTACAACAGGGCTCTCAGAAGAAATAGGAGAATTTTGAAGAGGGAAGAATTTAGGAAGAAAGCTAGATAATTAGTTCAGAAATGGTAAGTTTAAAATATTTTTTAGAAAGAAATGTCCAATAGACAACTAGTGATGCAAGAGACTGAGGCTGGATATATAGATCTCTAGAGATAATAATTAAATTCACAGAGACTGACGAGATTACCAAGAAAGGGAATACCAAGGGAGAGTGAAGAAGGCTTGGTACAGAAATGTGGATAACACTCCACATAAAAGGATGTGATTCATATGATGAGCCAGAAAAGGAGACTATGAAGGAATGATTAGACAGGTAGGGAAACAGACCAGGAGAGTTTTTAGGAGGAGAAAGTAATTAATGCTTCAGATAGGTTGAAAAGAATGAGAACTGGAAAAATAACATCAGTTTTGATTAAGAGAACAAAGGTCAGAGGTCAATGTTACTATTATCCTTACTTAATAGATGAGAAAACTGAGGTAAGCAGATCCTAAGTAACTTGCCGAGAGTCATAGAATTAGTATTTGAGGCAGATTTGTTCTCAGATCTTCCCGACTCTGTGTCCAGCATTCTATCTCCTCCTCTGCCCAGATGCAATAGATTCAAGATATAATTTGTTAGAGAAGACAAAAAGTAATGGGATCAAATGTATATGGAGGGAGGTTTCCCTTGCCAAGGAGAAAGGCCACCTTTTTGTCAGAGATTAGGGGGAAGGAAGAGAATGATAGATGATGTTAAGGGATTTTGAGATGAAGAAATGGGAGAAGAGGCAGCTGCACATTAAATGATCTTAATTTTTTTTTTAGCAAAGTAAGACTCAGGGTCCTCAACTGAGGTGGGAAGGGAGTTGGGGGAAATGGAGATAAAGCATAGGAGACTTGAAGGGCTGAGGAAGGAGGTTGGAATAGCTTCTGTTGGGAATGAAATGAAGAATCAATTTGGGAGCAATAAAAGGACAGCCTTTCTGCAGTGAGAGTGCAGATGAAGTTGGATAACATGAATCTATAATGTTCTCAGTCAGTACAGACCTGAGACTTCCTCCACCTCCGTTCAGCAGCCTGTGCATAGGAACAAAAGAGATAGATGTTAGAAGTAATCCAAGGTTGAGGTTTGGTAAGAGATGAACAACAACAGGAAAAAAGGTCAAGGGATTTGAGAGAAGACCATGCATAAGGAAAGTGTGGTCAGAGCTTGCATAATGGCCCAAGAGAGTGTTAAGGGGTGGAGGTATTGTAGGCCTTCATGAGGGCAAAAAAAAAATAGATTTATAAAAGGTAAGGGACAGAGAGAGTAATAATGATAAAAGATTATGGTCAGATAGAAAAGATGTCAGAGAACACTTTTGGATAATGGTGAAATCCAGTGTGTGACCATCTGTATCACTGAGGTGGAGTGAAAGTGTGGGTCAAGGACTTTAAGGAATCTGAGAAAGAGTAACCTATATTTCTCAGCAAGGTCAAACTTTGTCATAAGGACAAACATACAAGAAGCTCCCTTTCATTTGGCGATCCTGTTTGGTCACATAATCAAAGAGTATTTTCCATCTCTAGTTGACTTCTGTGATATTACCCAACGTACCATCCTCATACATGTCAATGAGGTCCTAGAGAGCTAAGCAAAGTGTATCAGTGCACTCAGGTGTGGTGACCAAATAGTTCTTGTTCATTCTAATACAGTTTCCAGCCCCCAAATCAGGCTACACGGTACAGGTTATGGAGTATAACGAGTACTTGTTACCCATTAATAGCATAATGCCCCAAAATGAATGTCGCAAGGTTTGAAGTTGAAGCAGTTTTAGCATAATCTCCACTAAACGCATTGTAAGGCACAAACCTCAGAATAACCATCATAAGAAGTTGGCCTAGAACAGGTTCTCCTGATTGAGACTTTCTTGCTCTTGGTATGCTGAACACTTTCATCCCAATGCAATCCACAAGATATTGGAATACTAAAGGTTAGTACGGCCCCAGCATGGCCCAGAAAGAACCACTGAATCCCCTTGAGAAAGAGAGAAGTTAGAAGGATGTGCAGCTTCAGTCACTGAGCCTGATCTGCAGGAATCAAGCAGAAGGCATCCTTGCTCCTTGTCAAGTTGATTTTTGAATCTCCACCCTTTAGCAACAGTTTTATTTTCTTGAAAAACAAAACCGAATTGTTGTGCAGATGGCCCAGGAGCTCCATTTTTCTTCTTTTAACTGTCAGTCATATCCAGTTCACAAAACCATTATTATCTCCCTCTGGAGCCAAATCTTTATGGCAGCCCTGGGTGTCTTTATAAAACCCCCAGCTGAAAACTGTCACCAATATATCACTGTCATAACAGAACGTCAGCTTGATGAGGGTTCTGTAAGAGAGGTCAATATCATTCCATAAGAGAGGTTCATTGTTGCCCAGGGTCACATCAAAGTGGGTAAACATAGAGTAAACATAGGTGGGGTAATTAGTCAATCACACTCTTATCCCACTCATCAAGGTCTGAACCATTTTCCTTCATGATTTTGCAGATCACATAGAGCAAGGCATTATTCAGATCTAAATAACCCTCCCCATTCCAATTGTATTAAAGTCCAAAGTGGAAGAATCTCCCTAGGTAACCAGTTGGGAAGGCGGCACTTTGACATAAATATCACATTTATGGAGGTGGCAGTTGGAAAAGGTTCCACACAGGTAATGAATTCTTCTGGAACTAGCGTAAAAAGGCCATTATGGGTACATCCTTCCTTCAAAAGACACTCCTTTTAGCACTTTCTTAACTTCTGTGTCTTCTAGTCCCTATCACTCTTCCTTTCTACTTCTTTTTAATGGGTTGTATGGCCAAAGTGCCTGGTCCACTTTGTGATTTTCCAGGGGACTCTATATCTCTTCCATTTTCTCTGCTTTTTCTTAATATGCATGAATCCTGTTCTCCAGGATCTGTCAGTCACAAGGCCCAGCATGTTTCCAGCAATGTTTATAGCAACTGACTTCATGAGAGACCGTGATCTCTAGTTCCCTTCTCAAAAGATCAACAGCCCTTCAAAAGAAACTTCACTTTATTTTTGTACTTTCCCCAAAGGTCAACAGGACACCATGAAAACTCATTCAACTGTCCCCAACCCTTGCCCTGTAGTAATTACACTGCATGTGCAGGTTGCAAAATGGAATTTTTTCCCCTTAAGAAACTCCCATTTTTAACAAAGTCATGGGTAGACTCACGACCCTCCCAAGTAGAGTGGAATAAGCTTATCTATGTCCATGCTTATTTCCATGTTGCTTACTCACCTTGTTTGTTGTAAGTGAGGATTAGGGACACATTTTAATAATGAAATATAATGGTTCTGAGCAGCACATGATATGTTACATCTTTATTTATGGGGGAATATTCAACCTCCCTTTGGCATCAACTTGTATATCTCAGGTAGCACTTTCAGGGACCAAGAGAGTGCTTCCTTCTAAAAAAAGACCTTCTAGAGACTTCACACACACAGAGTATATGATGGTTTCAGCCTGGGGTATGCTGAAGCCAGCTTCAACAGCTGATGGAAGCTGATTATTAATTTTTCAGTGTAGCATTTATATCTCAGATAACAGTACGCTTAATGTTTTGTTTAGTTGAGTGTCTAGACTTAAGAAAGTGATGTAGAAAATGTTAATAATGCTGATTAAACTTTAAAGTGTGTCATAAAGAGAACTGATTGTTAAATATTCACCAGCACATACATACTGCTTGTAGGATGTATTAAAATCCAAACTTCCAGTTTATTCTTGACCAAACTCATTCAATTGTTCAGAGCCCAGGCCAGCACATATATGATATGATAGTGACCCTGCTCTAGGATAAAGGGATACAATCCTGTATTATTTCCTATTTCAAAAACAGTATCAGTGAGAAAAATGGACCATGTTCTATTTTATTACATCTCCATAAGCATCTTCCTATGAACCTTGGAGTCCCAGAAACTGTGTCAAATGCATCGTGAAACTAAATGAAGCAATATGGGGCAAGGTATCTCTTAGCTTGTTGGTGGGTAGTGTGATATAAAATTCATTTTCATTCATTTCTTGGTAGAAACGTTCCCAATCCTAGGGATTCTTTGATGTCTTGATTCAGTGTGAAACTGTGGGCAATCTTACCCATTTGACTGACTCACCCTTGATCTGTTCCTACTCTGGGGTCTGTAGGATTTATTTTTCTGTTTTGTAAACAAGATCCAGACCTGGGTTTATCTTTTATAGCTGAGGAAAATCAGCATTCTGGCTCCTAGGGCTTTCAACTGCTTAAATGAGTTTTCTTCTTCATGTGGAACAAAAGGAAAATCGATTAATGAGACTGAAGAAGAAATGTTATGAATCTAGAGGAAAAGTAGGCTGATTGATTGGCATGTTGAAAGAATGTAAGAGAATGAATGGATAATTCATAAGGCACAATTTACAGACTCTTTCTCACCTCACAGATCAAAAAGGATGGGAAAAGTAAGAATATCCCTCCATCCTTCAAGTAGAAAGAACAGACTCTTTGACCCTCATTCTTGAGAGAATATAGAGAATTGTCTAACTAAATGTAAAATTACACTGATAAATGAAGAGGTCAGGTATGAGGTTAAAAACAAAACACCAAAAAGAAACCCCTAAAAAATGCACAATGAAATGTATAAGAAATTAAATGCAGAATTGAGAGCTGTTGACTAAATACTCCAAGGTAGAGCAGTTAGATGATGCAAGGTCAAGGACTCAGCATCAAAATAGAGAAAGCTTGGTAGAAGGTAAATTACTGACCCAGAAACCATGGGATGGGAGTTTTAGCTCAGTCAGCATCAGTTATAATTCCATTCTAACATAGGAGCAAATCTCCCTCCCAGGAAAGCTTCACAGCTGGTACAGTTTTCAGATATTTCAAGAAGTAAGAGGTGATTACAAGCACTAGGCACTACTTGACCTAGAGAAACTTTATCCAATCCAAATCATGCCGACAAGAATTTATTCTTATGTAATATTAAGGTAACACTACTAGGCCCAGAAGAAGCTAAGAAGCTCTACCATGGAGTATTTGGACAATAGCTCTCAATTCTGTATTTAATTTGTTGCATAATTTGTGGAGGTTTTCTTTTGGGTTGTTTTTAATCTCATCTTTGACCCGTTAATTTATTAATACAATTTTACATTTAGTTAGACTATTTTATCATTGCCTTCTCCAACTAGAGGTCCCTCTGCTTTGGACCTAAGCATAAAGTCAGACTGAGTTCCGCCTAGAGGGGCCTGGTCTCCAATGAGAGGAGTTAAGCTCCCTTTTCTCGTATTATTTGGCTTATTACATCCCTAACCTGAGCACAACCAGAAAAAAACTGCTCAAGACTTAGATATTGGCTCATGCCCAGGGGCCACCCAGAAGAAGAAGTTAGACGTGTTCCATGTACAATATTAATCAGATGTGGGGCAATTATTTATTTCTTATGCTTAAAAAAGCCAAAAGATACAAAACAGAGCTTGCATTGACAAGACACAGGCAATCAATAAATAAAAACTACTATTAAAACCTACTTAGAGGTTGAATGTTAGCATTGAGACATGAAGCAAATTAAGGGATGTTGAATAGGAATTCCACCTCTCATCTTGGCTCTGCACTCTTGAAACTACTGGTCCATGTCTTCCTCCAATACAAGCTAGGAGGTGGGCTCACTGCCCTACACTGTTCTCCTCTGTTCACCAACCACTTACACCCAATGGAAACAAGACCTCGGGATCTCATGAATTTAGTTACCTCCAAATTCATTGTGTCAAGTTGCCTGGGCACATTCTTTTCAAGATTGATATTCAAGTCATCTACTTAGAACAGGAAACACAAAGAAGAAAAGGCAACCAGGGGCTGAGGTACATGATGTCCAGGTGACATCCTCCCTCCAACCTTTTGTTGAATTACCACACAGGAGTGGCTGCCATGTTATATAGGTGAGGAAAAGACCACATTTCTTCCTTTCATGGCTTTGTGGAAAGTCTAGGGCAGTGGTTCTCAACCTTCCTAATGACGTGACCACTTAATACTCATATGTGGGTGTATCTGCATGTGGGTGGACTTGCCTGGAGACGAATAGAGGAGTGGTGTCTTGGTTCCTAACACCATCATAAATATGTGTTTTCCAATGGTTTTAGGTGACCCCTGTGAAAGAGTCATTTGACCCCCAAAAGGGTTGCAACCCACAGGTTGAGAACTGCTGTGCTAGATCCTGGGTTATCCTGATTTTGTTTCCACAGCATTCAAATTGTTTCTTTTTGGCAGCTTGTAATATTTTCTCCTTGATCTGGGAACTCTGGAACCTGGCTTTAACATTCCTAGAAGTTTTCTTTTTGGAATCCTTTTTAAGAGGTGATCGGTGAATTCTTTAAAGTTATATTTTGCCCTCTGGTTCTAAAATATCTGGGCAATTTTTCTTGAGAATTTCTTGAAGGATGCTTTCTAGGTTCTTTTTTTGATCATGGCTTTCAGGTAGTACAATAATTTTTAAATTATCTCTCCTGGATCTATTTTCCAGGTCAGTGGGTTTTTTCAAGGAGATATTTCACATTGCCTTCCATTTTTTCATTTGTTTGGATCTGTTTAATAGTATCTTGATTTCTCATAAAGTCATTTGCTTCCATTTACTCCACTCTAATACTGAAGGAATTATTCTCTTCAGAATGCTTTTGACATTCTTTTTCCCTCTGCCAAATTTGACTTGTAAAAGCATTCTTCTCACTGGCTTTTTGGGCCTCTTTTGCTGTTTGAGTCTATTTTTAAGGTGTTATTTTTTTCAGCCAGGTTGTTGACTCCCTTCTCATGATTTTATTGCATCATTCTCATTTCTCTTACCAATTTTTCCTCTACTTCTCTTATTTGGTTTTCAAATCCTTCTTATGCTCCTCCTTGGCTTGTAACCAGTTTACATTTTTCTTGGAAGCTTTTGGTGTGGGAGTTCTGACTGTGTTATCTTCCTCTTGATCCATGCTTTGATCCTTTTCATCCCTCAAAAAGGAATCTAAAGTTGGATTGCTGAGCTTGCTTTGCTTCCTTTGTCTGCTCATGTTGCTAGTCAATTACTTGACTTTTGGGCTCAGTAGAACTCTGCTTCCAGAGTGGAGAACTCCGTCCCAAATCACTGAGGTTTTCACAGCTGCCAGGGCTATTAGGAGGCCATAGTCTCTGCAGTCCCCACCAGCTTTGGCTCACTGATCACACACCTCAGAACCACCACCTAAGACCGCAATCCCCATCCACGCCAGTTAAGTGCAAGAGCACTTAGCCTCTGAATGATTGCTTGGCCCCCCTGCAATCTGCAGGCCAGGAGCTCTGAAGCAGCCACATGGTGGTGGCTGCAGGGCTGCCACTGCTGCTTCTTACCATGGAGGCAAACGTTAGGACTCTCTCCCCCAAATTTAGCTGAGTTCCACTAATCTTTCATTTAGTTCTTCTTTCTTATGGGTTGATAAGTCTGGAAACCACCACAGCCGCTGCTGATCCACTTTCCTGAAAGCTCCAGCCATGGCTTGTTCTGGCCACCCTAGGACTCCAGCCGCAGATTCATGTGGTGCTGGCCTGTACTCCCAGCACACTGCAATGAACCCCTTCCTTTCTGCCTGCCGGGCTGCCTTCAGCAGAAGCTTTGTTACTCTGTAATTTTGTGGGTTCTGGAGCTCTAAAATATGTTTAGAGTCATATTTTATAGGTATTTGAGGTGGTTATGGAGAAAGCCATGCTGTTCTCCTGCTTCTAAGCTGCCATCTTGACTCTGCCCTCTGTGTGGTCATTTTAGAATAAACCCCATCCTTTTCTACTTCTTATCATCTAAGAAAGTGAAAAAGTGGTAGATTCACCATGTGCAGCATAACAATGTGTATTAAAGAACAGACTATCCCACCACTAAGAGTTATGAAGGGCAACCACAGTTCCCTGGGGTATGATTGTGATAGAGTCAGTATTTCATACTGTATTTCATTGACATAGCTTCTTTCCTCCCACCCACAACATTGGGAGGTTTCACCTAAAAAGACAGCAATTCTGCTCCCTGACCAATATAATTAACCTAAAGCTCTATTCACTATGCCATCTAGCTGCCTGAAATAATTATGAGCCCCAGAATTCTCAGGAGCAATTAGGTGGTGCAGTGGATACAGCACCAGACCCTGAGTAAGAAAGATCTAAATTCAAATCCAGCCTGAGACACTTACTAGCTACGTGACCCTGGACAAGTCATTCAACCCCTATTTGTCTCAGTTCCTCATCTGTAAAATGGGGATATATTGGAGAAGGAAATGGCAAATCACTCCAGTGTCTTTGCCAAGAAAATCCAATGGACAAGTCCATGGAAATACATAGGGTTGAACAAGACTGAACAACAACAGAATTCTCAACAAAGTTTAAACTACTTCCCCCCACCACCATACACACCTATTTGTGGTTGTTCAGTCATTTTTCAGTTGTGTCAGACTCTTCATGACCCCATTTGAGGTTTTCTTGGCAAAGATACTGGAGTGATTTTCCATTTCCTTCTCCAGCTCATTTACAGATGAGGAAACTGAGGCAAACAGGGTTAAGTGACTTGCCCAGGGTCACACAGCTGTTAAGTGTCTAAGACCAGATCTGAACTCAAGAAGATTTGTCTTCCTGACTTCAGGTCAGTGCTTTACCCACTGTACCCCCTAGCTGGCCTAGATACAATACCAGTGTGCCTCCCTTGCCTGGGAGACTTCCACATGGAATTGGTGTCCACTTGCGCCCCATGGCATCTCAACCTGCACTGAAGTTTCTATCAAATTCCTTTTAAAACGGATAAAAATCTCCTCCTGAATCCCTCCTTCCTGCTATTATTAATCACACCAGACAAGGATTTGGCTGCTGCTGCATTTTCTTTGTTTATAACAGGACTCAGGACATACTGTACATGACAATGAGAGGGTGGAGGGAATCTAATTGGAAGGTAAACAACATACATGGGCTCTGGTTTCTTTGGCTGCAGCCAGGGGTCAAACCTCTGTCTCTTTTGCTTTTTTCTTCTTTAACCAAGGAGGAAACAGGGTGAGGTTACAAAGGTATGGTAAACTAGATCAACCTGGCTTGAGAGCCTATTGTTAAATTTACAGTGAGAGCATTTACACCTGAGAAATCAACAAATGCTACACATTCAGGCTTGATTTATTGTTTTGTTGATCATCTACATTTAAGAAAGTAATAGAGAAAATGTTAATGTAGATTAAACTTGTGTCCTGCCCACATTTTTTTTAAAGAGCTGGTTGTTAAACATTTGCCAGTATACCCCTTGAATAATAACAAACATGCCTTCAATGCTAAGGGCCACTAATCCTACAAAGCCTTTTAGAGTCCAGGGGAGGTGAGGAGAAGGGCCAGCATCTAGAAGTCAAACTTGGCTAGACCTTGCCAGTGATACTTAAATCCTGGGAAAGCGAGATGTTTTCCCTTTCACTTCCCTCCAAAGCTGGTTCTTTACCAAACTAGTGAATTCTAGGATTTTCTATGCTTGAGTCTCCAATCCCTGCAGCAGCACTCACAGTCCAGATGTTACTTCATAAAGTGAATGATCAAATGTTAATTGAGAAATCATCATAAAGGGAAAATCACAGCGCCACTAGGATTAGTTCACAGTTTACCGGTCTTGGGGCTATGCAGACGTTTAACTATAAGGCAGGCTGATAGTGTTACATATAATATATAGCAAAGGTAGAGAACTGTGGATAGAACACTAGACCCTGGAGTCAGGAAGACCTAAGTTCAAATGTGACCTCAGACATGTATTAGCCATGTGACCCTGGGCAAGTCATTTAAACTACGTTTACCTTCATTTCTCCATCTGTAAAATAGGGATTATAAGAGAATCTATGTCTCAGAGTTGTCTTGAGTATCAAATGGGATAATATTTGTAAAGCACTTAGAATAGTGGCTGGTACATAGTAGGCCCTTAATACTGCTTGTTCCTTCTCCTCCCTGCATTCATCAGAATATAATAATATTGATATAATATGGATATCATGCTTTAGGATTAGCAGAGCACTTCCCAGTGAGGAAGGGTGTTATTATTATCTTGAATTTGTAAGTGAGACTTGGAGCTATTAAGTGATTTGCCCAAGGCCACAGAGCTAGTACCTCTAATGCAAAATTTGAACTTGGCTGTTTCTAACTACAGGTCCTGTGGTATAGACAGGGTATTTTTTCATAGGTATGTGCTAACATTAAAACTTACTGTTTCACTGCGCCACCTAGCCTCCCCTCTCACTTATTTTTCACTGTATTCAATGTTACATTAGTTTCTGATTCAAATTTATCTCCATTACATAATGAGGAGGCTGTTTGATCTGTGATTTCACCCTTATGGGAAACTCTCAGCATGGAAACACCCTCTGCTAAGAGAGGTCACCCACTCTTTGTAACTGAAAGTCTTACAGAGTTCAGTGGGACACAGAGATAGATGCTGAGTGACTAACTCATGGTCATATAATCAGGAAGTTTCAGAGGCCTGACGTGAACCCAGATCTTTATGATTTTCAGGGCTGACCCTACATCCATTATGCCGCACTGCTTCCCATGACATAACAAGACAGAAAGGCACTGCTATTGACAGTAGTAGTAATAGTAGTAGTAGTAGTAGTAGTAGTAGTAGTAGTAGTAGTAGTAGTAGTAGTAGGTAGAAGTAGTATGTTGAAACAAATTTTAAAACCTTAAGCCTAAACTATGTACTTTATTTTATTTTACTGTAGTATTTTGTTTTTGGTTTCAAAAGTGGACTCTTCTTGGGTTTGAGAGAATTCTGATTAACAAGGAAACTGACTATTTGGACCTCTCTCCAAGAAGAAATGCTTGTATATCGATCTGTTGTATCTGACAGATTTGGCTAGAACATAGAATACTGATATTTTTTCTTCCACATTGGGGACTCCTAGCAAATAAATATCTCAAATGATACCCCAATCTTGGACTGTCCATAAATGTCCTGTTTCCTTATTTCATGTGAAAGAATATTCCCGCTGTCTCTTCGGTCCTTGTGTCTTCTCCCTGGAGTCTTTAAAGCATTCTGATGGTGTGATATGCCCAGACAAAGAAACAGAAGGCCAATGACTTCAATGCCAACTTTCTAATTTTTATTCCTCTAGAAGTAGTTAATTGATTCATTTCAATTAATAGCTGGCATTTCTATATTGCTTTAAAATTTTCAAAGCACTTTACATATGTCATCTCATTTAGTCCTTGTAACACTCCTGTGAAGTGGGTACTATAGATATTATATCTGTTTTACAGAGGCTAAGAGAGATTAGGTGACTTGTCTAGGGTTTCTTAGCAAGTTGATGTCAGAAGTAGGATTTAAACTCAGATCTTCTTGATGAGAAGTCCTAAAATAATCTAAAAAGGTAGATAATATCTGACATTCATACAGAACATAAAGTTTGGGGGAGGTGTTAGTAATTTTTTTAATCAGCAAAAGTCAGCCTTCTTTTTATCCCACTTTTCTCCCAATCAACTGCAAATGAAAGAAAAACAAAATACCTATTACAAATGTATATAATCAAGCAACACAGATTTCCTTATTGTCCGTGTCATATGTGAATATTCATATATGTATACATACATGCATTACTTACATGTATGTATCTATTGCATAATACACATATATAGGACTCATTCTGTCCTATGCATCCTTCACCTCTCTAACGAGAGGTAGGTAGCATGTTTCCTCATGATTAATGTTAACTGTCACAGAAGTTGCTAAGTCTCACAAAGCTGTTTTTCTTTACGGTATCTTTGCCATTGTATAAACTGGTCTGTTGGTTCTGATCACTGCATTCTGCATCAGTTCATACAAATCTCCCCAGATTTCTCTGAAAATATCCCTTTCATTATTTCTTACAGTAGATGTTCAATCACATTTATATACCACAAATTATTCAGACACTCTCCAAATGATGAGCACCCCCCTAAAATTCTAATATTTTGCCATCTCAGAAAGAACTATAAATATGTTTGTATAGTATGTTTTTAGTATACTCTAGACCTTCTTTTTTTTGGTCAAGACTTTCTTAAACCTTTATTCTAATTTTAGTCTCTATTCTTCTTAATATTAATTCCTCCCTTATTCTATCTACCCTCTAATTCCCCCTTTTCCCTTCTTCCCTTTCCCTCCCATTTCCTTGTTGAATGAAATGTCTTTGTGTATACAACCTTATAGGGGCAGCTAGGTGGTACTATGGATAGAGTGCAGGGCTTGGAGTCATGTAGCTTCAATGCAATATTTACAGCACCTATGATCATGATAAAGACCATGACTATAAATATCATACGACTTTCGATCACAAAATATACCAGATTGTCCAGGTAGAGGAGAGAACTGAAGTATTTACTTAGACACCAGAAAACCAAATCCCAAAACCAGTAAGCTGATTCCATCAGAGTACCAAAGACATTCAGAAACCATAATAATGCTGAGAGCCACAGCATCCTTCAGCCTTCCCACAAACCAATACAAGATCACTATTTACTCACACACCTCTCTATCTCCTTAATGAGCATCCTCTCCCCCCAGAGTCTGGCTATCTCTCAACCAGCTCCCTGTGGGCTCTGCTTCTCTCCAGCAAAACTTCTCCCACCACAGGTTCCATGGGACTACATTCAGCTTATTGGGGGCATAATACTGGAGTGGTTCGACATTTTCTTCTCTAGCCCATTTTACAGGTGAGGAAATGGAGGCAACCTGGGTGATGTGACTGTGATCCAGAACAAGTTGTTATTGATAGATCTAAACTAGGGTTAGCCCTGTCTCTGCTAGAACCAGTACTCCTTCTTGCCCTGTACATCACCTCTCCCTGTGATGACCATGTTCCTGACCAGACCCCAGCCACAGTATCTGCTGACCATCCTCTTTGTCCATCTCCTGAAACCAGCCTCAGCTGGAAAAAATGACAGGGATGTTTTCCTCGATCTCCTGGTCAGGACTCAGTCTGATACCTTCTCTAGATCTATTTGGAGGAGTTTAGGCTGGGGTGAGTTCACTGTACTCTTCCTACTATTCTTGACTTTACCCAAACTTTAAAGTTTGCCAAACGCTCTAGATGATCTCATTTGAACTTCACAAAGCCCACCCTGAGGTAGATGGGTTCCACCTAATGATAGATGGGCACCACCACGATCATCCCTGGACATGGGGAAAAACAGAATTTGAGCCCCCAAGTCCAGCCCTCTGCCGTTGACTTCCCTGTGTTGCTTTCAAAAATCGTTTCTATTTGAGTTTGGAATATATCTTTTATCCCTCAGAACTGAATTCAATAAAAATTTCTTAGTCACATATTTCATGTAAAGCCCTTTCCAACCATATTTGGCATGAGTTCAGTTTATCTTCTCTAAGACAGATACATGTATGCGCACACATGCACACACACACACACACACACACACAAACACAAACCTGCCTTATCTCTACCACTTCTTTTTCTTTTTCATTCTGATATGTAGGAAAAATGAAGAGTTTCTTTTTTAACATGAAGCTTTATTTTAAATGGTATTGCATCACATGTTATTGCTAGGGAATAGCAGAGAGACCAACCTGGCATCCAACAACTAGCAATGTGGTGGCTTTTATGGAGCAAATGTGCCAAGCAGATTGTGCAGCAGAGATGGAGATTCAAACAAGGACGGGTTCTTCAAATACTGCTTGCAGCTGCAATGTAAAAGTAGTTTTTATATGTGGGTGTGTATAAATATATATTTATATATTGTATATGTTATATATATCTTATATGTGTATATATAAATATATGTATATATTTATAAGGTATGATTTTATGAGGGTAACTTTCCTGTTTCTAGACAGGCAGACTTGTATGTGATATGAATGGGCCTATCAGCCTTTCCTAAATGTATTAAGATAAATTAGGCTAATTGTAATGTCAAAATATTTTGAAAGAAGTTGATTAGCAAAATAAAAATGAAGTCACCTGCAATTATAAAAAAAAATTTTTAAAGACAATGAAACTCACTAGAATATACTTCTGAGGATTTCAGGTTTTAAGATTTTGACTTTGATTAGTGACAAAAAAAAGATAGTAAAACAAGTTCTGACTTGGACAGGAGTTTATTCTTCCTGGTCCTTTGATGTCTGAACTAGAAATTTTAATGATTTTTGAAAGGCCCTAAATGCTTCCTTGAATTTGGTCAGGAACAAGTGACTAATTCAGAGACAGGCTGTCTTTGTTTCTTGAGGGGGGCAATGGCACATACCTTCCATGACCCTCACCCATTTGGCAAGTCCATACACAATGCAAAAAAGATGAGCCTCCCCTCCTCTCAATGCTTCTACTGCTTGTGGGTTGGTCATTTAATGTGTTTCATCTTATCATTTCAAGGCACTGTATCTTTAAAACTGGAAATTGATGGTGGTTGGATTTTTTGTCTGTCTTAAAGTGGGGAAGGGAAGCAAATCACACTGAAGTTTTCTTTGCATTCTGGAGTGGGAGAGGAAAGGGCTGGGACGCTGTTTTTAAATCGCCTCCCTACCACGACACTGACTTTCCTCTTTGGTTCACTTCCTATATGTTTGCATTCTCACCATGTCAAATGATTAGCCAGCAATTCAATAGTGCCTGGAATAGCAATAAATTATCCTCCCCCAATCCAAAGAAGAG
>CM053600.1:38983883-39019254 GCA_028646575.1 Pseudocheirus occidentalis
TGTAGCTTAAGCCCTTCTAACCATATGGCAATGATAAGAATGTCAGTGATGGAATGAATGCACCATCGTGATGAATTTAAGGATTAAATCCTGTTGATAGCATAGGAGTTGTTACAGAGGGGAGAAAAAAAATCATTACCCAGAGCTGACATTGAAACTAAAGGGTGACAACTAGCCTCTAACTTAATAATAAAGCTTCCTCCTCCTCATTTTGAATTTATTCATTTGGCATATGTGTGATTAGTCCCTGTACAATTATAATGTCCTGCAACAGGAAAACGCCTACCTGTGATCTTTTACTGCTGTTTCGAAGAACAATGTGCTTATGCCTTTGGCCTCCTGCTTAGATCTGATGGAATGCGGCGCCCCCCAAAGTAACGCAGTCCTTTCCTCTTTACTTAACGCCTTACAACTTGTTGACAAGTTTGCAGTCCCCTCCTGGTTAAGGAAACCCTCAGCTTTCATTTTATTATTATTAACAACAGCTCACATTTATACTGTGCTTTAAAGTTTACAAAAAACATTCCCTAAGCAAACGGGCAAATAGTAGCCCAATTCTGTAGATGAAGAAGCAGGCTCGGAGGAGCTGTAACTTACTTAGTCACATGACCAGTTACTACCAGCGCTGACTCTGACTCACGTGTTCTAGCAGGTTCATTCTGTGTCATATCACATCTTCATCTTTATCATAGCAACAATGTCTAGGATGTGCTTGTGGGAATGTTACCCAGGTACCAGGAAGGGCAAGTTACAAAGTTTCTGATCTCTTTCTCTATTCCTTCTTCCTCTCTTCCTCTCTCTTCCCTCTCATTCTCTCCCGCTTTCCTTTTTTCTCTTCCTCTTTTCTTTTTCCATCTATTCCTTTCTCTTCCTCTTTCCCTTTTTCTCTCATCTCTCCCCTCTGTTCCTTTTTCTCACTTTCCCTCTTTTTTTTCCTCTTTCTCTTTATGTCTTCCTCTCTCCTCTCTCATTCTCTCCCCTTCCTGTCTTCTTTTTCTTCTTTCCTGTCTCTTTTCTCTCTTCCCTTTTTGTTTTTCCTCTCTTGTTCCCTTTCTTGCTTTTTCTTCTTCACTCTTCTTTCTCTCTCATTACTAATTAAAATATGATTTTATTGTAAAAGTAATCTATTAAGAACTGATATTTGGTGTGTCCCATTTTATCAGAACTACCTACTCAAAAAATGTACATTGTAAGGATAAGAATATTTTTAAAACAATGTTTGAAAATGAGAGAGTAATATAGTCTATAGAGAACCAGCCTCAGATGGGAAGACTTGGGATAAAGTCTTGGTTCTTGGGTTTGAGTCTCCATGGTGATGACTGTGTGGCCCTGGGTAAGTCACAACCTCTCACAATATCCACAGGGCAGCTTTGAGATGAGGAATGGTCAGTCAGTGCCAGGCATCATCCTAAGCACTGAAGATATAAAAAGAGGTAAAATATAGCTGCCTTGAAGCAGCTTACAGTATAATATGGGAGAAAAGCAAATTTGTACAGACAAGTTGTATACAGAATAAAAAAGGAAATAATTAAGAGGGAAGGCACTGGAATTAAGGGTTGGGAAAGGCTTCCTTTAGAAGATTGGATTGGGGGGGGGCCTGGTATTTGAAGCCAGGAAAGTGAGTAGTCCAAGAAGAGGAGGGAAAGCATTCCAGGCATGGGAGTCAGTCAATGCCTGGAGATGTCGTGTGTTGTTTATGGAGCAGCCAGGTGGTCAGTGTCACTAGATCTAAGAGTACCCATTGTGGAGGTAGAAGGGGGACTAGGTTATTAGAGGCTTTGAATGCCACACAGAGGATTCTGTATGTGATCCTGTAGGCAAAGGGAACCATTGGTGTTTCCTGAGTGGGGTGGGGGGAGGTTTGGGCAGGCGGGGTGACATGGTCAGATTTGCATTTTGGGAAAACTACTTTGGTGGCTGAATAGAAAATGGACTAAAGAGGGGAGACATTTGAGACAGGCAGACCCACCAGCAGACTATTGTAATAATCCAGGTGTTAAGTGATAAGGGCCTATGCCAGAGCAGTGACAATGTCAGCGAAGATAATCTTAAGGGGTGTATTGGAGAGATGGTGCAAAGGTAAAATTAGCAGACTGATATGAGAGGTAAGACACAGTGAGGAGTAAAATGGTAACACCCAAATTAGGACCCTAGTTAGTGCCCGAGTCTGATTTAAAGTTTTCCACCCCTCCCAGTCCCCCCATGTTGCCTAAAACAGTTCTCTACCCATAGTACATACTCAATAAACATTTGCTAAATAGAACTAATATCAAAAGGTTTCTTCTTGCCCTGAAGAAGATTTGGGATTTCCCACAGGAGGAAAGTCCCTGCTACTTAATGAGTAATCACAAGGATTTCCAGGTGGCAGGTTTTTAAGAGAGGGGGGAAGGGAGGGGTAAGGAGGGGCAACTAGGGGGGAGAGGGGAAGGAGGGAGAGGAAGAGGGAAAGGGAGAGAAAGAGAGGAAGAGGGAAAGGGAGAGAAAGAGAGAAAGAGAGAGAGAAAAAGAGAGAGAGAGAGAGAGAGAGAGAGAGAGAGAGAGAGAGAGAGAGAGAGAGAGAGAGAGAGAGAGAGAGAGAGAGAGGAGGGGAGAGAGGGGAGAGAGAGAAAGAACCAGGTACTGATCACATTCTTTTCTCTTCTCTCTCCCTGACACTCTCAGCACACCCTAATCAAGAGACCATTTCCAGTTAAAAGGGAGTAGTCACCCCCTATGATGTGGCCAGTATTCTCTCCCCCACCCAAAACACAAGGAGGTTTTACCCAAAAGAAAACAAACCTGCCCCAGGACCTAGTTGGCCCCAGTTTCTCTGTGCAGTTTCCTGGTCATTTAAGTTCATCAAAAGTCCAAGCCACATGGAGTGGTCTTCAAGTTACTACATACTTCACTACATTCTCCCCTGATAAGACACTTCCATGTGCAGACAAGGGGGACTTCTCCAGAGAAGCTAAGGGCCACTGTATCCTTGCTGCCTACTTTTGCTATATTCACAGCCAATTAAACCTTTTGTTAACTATTCAATGACATTGGAGTCCTTCATTTTTGTCCCAGTATTGAACCTAAGCTAACTGTTGGAGCTACCTCCAACATTCCTTCAAGGTCCTGAAGAGAGTAAGACCATATCTGATTTGCTTTGGGGATGACAGAGAGATAAATAGACACCATGTTCATTCTGAGCCTCCTAAGGGCATTTTGTACCTGATCCAGAATATATAACAATACCTCTGAATCCCTGTCCCCCTGGAGTCCTTTCAATCAGGCTGAAGTACATTGGATTTCTCTGGTTCAGTAACAAAACGTGAACCCAATCTCTTCCAATCTCATACTACCAGGGCTGTGCTAAAACTGGACTAATCTCAGGGAGAAGTATGCCAGTCAAAGATGCTGGATTCCATATCCACTATGAACAGGAAAAGGGGAAAATTCAGCATGATCAGATGCCTAGTTTCACTTATACCATGATTACATTTCTGGCTTTTCTCTGAGTTTCTTTCAACTCTAGAGGGGGGCCCAGTCAAGCATTTCGTGATTTGGGAAGACAGGCACAGTAGGCATTTGGAAAACAGCTACTATGTAGTTTCAATGAAAATGGCCAGAAATTTTCAGTGCAAAACTCAGAATCTGACTCAAGGCCTGTAAGGTCTTTCTTGTACAATCTACCCTCATCCACACCGTAATCTCTGTGGTAAATATTACAAATCTGGGGTTCAAGTCATTTATTTGAAATACACTTTAATATATTTTGGTACTTCCGAAAAGCTTCTATTTTGGTAATAAGCAGGAAGCAGAAACAAATTAAAAAAATATATTCCAAAGCACCTATTATTTACCATATATAATTCAGTATTTTAAAAATAAGTTCTCAGCCTGCTCTGCCTCTCTTTTTGACTTAAAAGACAGACTATTTCTGTTTGTCTTGGTAGAAAAACAAATGATCTCTTACTAATATTAAGACAAGATGGGTGAAATTTTTTTTCTCCTCTGAGAACACCCAATAAAGGTTTTCACTCTGAATATAATTCACGTTTTGGTAACTATTTCATGTAGATGTCCAGATGCCTCATTTTAAGATAGGACAGTTTGTAGGGATGAACTGACCCCTACCAAAAAGTAATCTGGAAAATTAGTGACAGCCAGAGTTAGAACTCAGGTCTTCTGACTCTTATCCCAGGGTTCTTCCCACTATGACTATAGAAGATGTTAGGATATGAATATATAAATTCTGATTATGACCAATGGCAGTTCACTTGAACTGTGATAAAAGTTACATCTAAAAACTGTATTGTAAGTCACACTAAAAAAACCAAGCCATTAATTCTATTCAGTTTTTAGAATATAATGAATTCTATTTCAATTTTTGTCCTTCAGCACAGTGCCTGGAATATAGCACTCTATAAATGTTTATTTCCTATTCCATTATTGCTTAATTAGGAAGGTCAAAGTAGGATAGAAGTCTGTTTTTGAGCTTGTAGGAAAGACATATGATGAGAAAAAATACATGCTAAAGAGAGAAGACAAAAGCTTGTTTAAGGAAAATGATCTTTATAGAGTTTACATTTGTTTAAATGAACTTGGTTACACAAACAAAAAGGGAGTTTGCATTTTTATTAAAAATAGATACCAGTCCATGAACAGTACAGCTTTCTCCATTTTGTTGAAAATTTTTCACTGACACTTATTAAAATTTTTGCCAATATTTGCAAATATTTACAATGGTAGTTTTGCACACTGAGAAATTTTCTAACACATAATCCTCAATTGTTTTCCAAATACTACTCATTCCTATATATCCCAGTTGTTAAGTCCTAGCTTCTACAGGAAGCCATCCCCAAATCCTCTTTAATTAAAGTGCCTTCCCTCTGGTAATTCCCTCCTATTTATCATGTATGTAGCCTGCTTTCTATCTATTTGTTTGCATATTGTCTCCAGTTAGATAGTAAGCTCCTTGAGGGCAGGAACTGTTTTTTGCATCTTTGTACAGCTCATGATTAGCACAGTGACTGGCAAATAGTAGCTTAATATTGATTAAAACTGATTCCTAATATAGAAAAAAAACCAGCCAGTATAAATATAAAGCTATTTCCATTAAAGGAAAAATAATGACAATTAGTTTGAAAGAATATATGGTTATGCCAAAGAAACAATGCACTTAATTATACAAGGGACCAAGAAATTTAATGCTATTATGTTTTTGTGTTGGCGTGTACGTTGTTTTCATTGTTTAATTTAAATAATTACTAGATTATGATGGCAAAGAGCCTTTTTCATCATCTGAGAATACTTCAAATTAGGTTTCACTCTGCTGTTCATACTCCTTTAAACCATAATTTCAGAACACTGAGATGTTAAAATTTTGATGAAACAGCAAATATGTTCATAATAATAGGAATACAATTATAAGACCATAGATGGTGGGTTTAACTGTTTTACGTACCTGTGGGTTTTCAGATTTCTGCATTAATCACATTTCTGCATTCTTATTTTTTGTTAACTTCTGGCAACTCTTACTCTTGGCTCCAACAGTGCCACCTGTAGTCGTATAAGAGAAAAAAAAACTATTATCCTTTTAGAATCCTTTTAAATCATTATAAAACAAAATGCAAAATATTTGATCTGATATTAAAGTGCCCATAATGGGCATGAGTATTTATTAATTTATTATACATAATATAATATTATTATATGTATAAAATATTATATAATTTATTAAGTGCCAAGCACTGTACTTTGTTGTTCAGTTGTGATTCAGACCTGTCATGTCTGTCTCTTTGTGAGCCCATTTGGGGTTTTCTTGGCAAAGATACTGGTTTGCTATTTCCTTCTCCAGTTCATTTTACACATGAGGAACTGAGGCAAATAGGGTTAAGTGACTTGCCCAGGGTCACACAGATACTAAATCTCTGAGGACAGATTTGAACTTAGGAAGATGAGTCTTCCTGACTCCAGGCCCTGAACTCTATCCACTGCACCACCTTAGCACTTTATACATAACTCGTTTTATCCTGACAACAAACCTTGTGAAGTAGGTGCTATTTATGATTCCCATTTTATAGTTGAAAATGCTAAGGCAGACAGAGATTAAGTGACTTTATCCACAAAAGGATGACTGGTTTATTAAAATGATCAATTAGACATACTGAAAAAAAGATATATTCAGCCTCCTACTATGCCATATATTAGTAACTGGATACTCAAAAAATAACTAAGTAAAAGAATTGTGTTTATAGAATTAGGCTGCACTTACATTTCAAGGCATTTCACAACTTAGTTAAAATTAAGACAATTCTATCACATCACTTAACTGGTGGTCTGAAACATTTTCCTATAAAATTGAAAACATATTCATCCAAATTAATTCTAAAATGGCTGTTAACGAATTCATTCCAATCAGTACCATAACATTTTCCCCAACGCACAAGTATGTGGCTGTCATGTCAATTACGCAATTCTGTGATTCCGTTCCATTTTAGTACAGGTGTTTCATTTTATTAGAGAAACATAGAACAGAAAAATCAGAAGCAACTCATAGGTAAGCAAGGACATGTTCCACATTACTGAGTTAGTCTGCCTATGGTAAGTATTGACTGCACACGCCGCTCATGAAATTCCACAGGAAGGTCACAGAGATGCAACCCTACTCAAGCTCTGTGAGCTAGGTCCCTGTTATTTCACAGAGCAGTCACATAAGAAGTTGCAAGTAACGCAGGTACAAATGTAAACTGCACTTAATATCATCAAAACTAAATATCTCAAGTCAGAAAAGTAGCATTTTCATCACCACTGGAGATGTTTTTTTTTTTCCTTTTCTAAAGCAACAACTTACTCTTTTGAAATGTATCAGATTTCAAGGCACAACAGAGAAATTTTGGCAATAAATTCTCTTCTCTCCCACCCCCTCCTTCCTTCCAAACTCGGAATTAGTTCCCAATTGTCCAATACTGCCTACAAATACAAAACGCATCACCTTAAAAACACCCAAAAAAACCTGCAAGAAAAAGTGAGCGCTGGCGGACCTCACCCGAGAAGGTACAAAATGCCCGTGGCACCCGCCCCACGATCAGGGCGCTTCTCAGCCCGGATACACTACGGGGGACTCGGGTTACTGCAGCTGGCTGTGTGTTGTTAGGAAAGAGAGTGGGAGGGGGGCACCACCCAAAACTTAATCTTTTGAAATTGCTGCCGCCAAGGCTGGAGATATGGTGAAAGGCAACCAGGGGGCAGGTTGCCCCATTTGCCTTAAAAAGGGTGGAAGGCATGTTTCTCAACACCTCCTTCCCCCGCACACTTTCCCACCTCCGCTGTGACACCTGCCCGCGCACACACCGCACACACGGAAGGAAAAAAGAAAGGAAGGAAGGAAGGAAAGTGCTATGCCAAAGAATCTCTGCCCCAGCACAACCAAGAGGCGCCGCTGTCAAGGCGCTGGGGCGCAGCCCACCTGCGCACACCGTGGCTCCCCAGCACCGGCTGCCTGCCTCCTCCTGCGGCAGCCCCGGGCAGCATGCCCCTCCTCCGGCTCCCTTCCGCCGCCGCTCCACTTTAAGCCAGGGCGGGAGCAGCTTCGTTTCAGGGCTCCTGCAACCACCGCCAAAGGATTCCGGGCAAGAGCCCCTCTCCCTACACCACAACCGCCTCTGCGCCGGGAGTCGCACGTTGTGTTACCTAGCGAGCGCTTCTGCAGCCTCTCTCTTCCTCCTCCTGCTCCTCCTCCTCCCCCGCCCCAGCGAGCTACCTAGCGGGCGGGTCCTGCCCACAGTAATCCTAGCCCTTGAGCGAGCCCCTTCCCACCCTTCCCTCGCCTGGCACCTACCCTCTCTTCCTGGCGGTGGAACCGAGGTGCAGGACGTAGCTCCCAGAGCGCTCGGGCTTGCAGCTCCCCTGCCAGACGGATGGAGAGGATGCACCCACAGCAAACATGCCCCCGGTCTCCTGCAACACAACCTGATAGCGCTGCGCTCTATGGCCCTGCCCCTCTGGCTGCACCTTCCCTTCGCTGGCCCCGCCGCTCCCCACCCCCTTTTCCTCTCTCAAAGCAGCATCCTCTCCTGGCAGTGTGCACACTGTGCACACGCTGTCTGGCCCACCTGTCAGGGCTTCCGCCCTGCTCCACCCACTGCTTCCCCTCCCTCCTTCTTTGTAGGAGAATATTCAGAGCCCACCAACCACTCCGAAGCCAGACCGAGAGCCCGCCTGCCCGCCCACTCAGCTGTGCACCCGGGAGAAGGGCGGAGGCACCCCACCCAGCCTTGGCTCTCAGCTCTCTTTCTCCCTATTGCCCTCTTCCTCTCTCAAGACGGAGCCTTCCGTAGTCTCAAATAAACTGAAGGTTGGCTCTTCCTCCTTTCGATTGGAGTGGAAAGAGTGTCTCTGTAGCTGAGAAGAAAAGAGGAGGGGGAGGTTATGCTGCTGCTGATGGTGGTGGTGATGGTGATGGTGAAGAAATTGCTATGTGAACTATTCCTGTACAAGTTTCTGCCTGTGCCTTTCTTCTGTTACATTGATAAATGAGTGATCTGTTGCATTTCTAAATAATACCAGGAGCAATTTTGAGGTGCATTTGTATGTATGTATGGTTTTTAAAAATTTTTGCAGTTGAGGGTTTTGGAGATTTTAAATTCAACCCCTATGGGAGATTCAGGTTTCTAAAAAGTTTTCCCTAAAATATACATTTATGTAACCACGATTTTATTTTTTTAAATAGCAAAATATAAATAACAGAACAGCTGTGTTTTGCAGAAACAGATCTTATAAATATGTTACTTGAAATGCATTATAATTATTTTAATTAGGGTTTGGGGGTTAAATGATTTTAGTGATTTTAAAAAGAATATTGACTTTGGAACCAGAGTTTGAGATACTAAAGCCTTCCTGTGTGCTACTTGCCATAGTTCTAACATTGCATTTTAATAGAAATCATTAACTGATGTAGCCATTTTGAAAAAAATGGGTCTACTTATCCCCCTCTCCCACTTTAGGATCATTTCTGGTTTTTAGACTTGACATAGAACTGTTTTTTTTAACACCCAAGAAAAATTTTGCATTTTCTTCATTTCCTTAGTAATATTCACTTCACTTTTTTTTTTTGCTTAACTGCAATTTTCTTTGTAATTTTCTTTTAAATAAGATTTAAGGCCCCATCCAGAAGGTTGTTCATATTATAAAATGAGGTACAAAAATTAATAGTAGCCCATTCTCAGGATGGAAATTTTTATGCTAATGATTAACAACTTCTTTGTTTAGTGTTACCACGGTTATATGTTAACTTGCTACTTGAAAACTGAGATTTTAAAAAATTATTTCATCAAACTAAATCTTACTCTTAGTTACTTAAGTGTCCAGTACATAAATACTTAGCAAATATTAATTAAATTCTCAATGGTTCATTAAATTTAATGGAAATTATTTATGAAATATGTACAAATATTTTTTAGGCAGAAGATACAAACTCAGCATTCTTAATGAAGAAATTTAAAAGCAAAGAGAGCACTCACTAGAAAATGGTGTTCAGTACTAATAATTATGGAAAGACTGCTCGTTGCCTCTAGCCATTGGCCAAAGGCTAAGTAATTGCTTTGGTTTCATAGACATGCTTACTTTTTTTCTCCTTTTTACAGTAGTGAGATATAAAAATAATGCTCAAATGCAGTGTTTGGTTCATATTGCTTAGTATTTTCATTCCTTGATCGTGTGTTGAATATCAAACCACATAGTAAAATCATCATTAAAAAACAATATTATTTTTAAATCCAGTTAAATGTTCCCAGGTGAATTTAATTTCGGATTTGCGATTTTGATTCAATTTAAGCATAGATAAAATTAAAACAGGAAAGGATGCGTAATAACACATTCCCGTCTTGTCTCTCAACATGTATATTCATTATTATAGTCAGTACAAACTGACCTTTGACTTACTTTTATGTAGATATGATACACTTTAAAATATTGCCTGATTAGCTGCCGTTTCTAATGTGTTCCTGTGCAACTGCTGTATCAAACAATTTTCCAAAACAATAAGGAAGATAATTAAAGCAAAGAAGGAACAACTAACAGTGTTGGTCTTTCAGGGGAATGGTGCATTTTTCTTCTTATGTTACTAAGCATAATTCTCGAGATAAGTTAGAGGGAGCATGGGATAATGGCAAGAAAGCTAACTTTGGAGTCAGGAGGATTTAGGTTCAAATACTACCTCTGTCACTGTTTTTGTGACTTTGCCCAAGTCACTTCACCTCAATTTCCCTATCTTAAAACCAGGGGGTTTAAAGTTGTGGATCTCCAAAATCCATTCTAGAATTAAATCTATGATCCTCTAAACTGTTTACGTTGAACAGTGAAATTATAGTCCAATATCCTGCTGGTCACCATTTTCTTCCTTTGTTATTAATCTTCTCTGATATTTTCATTAAGGTTCAGTCAAAGTTAACACCAGAAGAGTGAAGAATACTTTTCCAGGTAGTGTTTTAACAGGGAAATTATAACTAGGTTTTTTAAAAAAAAGAGTATAATTTGTTGAAAACAAATGCACAGAAGATAATGTAAGGTGACTAACTGGAAGGTTATATCCAACTCCAATTTTCCTTAATTTCAAACAGCAAAATATGCACCAGATAAAGGGTGAGGGATCTCTCTGGGGAAGGGAAGCCATGGAAATTTCTAAGCCAAAAAATATTTGTTGTCAAGTATCTTAACATGAGGGGAAAAGTCCTTACCTGGTAAAAGGATACAAAGGAAATCTTCAAAAGAAGAGATTAATTTTGTAGTAACTACAACTAAAAAAAGAGAATGGAATGATACAAAATCCCACAGTTTAAGTAAAAAGGCTGGTATAATATC
Source organism: Pseudocheirus occidentalis (assembly GCA_028646575.1). NCBI lineage: Eukaryota > Metazoa > Chordata > Mammalia > Diprotodontia > Pseudocheiridae > Pseudocheirus > Pseudocheirus occidentalis. The sequence continues at coordinate 38,994,714 of CM053600.1, forward strand.
TTCTCCACCATTCTCCCCTCCAACCTCCCCTCCAGGACTAGTACTGAAGACATCAAGGAGTAAATATTTTGAATGATAGCCAAGCATCTTGGGATTTTTAGTTTTGGATTTTCTTAACTAATAGCATGATTTAAAAAAAAGCAGCCATTTTTTTTAGCAACTTAGAGAAAGAAGCCACTGAGAGCATGGGCAAGGGAGGAAAGGGGTGAAGGAGGTGGGGGGACCAGATAGGCTGCAAAGAGCAGGAGAATGGAGGCCAGGGAAAAACAGTAGCCTTCCCAATCTCCAAAGAGAACATTTAAAGATTGCCTCTATGGATGAAAGGAATTGTGTCTAAGAAAGTAGAGAATCTTTCTCCAACCCTTCCATCCTTATAAATGAAGATTTAACCCCAGAGTTTACTACTCTCTGATCTTTTACTCTCTTGGTGGTAAGGAATAATATGAGTCAGAGTCCTTTAAATAAAAGAGACTGTTTGGCATTGTCTTTGTATTCAGAAGGTGCAAAGGGGGTGATTGAATGGGGTTTATATTTTCAGAGTACATAAATTGGAATTTTTTCATTCTACTTTGGTGGCTTAGAGAAGAACAGAAGGGTAAAGATCAAGCCAAAGGTGATTTTGTTTCATTTTACCAATAATCTGATAAATCTCCTAATAGGCAAAAAACTTCATGAAGTCTATTGTGATTAGCTTCTTTTTTGATTCAGAGAGTCTATCTTCTATTACTATTGTGCTGTGATTTCCAGTTATGAATTGCTAAAAAGTGTTACTCTTGAGCCTCAGAGGCTCCTAGTCTGCTCTGAACTGGGATAAAGGTACAGGGAAGAAAAAAAGAGTGGGTAATGGGTAAGTTAGGGAAAGTCTCACTGTAGCCAACCCCATGGTCTAGCAGGATTTTGACTCCTTTCATTTACCTAAGAAGAAGGGGAAGTGAAGAGTGCCTAACTGACCATCATAAGGCAATGGGCCACCATATTGTAACCACTGGTGATTACAAAAGTAAAAGAAGTAAAGGAAGAGAGAAGGAAAAAAATTAAAGTTCTTCAAGGAAAGTTCAAAAGGAGTCTTGATGGTTTGGAAGTGACCAGAAAAAAATCTTTTTTTAATAGTAAAGCAGTGAACAAACTGAAGAAGAGAATGCAGAATGCAACTCCAAACATTTTAGCAGAGAGCATACTTGGAAGAGACTCATTATTTGGAGTTTGCTTTTCACCATTCCATTGTGGGTCATCCTTGAATGAGAAGGTAGTCATTTCCTATCCTCTATTTATTATCCTGGTAAAAGACAAGATTATTGACTTTTCATACTACTCTATGAAGAGAAAAACTATTTTAATCAATTTCCCAACAGGGGAATAAGTAGAGATACGGTCCCAGATATTCTAGATGGGGATATCATTCGGGTATAGAGACCTTGAACTATCACCTGGCTCTCAGATTCCTGCTGGTGTCTCTATACCCAAGTCTATATGGCTTGGGACTAGAAGCTTACTACTGTACTTGATCCATGACTCCATTGATAAAGGGACTCCCTTCTGGAAAAATACATGATCAAAAGAAAAGACTGAACACCATGTTTCAGAAAATCATTTTTTAAAAAATGTCCATTAAGTATTAGAACTAAGTGGTAGAGGTCAATAAAATGTCAAACACAAGCAAAGAGGAGCCTTAGGCTTAACTCATTTAGAAAAGATAAGCAAGACTTAGAAGTAAATAAGCACAGCAATCTCATGTTCACCTAACCAGGAACACTTACTATTAGAGAAGGATTTTTTTTTATCTAACAAGAAGTAAAAACCAAACCAAACAAACCCCCACACCATAGAAACTCATCTGGCAAAAATTAGATTTAGACTGGCATCTTACACCATATTCCACATAATTTTCAAGTGAAAAAGCAGTCTAAATATACTCACATCAGAAAGAAATTGACAAAAAAAATGTGCAATCAGATATGAGAGAAGAAATTTTAAAAGACAAAACATATCTATTATATAAAATTTATAAGCTTTTGCACAGAAGTTAGAATCAGAATAAAAATGGGAATTAGGAGAAAAATTGTACATTAGATATCTCTAATAAAATTCTCATATCCAAATATATAGGAGCATCATCTTCAGGAATGAAAGGGGCAGAGGGGGCTAATTCTTAGGCTACTTTTCCGGTTACCTGTAAAAAGCACCAGACCAAACTATAACTTCAAAAAGCAAAGAGATATTTCCATAAGCTCCTTCATTCGGACCAATACCAAACAACTAAATAACCAGAAGCTACAGACACTTAAAGGGGAGACATGTGAAAGAATCCGACATAAATGTTGGTGAATAGATAAGACACCCTGAGCCTGAGAGAATTTGGTAGTGCCCTGACAAGGATCACAGTGCCACAGAAGCAGCAGTTTCCTTGATGGTTAATTCCCTACATGGGTTCATCTAGATTCTAGAAGGAATGTGGGACTACAGCAGCAATCTGACAAAGAAAGTTCTGGAAGGCACAAGAGAAGTAAGCACCTTGACTGGGAAAACTCTAAGTGGAGGTTAAGAGGAAGGGTGGTAAAAATCATAGGTCACAGCACCCTGATAAGGAAAACCCTAGCCTAGAAGAAGCAATGGAGCATGGTAACAGCCTTAGGAGGGGGAGTTCCCAGGGAACAGAGAAAAGATATTACCTTGATTAGGAAACCCCCAGTACCCTGGTCAGGGACAGCCAACAGCAAAGCTCTGACCAGGAACAATGGAGCTCTGAATACAGATTCATTAACTGAGATAGAAACCAGCTGTGCATTCAGTGCTAGACTACTCCATTCAAGAGAATGGGGGCGGGACTGACTCTGGAACAAAATCTCAAATTAAGATTTGAGGCTACAGGTATAAGTAACAGAAGACATCAAACATGATGAAGAAATATTATTAGTCAAAAATCAACCAAAAGGAAAACCCGGAAGAAGAAAATAGTATTACAATAACTAAAAGTAGAATATCAGAAGTTTGAAGACAAGGAGAGCTTGGAAGAGAATTTGGAAAAAAAATGAAATGAGATTATAAATGAAATGAAACCTATAGAGAAAAATCTTGGAAGGAGAATTAATAACTTAGAACAGAAGATGTTAAACCTTACCCAAGAAATGGACTTCCTAAAAATTAGAATGGACAAAATAGCAATCAATAACTTCAAGAAACAACAAGAAATAGAACAAAATCAAATGATTGAAAAGATAAAAGAGAATTTAAGGATTTTTTAATGAAAAAAAAAGAAACAATGTGGATAACATGGCAAGGAAAGATAATCTAAGAATCATCAGACTACCTGAAAACTATAGGTAAAGAAAAAACATGAATCCTGTACTTCAAGAAATCATAAATAAAAACTATTCAGATTCAGTAGAATAAGAGAGAAAAGTAAAAATAGAAAGAATTCATCAGTCACTTCCTGAAATAAACAGGAATTATCAAAGCCAAAACCCAGAGCTTTCAGATCAGGGAAAAAAACACTATAAACATCAAGAAAGAAAGAGTTCACATGCCAAGGAACCACTGTGAGAAATAGTGTAGACTTGCCAATAATTACCTCAAATAAGAGATTTTAGAATGCAATATTCCCAAAGGCAAAAGATAGTCTTACAATTAAGAATATTACTCTGAAAACCATACAATTCTACAGAATGAATCTTTAATAGGATAGAAGACTTTCAAACATTTCTGATGAAAAGATCAGAACTGTATAGGAGCTTTAAAATGGAAAGACATGATGTAAGAGAAAGCTCAAGAGGTAAATAGAGTTGAGCACTTGGAAGGGAGAGAGAATAATGAAGTGCTCATATTCTATTCAGTGGAGGAGGAAAAAAGTCACTTTAGAAACTTGACATCTTCAAGAGTCATAAAGGGAAATTAGTAAGTCTATGAGATGACGTGAAGGTGATTTGTTCTACTTTTGATGGTTGTAAGAGAATATGGAAAAGAGAGCTATGCCTGGGAAGAGAGGAAAAGGAGGTGATTTTGTTGCTCCAATTTAAATGAAGATAAAGAGTATACAAACATGGAGGAAAGGGTAAAGGGAAGAGGCATAATGTGAACTTCACTTTCATCTGCACTAGACAAAGCACAGTACACATACATACACACACAGCATAAAATTACATTAAAGTCAACAAGAAAATAGTTGGAAATATCAAAGAGAATGGAGTGTAAGAAGAAAGGTGAGTAAGATCAATGAGGAACAAGTTAGCAAAAGAAATTCCAACATTGTGTTTTGAAGGGAAGACCAAAAAGAAAGAATGAAAGTAAGACCCAGAGTCTAGACAAGAAAATAAAAGGAACAACTAAATTGCAAGAGACTATTCCAAAACAGATCACTAGTGGCACAGTGGGTAGAATGCCAGTCCTAGCATGAGGAAGATTCATCTTGTTGAATTTAAATCTAGTCTCAGACACTAACTGGTTCTGGGCAAGTCACTTAATCCTATTTGCCTCAGTTTCCCCATCTGTAAATGGGCTGAAGAGGGAAATGGCAAAACACTCCAGTATCTTTGCCAAGAAAACTCCTAATGGAGGGTAGAGGGTGGTCACAAAGAGTTGGATGTGACTGAGAAATGACTGAACACAACACAGTATTAAGAAAATTATTTCACTATCTTCATTGTAAAGGTAAGGATGGAGAAAAAGAGAAAGAAAAATAGGATAAGAGGATAGGATGGAGGGAAATACGTAAATAATCTTAACAGTGAATGTAAATGGATGAATGCACCCATTAAATAGAAGAGGATAGCATAATCTAACAATATGTTGTTAGAGAAACACAGAAACACAGCTGAAGCATAATGATTCATATAGGTTTAAAATAAAAAGTTGGTACAATACCTAGTATTCAGGTGAACTCCAAAAAGCAAGGTCAGAAATCATGGTCTCAGATATATAATAGTAAAAACAGACATAATTAAAAGTTACATATATATTCGTATATATGTGTGTATGCGTGTGTGTATGTGTGTGTATATACATATATATGTATATACACACACACACCTATACATAGCATCTAAATACTTAATAGAAAAGTTAATTAAATTATAGAGAGAAATAGACAATAAAACTATAAGGGGGAGGGAGTCAAACACAACTAAAATGACTCAACAACAGCACCATCTTATTATAGTTAAAAGACACCTCTTTCCTTTCTTTTAATAATCAATCAGCTTCAGAAGTGGAAAGTTATATGCTATCAGACACCATCATACTATTGGGTATTTTTTGCTGAAATGATTTTGGGGAATGTCCTTTGTAAAGGGAAGGGAGTTAATTGAGTATTTGCTGGGAAGTGAAATGTTATAAAAGCAAAAGGAAACTCTTTTTTTTAAAACTTTGTTTTGTTTTTTTAAAAAGCTGGTATTTTTCTAAGGCAGATGAAATGAAATAAACAAAATCACCAGTTATCACTTATCCATCACATCATAGAGAAGAGAAAATCTAAATGATTTTTATCTATATCATCACTATCTATTTTATCACTATCAAAGATTGCTTACTCCATTGACCAAATGTTGTAGTGTTTTGTGTTGTATTCCCTTTTAATTTCTATATTGCTTAGAATTTTTCACTGATCTTCAGATATTAGAGTGATTCGATGTTGCCACTGCTACTAAGTCTGTCTTAGTCTTCATTCATTTTCAAGAGTTGCCTAATGACTTACTTAATTTAGAGATTCAAAAAAAAAAAACCAAACAGAAGTATTATGCTCCATTTACTCCAAGTATCTCTAAAGGCATATGAGAACTTCCTATGTTCAGATATGGATATTTAGTGGAAATAATTGACTCAAATCCTCATGAGGACTGAAACTAAATGCTGATCTTTTGATCTTGTGCATAGTTCCATTGATTCTCATATAATTTTTTAATAACTTCTTCATTTTGGAATTGTTTCTCCTGATATTTATTTCTGTTTTTTTTTAAATCTCACTTTATACTTGCTGGGGTTTAAAAGTTCCCACAATATTCTTAAGGATGACCTTTTTTCCTCTCCAACTCCTGTTCTCCTACTATGGGGCATGTGAACATAATGATGCTCCTTCAAACACTCTAAACTTCCAGTTTGTCAACTTACTTGTTTCCCATAATTTCTTCCTCCATCCCACCTCAACCGTATATAAAGATTGTCATATCCTTGAACTTGCCATCAACAGCTCCTAAATATAGTACCTCCATATTCATAAACTTTGAAATTTCAGATTTCTATCTCTCCCTCTGCCTTCCAATTCCAAAGCCCACTCTTCATCTATACTGTGACCTCCAGTTCCTTGACCACTCAATTCTTTCTCAGGTCATCTCCCTCACACTAGCCACATTGTCCTTGTGAGTTCATCCCTTGGTGAAACAGTTCAACTTTATATTGTCCTCTTTTCTTGATTCCCTTATCCCTTTATCATATATTATGGAATATCATATCATTCCTTCCTCATTGATCTTACTCACTTTGGATCACAGCCACCATCTGCTATCTTTGTTCCTACATAGATATGTAATGGCAAACAGAAATAGTACTTTGCTGCTTGTTTCAGCTATTCAAGTGCCTTTGAGCCTCGCCATTGATTGTATCAAGTCTTCATTGGAAAGTATACATTGTATTGTCCTTAATAGGTCTAAAGGAGTTTGGAGACCTTCCCTATCCTTAATAGGTCTAGCATCATCACATGGAGCTCATGGTGGGAGAAGCTTGCTGAAAGAGCAGAAAAGGAAGGGTGGAGCAGGGGAGAGCCCAAGCATGAGCTGGGACCAGGAAGAACTAGGAGGGGGAATGCTTGTGATTTTGACATTCTGTAGCACTCTGTCTGTTGGTCTGTCAGACAAAAGCATCCTGTCTGTTGTTTTTAGATAGAATTCCTCAATGAGGACTTTACTGTTGTAACAGAAGTCCTGAGACTTTACTGTTGATTTGTGTTTGATTTCTCAGACAGAAGCCTTATCCAGTGATTTGTGCTACTTTGTCTGACAGAAAGTGAATTGAGATGATAGTGCCAGTAATGTGTGTAAATATTGTTGTAGCTCTGTTAAGCTTTGTCTTCCTAGAAACAGAAACTTTGAAGAGCATGGAGTGGAACAGCTAGCTGAAATATAGAACTGGATCTGAGAACTGTCTATGTGTGAGTCCAGGCAAGAGTTGTGTGAATCCAGGCAAAAGCTGGGAAGTCAGCCCATGGAAGAGGAGCTGTGGGGTTTGGAAGTCAGCCTCAAGTTAAGATAAAAGAGGACTTTACTTGGGTAGTCTGTATTAACTGATGAGACTCTGACTTACTATGACCTAGGGGTGGATGGTGTTTGTACTTTCTGCTACTCCTTAAAGATGATTGGCTTAAGGAAGACTGGAAGCCAGCCTCAAGTCAAAATGAAAGAAGACTTTCCTTGGACTCTCTGTATTGATTGAGGAGATTGTGACTTACTGAATGATATGTTTTGTTTAAGACTATGTATCCACCTTAGTAATAAGTTGTTATATTATATTGTTGTAAATATTGTGTGTTAGTTTATTGCTAAGTAAATAGACAGTTCACTATACTATGTGATTAGATCCTTAAAGTTATTCATAGCAGCAGTTCTCAGGAAAGCTGCCCCTGATTGGCTTTACAAGATTTCACCAAATGAAAGTAGAGAAAATTACAAAACCATATTGGCTGGATTCACTACAAATTTCTTACAGAACTTCCCCTGGGCTCTCCCCCTAGGGGTTGGCCCCTAACTACCAATTTTGATAACTATAGCCAAATAAATTTCTGTTATAGCAATTAAATAATTTTTGACATGCCATGAGTAATTAATGTCTACCTGCATATAACAAAAACCTAAGGAAAAAAGTTAGTCTATAGATCTTGTCCCTTAACCCCAGATTACAGAGGGTGTTGTACTCTCTTCTTTCCCTCCATTCTTCCCGGTCAAATGAGGATCCTACTTTGAGATGTATATCAAAAACAATAAAAATTCACCCACTGCAGATCATTTCAGTATTTGGTATCTTTGGATAGAGTCTATATAAAGTACTTAGAACAAATACTTGCATTTATGTGGTATTGGTATGTGGTGTTGGAGGAGGTGTAATACTTTTGTTTTACTGAAAAGAATTTTACAATATTAAAAAAATCACCTAAAATCATAAACTCACAATAACCCTTACCCTAAGCAGTCTTCATGATTAATACATCCTCACACACTGGAATTCCATTTTTGAATGTCTTTGAACATATTAATATAACATAAAATTGTTATTAATGATCTAATAACCTTATGGCAACATAATGTAAAAGAATATGACCTAGATTGGGAGTCAAGAAATCTGGGATCCAATCTTGTTTCTGCCAATAACTAGCTATTAACATCAGTTGGGGGAAAGAAATCATTCCTCTGGTTCTCAGTTTCCTCATCTGTAAATGAAGAAAATGGATTAGATCATAACAACAATAGCTAGCACTAATTTGTAATTATGCCCCAAAGGCTATAAAACTGTGTATACTCTTTGATCCAACAATACCATTACTAGGTCTGTATCCCAAAGACGTTTAGAAAAAAGTGAGGGAGAGGATATATGTAAAAAAATATCAATAGCAGCTCAATTTTGGAAATTGATGGGATGTCCATCAACTAGAGAACGGCAGAACAAATTGTTTATATAATTGTGATGGAATACGGCTGTAGCACCAATGCAATATTCACAGTGATGACATCTACTGTAAATATGCTAGCATAGTGCTCAATCACAAAATATAACAAACTCTCCATGTAGAAGACAGAAGCAAAGCATTCATTCAGACACCAGAAAACTGAATCCCCAAACCAGTAAGCTGATTCCATCATAGTAGCAAAAGAGTTAAAAAGTCATAACAGCACAGAGAACCACAGCATCCTTTAGCCTTCCCACAAACCAACATTTACTTACAAGCCTAACTGTCTCCTTTGTGTGTGTACTCTCTTCCCTCCAGTCTCTAACTGTTCTGACTCCCCAGCCTCCTGTGGGCTCTGCTCCACCCTTCAGTAAACTCCTCTCACCATAGGCTGTGATTCATTCAGTCTATAAAGGGGCAAGGAATATCTTCAAAGCAGGGAAATTCTTCAAATTCCCTTAGGCTTATTAACGGGGCAGGGAAGATCTTAAAATTCCCATTATCATTGCAGATGCTATCAGAAAAACCTAGAAATATTTACAAGAACTGATGTGGAATGAAGTGAGCAGAACTAAGAGCACATTGTATATAGTAACAGCAATACTGTTACATTCACCTGTGAATGAGCTAGCTGTTCTCAGCAATATAACCATACATACTTATATGCATACAATACAAAAATGCTATCTGCTTCCCAAGAGAGAACTGTTGGAGTCTGAATGCAGGTCAAAGTATACTTTAAAAATTTTTTTTTTCTTGTTTTGGTCTGTGTTTTTTGCAACATGATTAATGTGGAAATATGTTTTCTATGACTGCACATGTATAACCCATATAAAATGCTTACTCTCTCAATAATAGGAAAAGGTTGGGAGGGAGGGAGAGAATTTGGAACTCAAAAGATAACATTTTTTTGGGAGGGGGAGGATGGGCAGTTGGGGTTAAGTGACTTGCCCAAGGTCACACAGATAGTAAGTGTATCAAGTGTCTGTGGTCAGATTTGAACTCAGGTTCTCCTGACTCCAGGGTGGATGCTCTATTCACTGTGCGGCCTAGACACCCCAAAACTCAAATTTTTTAAAGACAAATGTTAAAATTACATGTATTTGAAAAGAAAAGAAAAAAATAAATTTAAAAACCAATAGCAAACATTTATGGAGTGCTTTAAGGTTTGCAAAATGCTTTATAAAAGTGCTTTATAAGGTATTTCATTTGATCCATACAACAATACTGGGAGGCACTATTATTATCCCCATTTTACAGATGAGGAAATAAAAGCAGACAGTGGTTAGGTTACTTGTGCAGAATCATACAGCTAGAAAGTATCTGACGCTGAATTGGACTCAGGTCTTCCTGACTCTAAGCACAATGCACTATACATTGTACCAACTAGCTGCTTCTGGATACTAAAGTCATTTGTAAAAATTCTAGTATTCTATAATTCTATGTGATTTTACCTCCATTAAGTCTTTCTTTTGCATTTGCCAACTATAACTATGAGTCACCCTATAATTTTCTTTTTTAATGATAAAAGTGTCAAAAAGTCATGAAAATAACATCTTATAACACATGGAAAATTAATGTAATGTGAACTATTAGTCATCATTTCAAGACAACTTTAAAGAACGTGTACAGAAATTTGTATTATTATAACATAAATACGGTTTTTATGGTAATTTAGGGATGCACAGTGATGCTTGGGAAGGAGATATGCCACTCATGGTCTCCACTGTCCTAGAGATTCAAAAAAATCTTAGGAACTAGGTTCCCATTCAAGAGAAGAGTTACATGGTGATGCCTATGCTCATGCCAATCCTGTTACACTGAACCAACCTAGCTCACACAAATATACCAAAGAACACCAGACTAGGTAATTATTCTCATACTACACCAAAAAGTTATTTTCCTATATATCTTCAGAAAAAGAAATCGTGGAATTTCATAATTGGCTTGCCTAGAGAAAATCAAGTGTAACCCATCCATGAAATGGAGCCCACTACCACAAAAAGCATCACATTCCAAATTCATTAGCTTTAATGAAATTCTGCATTCCATAGCTTTAATGGGGCAGAAGTTTTCTTTTACAGAAAATCTAAATTCAATACCCTTTAACCTGTACCCATTACTCCTAATTTATGGTCAGGGCAAAGGACAAATTTAATCCCCCTTTCCCTTGACAGCCCCTAGTATTCTTGGAGACAGCTAAAATGTTGCCCCCCTCCTAAATTTCCCCTTTATCAAGCAAAATATCTCTAATTCCTTTAATCACTTCTTGTATGGCACAATTTTAAGTCTCTTCACCTTTCTGTTCACCCTTCTCTCTAACCTCTTCAGTTTAGCACTGTCCTTCCCAAATGGTATTGCCTAGAACTGAACACAAGACTCCAGATGTGGTCTGACCAGAAAGACTACTGCAAGACTATTACCTTCCTAAGACCAGACGTTATGCCTTTTAAAATTTATCCTAAGATTGCATTAGCCTTTTTTTTCTGACTGACCCCACACTGTCAACTTGTGTTAGTTTAATGATACTACAGACTCCAGATTTTTTTTCCCAGATGAACTATCTATCCATGCCTCCTCTACATGTGAAATTGATTTTTTGGTCCACATTGTAAGCATTTACACTCTTCCTCATTAAACTCCAACTTAGTAGATTCATCCCAGCATTGTAGCTTGTCAAGATCTTTTTGTATCTTCATTGTGGCACATAGAAATGGGCTTTAAGTGATTTGAAAATTTGATCAGCATGTTACCTATACCTTTATCCAAGTGCAGTGGGACATACTACTAACTAACTAACTTTTATATAGCACTTATTATGTGCAAAGCATATTATATCATTTGGTCTCAATAGCTTTGGGAGGCTATTATTCCCATTTTACAGATGATGAAACTGAGGTTAAGTGAATGGCCTAGGGTCACATAACTACTATTTGTCTGAGGCTGGATTTGAACTCGGGTCTTCCTGGTTCCAGACCCAGGGCTCCTTACTTTCTCCCAACTGGCTTATATTCTAGTTCAAAGCGCTTAGGCACTTTGGAAATGACGAAGCCCATGCTCACTTCCAGATGGACAAATGAAGGACTCAGATTCTTCAGTGATGATGAAGTAATCTCTTTACTGGCCATTGAACAGGAAGAATCAGTGACTCAGTTTACCTTTAAAAGAGAGTAACCTAACCTGGACCACTCTTCTTTCTTTCTGACTCTAGATCATGTCAGTAATGTTTGAACCTCTTCTAACGAAGGTCAAGAGAAGTCTCAGCTATGACCCCATGTGGTGGCTAAAGCAGAGTGTTTAACTTAAGGAATCTGAAACTTTCAGTTTTTCTTCTGGTTTGTGTGTCTTTGCCAGACCATAGATGCTGATCAGCTAACCTGAGGCGGATGCATCAAGTTCTGGAGACAACCTTGTTTGTGTTAGAGAGTGAAGATCTGCAGTCCCTTGGTCACAGCTGACTGGCAGGAGGAGGAACTTCTCATCAGAAAGGATATGACCAGCAGGAGGAGGTCTCAGCTTCTGTCCTGGCTTGCTAAGAGAAAGGGACTTGGGCACGGAGGGAAGAAATGGGGGGAAAAAAGGAGGGAGCATTTACGTGGAGCCTACTGTGTTCCAGGAGCTGTGCTAAACATTTGATGACCATTATCTTATTTCATCCTCACAACAACCCTGAAACACAGGTCCTGTTATCATCTTCATTTTACTATTAAGGAAACTGAGACAAGCAGAAGTTAGTGTCTGAGGCTGGATTTGAACTCAGGTCTTTCTGACTCCAGAAATGGCACTCTGTATATGTCTTCACTTAGCTGCCTTGCAAGGGAGTATTTGGACAATGAAGAACCTAGATGAAAATATAAAATGAAATTTACCAGTTCCACAAAATATTTTAAGTCACAATCTTTTAGTTACTTAAGTGATCTTGTTTATCAGTATACTTATAGGAATGGCTGTATTAACATTTCTTTTGTCCATAGGAAAGAAATGTCTGTGCTGTACCTTGTTAGTGTTGTGCATTAAGTATGCTATTTTTGGGGGGGGGGAGACCCTAGACATGAATCAGTTCTAAGTAAATCTTCCTCAGAAACACCAGAGTCAAGTATAACAAGCTAAGAGTATGAGAAAAAAGAAGTCAGATCCCATGTCTGACAACCCTACATAAATAGACTTAGTGAAGAGGGACCTCATGCTGGAAGAAACAGCATCTTAGCCCTTGTGGTCTCTGCAATGGCTGAAATAGTTAGACAAATTATTAATTTTTTAAAAAAAAAGTTAACATAATTCCAAGCATAGGACAATGGATCACTCTACTGGAGAACTCCTGTGAAGTTAATATTGAACCATTAATGATTATTATTTTGGGTCCAGCCAATTAGCCAGTTTCCATATCTTCCTAATTGCACTGTCTTCTTGTCATACCTCTCTGTCTTTTCCACATGAATAACATGAATTGTTTTTGTAACCAAATACATTGCCAAAATACGGGTAAAGTATTTCTTACAGCATTGCCCCGAATTACCAAGCTAATAAAACTGTCCAAAAAGATATCCAAAAATGACATGAAGTTAATCAACCATGACCTGTTATTGATGAAGTATGCTGGCTCTTTATAGCTACCTATTTTTCTAGATGTCCACAGGTCATCCCTTTAGGAATATTTTGTAATTTTTGCCAGGTATGATAATCCAATGCGTTGACCTATAGTTTATAGACTCCATTCTCTTCTACTTTAGAAGATCAGGACTTTGACCCTTACTTGTCTAACTCTGCAATACCTCTCCTTTTCCCCATTATCTTTCAGAGATCACCTACAGAATTCAGCTCTCACAGCCTGGTTGTTTTATTTCAGGCAGTGAGCATTATTAAATGCTGAATTGTGCTGAGTTAGATGAGGGACCATCTACAACTCTGGGGAGACATGGGGGTGTTGTCACTTTCCTGGAAAAGCAGTAGAATGTCCTAGCTCCCCACCTACCAAAAATTCTTTTTACTTGACTTGGAACTAGGCAGGATTTGAGAGTCATCATCTCAAGCTAGGGATCATCTGGTAAAAGGCACAGGGAGAAGAGGCTAATAGTGGTAATTGATGATTCCCTGCTGAGTAGTCTGTTATCTTCTCAAGATAGTTACATGGGATAAGATAGAGAAACTCCTAAAGCTTGTCAAGTCAGATTACTGCTACTCACTAGCAGGCTTTCCTATGGGAAAAATGATACTGCCAGGAGAAATCTAGAAAGCATTGCTTAGGTTTTTGAAGGTTTGGACAGCAGACTAAAGACTATAGTGGCTTGGGTGTTTTTTAGCCACTGTTGCAGGTTGAAGGTAAGAGCTTTAGGGAAAAAAAGGGAGATTTGGAAATTGAATAACTGGTAAAGATGGTGCCTATGAATGGTATTTGAATTTATGTACCATGGCTTAAAGGATTGATATGACAAATTCCTGGCCTAGGATTGGAGCAGACTTAGTAAGGTTTGGTAAATTTATATTTGCTTAGACTCTTACATATCTAAATAATTTTTTTAATAAAAACATTTTATTGCGCTGTGTAGTTTCTAGATCATCTGGATTTTCCCATTACCCTCTTTCCTTCCCTGACCACCATCCTTTTTTTTTAAAGGAGAAAAACAGTTTAGTAAAACACATGAACACATCAACTAATTCCAATATTATATGCAGTCCCATATACATAACCCCCATTTCTGGAAAGAAGAATGAGAAGTGCCTTCTTATATTGCTTGGGATAAAACTTAGGTGTTATAATTTCACAGAATAAAGTTTCTTTCCATTACAGACAAGTTACAGTCATCATGTATATAATTTTCCTTATTCTGTACCTCTGGGTCAGAAGTTATGGGCATTGTTGTCGGTTTCATAGCATAATTCCAAATTATTCTCCAGAATGTTGAGATTTATAGCTCCACCAAGTAGTATACCTAGCTTCTTTTTGAAATGTTTTTTTTTTCGTTTTTGGTCTATCAGCCTCTCTCAAGTTACTCCTCCAAATTGAACTGACTTTAGCAACTTGAGTCCCCAGAGAAATGACTTATTGTTCTCAATGTCAGAGGGGTAACCCTGCATGTGACATTTCAGTTGATGAATTAGTTTATAAGCTGCCACTGGTGTGCTTCCCTTTAACAGTCAATATACTTAGGTGTTTTCTTTTTCTGTTTGATTGTTTGGGTTTTTTTTATAGCAAAAATAGCAGACTAGGGGAAGGGGTAATCAGAATAAATGTCATCTTGAAGTGGGGAGAAGGGAGAGATGGGAAGAAAATTTGGAACTCAAAATCTTGTGGAAGTGAATGTTGGAAACTAAAACTAAATTAATCAATAAAAAGATTACAACTTCAAAAAAACCAAAAAGACCCCCAAAAGAATAGTAATTACAACACATTTCACCCATAATACAAGGAGAGTTTATAGAGGAAAAGTGGTCACAAACTTAAAGGAAAGTGGGAGAGAGCTACATGTACAGGAACAAATGTGAGAAAAGCAACCTCCAGCTCCGAAGCTACATGGTCTCAATGTCCTTTCTCCAGAGGGTTCTCACAAAGTTCACTTGTAGGGCATGGTGTTGGTGATGGATGTGTTACTCTTTATTTAGCTCAGATGACTCTTCAGTTCTTACCATCACTTCTATTTGACTTCTGTTTTCCTCATGTACTTTGAAAAATTTTTGAATAGTCCTATTGCTATTTTGTTGTCTTTAACCTCATATGTATGTATGTAGGCATGCATGCATGTATGTGTGTGTGTATGTGTGTCGTCAAGGAGCTTATAATATAATGAGAGGAGCTTACACCAAAGGACTGGACCTGAGAATTGTTCCAGCCTCTTCTCTTTTTGAGGAATTCACTTTTCACCAGCCTCAGTCCCTGCCCTAATTGATTTCTAGGGGGATGGATGCTAGTGCCTTTTCCTTTAGGTCTGATGCATCCTCCTTTCCCTATGTTCCCCACTATCATATACTTCTTTGTTCTTTATTTCCCTGCCTGAGTGCTGCTACAGCAGGCACGGAAACCTCAGGCAAAATACATCTCTGATTTCTTATACCTCTACCCCCTCCATAAAGGGTAATTGGGGGTAGGAGACGGGGAGAGAGAGTTGAGTTCCATTGCTCATTGCCATAGAATGGTGGAGTGAGGGCAGAAACAGCATACTGGTAAAGACTGCAGCAGTAGCAAAGAAATTGCTGAAAACTCAAGAGCAAAAGCTCATGAGAGTCCTATTTTGCTGCCCTACTAGAGTGCAGAGGTTGATGAAGGAAGAGGTGTTGAGGGAGCATATTAGGGATTATGGATAAGACTTCTCTGCTGTAACTTCATCAGGCTGTTTGTTACCTTATTAGCGTTCTTTCGGGTTATTGGTGTCAACATGAGGAGACAGCTGCAATTACTTTACCTCTTGTACATCATTCTTATTTTGGTGAGTTCTGAGAAATAACAAAGATTAGAAAAATATGTTGGTCACGTTTATGATTGCTAATTGTGTATTTCCCTCTGTCATATACTACTTTTGCCCTTCTCCCTTTTACAGAAAAGAAGTTAGTGGAAGAGAAGAAATATTTTCAATCCTAATCACCCACTAAAGTTATCTGGTTCTGCTCAACTGCCTCCTCCTCTCTTCCCTTGTCTAGACTTAGATCACTGGTTCTTGTCTTTTTTCCCCTCATAACATATTCTAAAAACATATTCACTTGTGTTTATTCCCTCCTTAACTTTACCATCCCTCTTAAATCCCACCCCTCCTTTTCTCTAATTTTTGCCTGTTTCACTGTAAAGTTTAATGTATTGCTATACCAAACTTTGTGTATCTGTATGCATGCATGTGTGTTCAACCTTTATTTGCCTAATTCAGATGAGAATGAGGTTCTTGCAATGCCCACTTTGGTACCCCCATTACTCAATTTTGGTATACTCTTCTTGCTTGCTATAATTGGAAGAAATAGTATGTTCTCTCCTTTCTTGCTTTTAACAAGTGAATTCCTTCATCATTTCCTTTTCTTTCCTCTCAAGACCATCAAAACAGAATAAAATCTCCCCTAATCCCTCTGTTTATCTTCTTTAATTACCAATATGACTCTTGAAGTCATTAGGATTCTTAAGAGATACTTACCTCTTCTCCTCCTATTAAATTATAAGCACTTCATCATTGTTTAACACCTTCTAGTTGCTCAAATGTGTTTGTCTTTCTAGGTTTCTCTACACTCCTATATTTACATTTCAAAGTGTATACCCAGCTCTAGTATTTACAAAGAAATTCTTGAAAATCCTCTTTCATTAGAGGTCCCTTTTCCTCTGTAGGAATGTATTCAGTCTTGCAGGGGAAATTATGATTGGTTGTAAGACTTTAACTTTTCCTTTTGTGACATTACATCCTGAGATATTATGTTCTTTATAATGTGAGAGGGTGAGGGACATTCCACTTCAACTCAATTTTATCCTGGAAAGTCAGAATTGAAAAAAATCACAGAATCAAACAACAAATCAATAAAGTAAAAATATAATCACAAAGAATAAATTACGTGTGTTGGAATTTTCCTTCAACCCTACCACAATGTATGAGAGACTGTAATCAATTAGAAAGAATTATAGAGCTTTGGTCATTGGATGAAGACAAAGGACAGCATGCAAGCAACCTCTCGTCATTGACTGAATTACTCACCTTTCTCTATCATCATTAACATTGGGCTGATGTATAAAGAAAGCTAGTCAGTTCATGAAAGAATTCCACTTTTAATTTATCGTGCAAGAGTTGTAGCAAGAAGGGGAGGAAAAATCCACGTCCCTGTGAGGGCATTGTTCTTGGTGAGCATGAGAGGATTTTAGACTCTTCTCCTTCTCCTCCTCCTTTTCCTTCCTTCCCTTCCCATTGACCATGTTATCAGAGAGAATGGATGAAAAGGAGACAACTCATCTCACTGGGAGCAGAGCGATACCCTGAGAATAGATTAATACAGAGAGACAGTTACCTGAGGAAAAAGGCAGCTTCTGGGGACACTGGAATAGTTTTTGCATTAAGAAGAATAAATATGGGCTCAATAAAAGATTTCATATTTCTTACAGGGTTTTTTTTTTCAGATTTGAGGGTGGGATGGGAAAGAAAAAAGACATAAGTAGTAAGAAGGCCAAAGAAAGAAAAGTAGGTCATTGAAGTATCTATTTTTAAAAATACAGAACAGAAAGAAAGCCAGAATATTCCATGGACAAGCAAAACAACTTTCAAAGTTATATGTTAAATGTATTATATTTGTAAACATAATACAATATATAACATCGATAATATAATATAGAATACATTTATGAATATATTTTAAAATAAGAGCATAATAGAGATCCAGAGTTTCACTGATCCTCTTTTTCTGTTTTACTATGTGTATAGAAATGCTCTTTTTATTCAGTGTTTATTAAGTTCAGTCTTTAAAAAACAGAAAGAGAAAAAAAGAGAGCTTCCAGGCTTAATGAACCAGGAGTTGTGAGTTACCATTTGCTACACATGTATCCGTGCTTTGTTATCATTGTATACTCATTCTGAACCCACTCTTTCCATGGACATATGTGTATTTGTGGGAGACTCTTTTCTAGGCTTTGGAGTGGAATGTTTTGCACCTACCATTCTTGATACAGTACTAGATGCTTTCACTAGGAGCTAATTAAGTCTATTAGATAATTGTTAATAGAAGGTACACTGGTGGGGGCTTGTGAACAATAGTAATTAGAAACAGAGCCCCTACTTGTTACTTCCAGTATTCCAGGTAGCAGTTACCATCTAAGAACTGTACCTTAAATATTAGTACAAGTAGTAATCTTAAAAGGGGTATTTTAATAGTTGCCAGGTCCCGTATGATCCTGACCATGCTTCCTTGGCACTTGAACTATTACATTCTACCTGCTTACAATATTTTTTTTTCTTTTATCTGAAAGCTACTGATTTGGGCTGTGACATTTCTAGAAGTTTTCACAGTAGGATTTCTTTTACAAAGTGGATTCATTCTATTTTTACTTTGCCCTCTGGTTCTAAAAAATTGGGTCAGTTTTTATTTCTGGTTTCTTGAAATATAGTACCTAGGCTTTTAAAATTGTGGTTTTCAGGGATTTTGATGATTCTTAAATGATCTCTCCTCAATTTATTTTGCAGGCAAGTTTTTTTTTCTTATATATATTTTCAGTCTAATATTTCTTGTTTCTTTGAGTCATTGAGTTCAATTTTATCTATTCTGATTTTCCAGGAGTCTGCTAAATGGTAAAGTTTTCCACCTTCTGTTCTAAACTATTTATTCTTTATTCATATTTTTACACCCTTTACCGTACTTCTATTAATTTTTTTTAATTCCCTGCTTCAATCCTGTCCGGTACTCTTGTAGTCTTTTTTGATCCATGCTTCTCACTCCACCCCCTCCTAGGTTCTGTTTCTGGTTGTGGTGGAGTTATTTTCTTCTGTAGGTTCTCCTCCTCCTCAATTCTTCAGTAGTACTTGTCCATAGCTTTTAGAATTCTCTTTTCCTTTTTTTGCTAGGGTTATTCTTTACCCCTACCTGTGGTGTTAGATTGCATAGTAAATCTTTTGCTTTCCTTGCTTTCCTGTGTTTCTCCTACTGGTTTACAATAAAAATTACTTTCAATAAATGGCTTTTAAAGTATAGATAAAAAATTAATTGGAAACTAAATATTACAATCCCAAAGAATTAATGGTTCAAGGAATAAATCATAGAAATAATAAAAATTTTCATTAAAGATAATTACAAAATGAGACAACATACCAAAATTGGTGATATACAGCCAAAGCAATACTTAGGGGGAATTTTATATCTCTAAATGTGTACACTAATAGAAGAGAAAAAGACAATTCAATGAATTTGGCATGAATTAAAAAAAACAAACCCTAGGAAACTAACAAATTAAGAGTCCCTAATTAAACACCAAAATGGAAATCCTGAAAATCAAAGAAGAGATTAATTAAATCAAAAGTAAAAACAAACAAGCAAACAAAAAAAGCTTGAACTAATAAATAAAACTGGGAGCTGATTTCATTTAAAAAAGCAATAAAATAAATAAAACAGTTAATTGTTTTATTTTTTTAAAGAAGAAAACCAAGTTACTACTATAAAAAATTAAATGAGTGAATGCATTATTGATGAAGATGAAATTAAAACAATTATTAGGAGTTATTTTGCCCAATTATATACCAAAAATCCCTAACAATCTAAGTGAAATGGATGAATATTTACAAAAATATAAACTGCACAAATTAATATAAATGACAATGAAATACTTAAATAACTCTATCTTAGAAAAATACATTGAGCAAACCATTAATGAGTTCCCTGAGAAAAGATTCCCAGAACCAGATGGATTCACAAATGCATTCTACCAAACATTTAAGGAGCAAACTATTTGAAAAAATAGGTAAAGAAGGAGTCCTGCTAAATATGGTTTGGATACCTAAATCAGGGAGAGCAAAAATGGAGAAAAAAAATTATTGACCAATTTTCTTAGTGAATATTGATACAAAAAATTAAATAACATACTAGCAAGGAGATTATTGCAATATATCATAAAGATCATACACTGTGACTAGATGGAATTTATACTAGGAATGTTAAGTTGGTTCAGTATCAGGAAAACTATGAACATAATTGACCATATCAATAATAAAAACAAAAATAGTATGATTATAACAATAAATGCAGAAAAAAGTCTTTGACAAAATGCAGCACCCATTATTATTAAAAACAGTAGAAAGCATAGCAATAAATGGAGCCTTTCTAAAAATGGTAGGTAGTATCTTATCTAAAACCAAGGGCAAGCAGTATCTGTAATGTGGATAAACCTGAAGCCTTCCCAATAAGATCAGGAATGGAGCAAGGATGTCCATGCTTTACACTATTATTAATATAAAATGCTAGCTATAGCAATAAAATAAGAAAAACAAATTGAAGGAAAAAATAGGCAAAGAAGAAATGAAACTATCATTCTTTGCAGATGATATGATGTATACTTAAAGAACTCTAGACAATAAACTAAAAACCTACTTGAAACAATCAATTTCAGCAAAGTTACAGGATATAAAATAAACTCATATAAATCATTAGTACTTCTATATATTACCAACAAGACCCAGTAGCAAGAGACAAAAACAGAAATTCATTTTAAAATAACTTCAGACAATATAAAATACTTGATAATCTACATGTCAAGAAAACCCAAGGGTTATATGAATAAAATTACAAAACATTTTTCACATATCTGTCTTTTTAAAGACAGATGTAAACAACTGGAGAAATATTGATTGCTCATGAGTAGGTCAAGCCAACATAATAAAAATGACAATTTTACTAAGGTTAATTTACTTAGTGCTATATAATTTTAAAGGTAATATCACTATGGAAATATAATTTTGAAAAAAAGTTCTTATCTTTTGATCACAAATCTATCAAAGAATGGATTTTTGCTGTTTCCTTAGACTTGCATATGTTCCCTAAATATATTGGATATTAGATTATCCAACCTCATTATATGTATATATGTGTGTGTGTGTATACACAGATATATATACACACATACATGTACACACACATATATATGCATGTGCATGCATGTGTGTGTTTATGTGTACACACTTACATGTACACACATATACATATACTTATATATACATACACATGTATGTAGACAGATAGATAAATAGAGAGACAGAGATTTGTGTTGACAGATAAATTTCACAGTCAACTCATAAGCTGCACAAGAGAGTCTAATAGTCAGATTTTGTTTTTGACTCAAAATATTCCTTACCTTGGTCCCCTACCTTATTTATTAGAAATGGCTTTGTATCACTCTTGGTTGTTTCCAAAAATAAGACTGTTCTTAAAGGATGAGAAATTACTACCATCGAGTATAGTTTTTAAAACGTGGCGTGCTCCAAGGATAGCTTCAAAAATGTTTGGAGCAATAGTGCCACTGATTTAATAAGTATACTGCCTCCAAACATGACTAGTTTCAAGGAAAACTATTACTTGAATGTATGCATCTTAGTATTTTTTAAAGTGTCTTTACTTTATATCTATAGAATATAAAAGTAATTTTTTTATTACTGTGTAGTGCTGTTGTTTTTTTTTTTTTACTGAGTACTGGATTAATACGTTTCTTAATCTGATGCAAATACAACTCTTACTTGACCATTATACACACACACACACACACACACACACATTCACTCACTTTATATGACAGTAAGCTAGGTGATACTTGATGTTATAATTTGGGGGCCTCTGACAACAGTAATGTGATAAATATTGCTCAAAGATGTTTTTATTCATCCATAGCATGTACTGACCTTGGGTAAGTCACTTAACCTCTGTTTGCCTAGGAGGCAGCTAGGTGTCTCAGTGTATAGAACTCTGCATCTGGAGTCATGAAGAATTGAGTTCTAATCTGGGCTCAGACACGTACTGGCTATATGACCCTGGTAAAGTCATTTAACCCTGTTTGTCATAGTTTACCCATCATTTAAATGAACTGGAGAAGGAAACCATTCTAGTATCTTTGCCAAGAAAACCCCATGGACAGTATGATACACAAGGTCATGAAAAGTTGGGCACAAGTGAAGCACAATAACATGTACTTGATGTCCATGAACTCATTTTTAGCCATTCTTCTTAAATAAAAAAGAATAATATAAAGAAAAAGAGAGGAAGGTGATAGATGAAAAGAAAGAAAATTAAAAAATAAGAAAAAAGGAAAGAAGGAAGAATGATAGATAGATAAATAGATAGATAGATAGATAGATGGATGGATGGATGGATGGATGGATGGATGGATGGATGGATGGATGGATGGAAAGGCATTTATTAAGCACTTACTACATGCCAGGTATTTTGTTAGGTTCTGAGAATGCAAAACCCAGCAAGTTACAAAATCCCTACCCTCAGTGAGCTTATATTCTCATTAGTGAATACAATGCATAAAAGGGCAAATGGAAAGTGGGGGCATGCTTACATTCAGTGGCAAGGTGTGGAAACAGCTCAGAAGTGATGGAGAGCCCTGCTTCCAAGAAAGACAAGGGAAAAGTTCACTATCCAGGCAAAGCCAAGATGATGGAGTAAAAGCAGGAACTTAGAGTGGGCTTCCACTCCAATCACCTCCAATACCTGCAAAATACGTGTCTAAATAAATTTCAGAGCTACAGAATTGACAAAGTGAAAGGGAGAAACAAATTTCCTCCTGAAGACAGCATGGCAGGCTGACCAGAAGGGTCTATCTTCAGAAGCTGGGAGCCAAGCAGTCCCACATGAGCCTCATGGTCCCAGACTGGGGGGGGGGGCCCTGACAGGTGGTCCAGACCAGCCAGAGCCAACTTCAGGAGAGTGAATTACCAGTACTTGTGGTGGTTTCCAGACTTCTCAACCCATAAAAGGCAAAGAGAAAGCAAAAGGTCACTGGGGAACCCTATAGTAAACAGGTGACAGAAGAGCATGGTCCGGCTCCTAGCCCTGAGGTGAGAGGTGGTAGAGACAGGTGGCTGCAGCTGCTGCTGTGTAGCTGCCTCTAGAGCTCCTGGCTTGCAGATCAATTCGGGACCAAGTGACCATTCAGAGGGTAATTGCTCTTGCTTTGACTTGCTTGCATCTGGATCACAGTCTTGGGTGGAGGTCCTGGGGTGTGTGGCCACTGTGCCAGAGCTTGGGGTTTCTGTAGATAGGGCGCCCTCCTCATAGCTATGACAACATATGCAAAAAACCCAGTGATTTGGGACACAGAGCTCTCCACTCTGGAAGCAGAGTTCTTCCGTGGCAAAGAGCCCAAAAATCAAGTAATAGGCTGGCCAGATGAGCAAGCAAAGGAAGTGCAACCAGACCACAGAATCCTTTTTTTGGGGACAAAAATGATCAAAACATGGAATCAGAAGAAGTCAACAAAGGCAAAACTCCTGCATAGAAAACTTCCCAGAAAAATATGACTTGGTTATAGGACATGGAGGAGCTTAAGAAGGATTTTGAAAATCAGCTAAGAGAAATGGAGGAAAAATTGGAAAGAGAAATGAAAATGATGCAAGAAAATCATGAAAAGTGAGTCAACAGCCTGTTAAAGGAGACCCAAAAATACTGAAGAAAAAAACACCTTAAAAATAGACTAATTCAAATGGCAAAAGAGATCCAAAAAGCCAATGAGGAGAAGATTGCTTTAAAAAGCAGAATTGCCAATTTGGGAAAGGAATTTTTAAAACTCAGTGAAGAGAATAACTCCTTCAAAATTAGACTGGATCAATTAGAAGCTAATGATTTTGTTAGAAAACAAGATACTATAAAACAGATCCAAACAAATGAAAAAAAGAAGGCAATGTGAAAAAATCTTATTGGAAAAACCACTGACCTGGAAAATATATCAGTTTAAAAATTATTGGACTACCTGAAAGCCATGATCAAAAAAAGAGCTTAGAGATCATCCTTCAAGAAATTCTCCAGGAAAATTGCCCTGATATTCCAGAGCCAGAGGGCAAAATAGAATTGTAAAGTATTCACCATTTGCCTCTTAAAATAAGAGCCCAAAAAGAAAACTCCTAGAACTATCATAGCCAAATTCCAGAGTTCCCAGGTCAAGGAGAAAACATTACAAGCTGTCAAGAAGAAATTTGAGTATTGTGGAAACACAATCAGGAAAACACAGGATCTAGAAGCTTCTACACTAAGGGATCAAAGGGCTTTGAATATGATATTCTGGAGGTCAATGGAGCTAGTATTTTTGTTTGTTTGTTTTTTAATTTAGTTTTTTATTTGTTTTCTTGTTTACATTTTTCATTTTCATTACATTTTTGAATTACACATTTTCTCCCCATCTTGCCCCTTCCCCAACCCTAAAACAGCAATCCCATTGTAAAGCCTCTCCCCTGCTCTGCTCTCTTATTT
>CM053600.1:39019754-39044494 GCA_028646575.1 Pseudocheirus occidentalis
GAGACTTTTTTGGTCCTTTTTGCTTTTCAGTTGATGTATTATTTTCTTGTAAATATTATAGAATTTTGGGGTAATTTAAGATGTGAATGTTTTGTATACAGTGTATTATGGCACATTATTGGCCTGCATTTGGAGGAGTTCTTGGTATTCTCATCTTTTGGATCTAAGTATATAATGCCTTCTATTAAGAAAGATGGAATCGGGCTTGTCTCTGAGAGGAAGATGGTGAAGTTCTTTACTAGTAATTCATTGGCCTTTGTAAAGAGTTTGAGCAAAGAATTATGAATCTTCTCAGGGTCTGCTGCTTTGGTCATCGTTCTTGATGTAACTGTGCTGTCAGTCATCATGTTAACAGAGCTCAAGCTTCCTACCTTGCCATTGATTCAAGTTCCCCTTTATTTGTGTGGGACTAATTGTTGACAACCATCTATGACCAGAAATTTTTCCATATCCTCCTTTGGAGGTACTTTTTCTCTTCTGATTTCTTTCCTACTCCAACCTCCTTAGTAAAGTTTTTGATTGATTGAGGACGTCTAGAATTTCTGTGTATATTTTTATTTTCTGGATTCTGTTCCATATGTTTTTTTTAACCCATCTGGATCCCATGAGACCTCTGAGGGAAAGAACCACTTCTAATGAAGGGTACCTTTTCCACCAGGCCTGACTGGGCACCAAAAGTTGGCTGCTAACACCGCTTGAATGAGCCAGAAGACACCAACTGCAGTCCTTCTGGTTAAGGAAGAGAGAAGCCAATCAGACTTCATCTTGGAACCCTACAGTGTGCCCTGTGGCTGTGTTCTCCAGACCCTGAGCACTGCCGGCTGATCTCCTTATGGACTCTAAAGACCCCTGGACCTTTTTCCACTGCTCTATTCTTATAAATTCCAAGCCTTTCCATCTTCCTAATAAATAAACTTTTCTATATGTTGCTTCCCTAATTAGAGTGTGAGTGCCTTGAAGACAGGAATAATATCACTTTTTCAGTCTATATCTCTAGGACTTAATACCACAGTGTTTTGAGCACATAGTAAGCACTTATTAATGCTTTTTCACTCATTTCATAGCTTTTAAAAAATGAACTAGTCAGTGAGTTGCAAGTTGTTCAACCACATTATTCTCTTAAGATACCTTTCCCAACCTGGACCCCAATTCCTACCCCTTTCCTCCTCTTTGGAATTGTGACTTGTCATCAGAATGTCATTCTTGAGGCCTCTTATCCCACTTGAGCTCATTTCCTTTTTAGAATCTCATGGGATCCCAGCTATTCTAGTTTTGATTTTTAGGGGTCATATCAGACCCTGCCTGCTATTTCCCTTTTTTCTTTTAAACTCTTAAGGCAAAGTCTATGCCTCCTAAGGCTCCCATCATTTTTATTCACCAAACAGTCCTCCCTTATTACTTAAAATAAGATCCAGATAAATTCTGCCTTTTCAGCCTTCATACACATTGTAATTCTGTGATCAAGCCATAGCAGCCAACACATACATGCCAAGGAGTTTTAAAGTATGACATGTGATCACAGTTGTTCTTGACATCATTGTGATAGTGGTATAGTTTAAATAGAGCATAGTTTTCCATGTAAACAGCGAATGTCATAGTTTACTCACTATGTTTGTCTCTATATATTTAAATTATGTGAATAAGCTGTTAAGTGCAGAGTCAAACTTCATGATAATAAAGGTGGTATATTTTTTTTGAGATTTTTTTGTGGATAATATTTGGTTGTATCCCATTTCTTTGCCTTGGTACTGACTGTCTCTCCCTTCTCACCTCTGCTTCATAGAATCCCTGGATTGCTTTAAAATTCAGCCCACAAATTTACTTCTAGGGACTTTTCCCTTCTCCTTGGAGATTACTTTCCTTCTACTCTATGTGTATCTTGTATATACCTATTTATGTATGTTATCTACTTTATTAGAATGTAAGCTCCTTGAAGGATGGGATTGCTTTTTTTGTGTCTCAAGCACTATGTCTGGCACTTAGCAACCCTTGAATAAACCCTCATTAACTGATTCTTAAAAGTGAAATTATTAGTGAGTCACATTAAGAATTTATCACTTATCACACATCCACAGCCTGTATTGAATTGAGTGTCCTTCCAGTGGGGGTGGACGACAAGGGAGGAATCAAAAGAATCTAGAATTTAAAGTTCTGCAATACCTGCAACTAGGAATTAAGATATATAGGGGCTGGGATAGGGAGACCCTCCCTGCCCTACCAGAAAATAAGAGAGCAGAGTAGGGGAGGGGCAAGACAGGGAAAAAATTTGTAATTCAAAAATGTAATGAAAATGAATAATGTAAACAAGAAAACAAATAATTTTTATATAAAAAAGAAAAAATAATAATAAATTAATAAATAAATTTTAAAAAAAGAATTTATCACTTGCTCTAGTTTTAATAGAGAAATATCTCTTAATAGATGTCTGAATAGTTGAAATCTTCCAACACAATCACATCCTGCCTCTGTTAGCTTTGTGATTTTCATCTGAAATTTCTCTTCTGGTTCCACCAGTTAACTTCATGTTGCTTTTCTCCTCTCTTTCTCATTTCCTTGGTTTCGTCCAAATGTTGACAGCCATTTTCCCCTTCCTAAAGTTTATGGATTTCCATGCATCAGTGTATCATGCTACTTGACTTCATTTCCGTATTGGGTTGCCATGGGAAGAAGACAAAGAAAATGATCATTTGGAGGTCGAGATTTAAGGAGGTGTTAGTCTTCTAAATTACTTCATGAAAACTTTCTTAAGGTGTCTTTTTTCTCTGAAGGAAAGGATGTATAAAAATATAATAAAGCAAAAATTGCAATAGGGGGAAATAATAGTTACTTGGGAAAACTTCTTAGGTTGCACATCAGGACCTGGGACTACCAAGAGTCAGATTGTACTTGATTTGTTATAAAGGGTTAACCAACCCTCTATTTTCTTTGAACTTCTGTTACTTATGATTAATATCACAAAATTTGTCACAATCATATATTGTCTTTTATAGTGTTCTCTGATTTTTTAATGTGTTAATATTACCCCTCTCACTAAGAGATTCTAAGCTTCAACAAGGGAAAGAGAATATCTAGCTGGGTTTTTTTTCTCCTTTAGTGCCTAATACCCTGCTGGTCATATAGTATGTACTCACTAAATGCTTCTTGTACTTAATTATGGAAACTTTGAGAATTGAATTGCTTTCTGACACTTTTTTGTCATTTGTTGTAAATCTCTGATCATCCAAAGATAAAATTTCTTAAGGAAAAATATTGAATCTATCAGTCAACAATCTATCAATCGTATATAGACTAAAATAATGAAATATGAAGAGATTCTGAATGCTACCTGTTGCTCTGTGAACTTGTAATTTCATCTACCTTTCAAAAAGCATTTATTTTATAAAGTGAAATACACCTTAAAAGAGGCTTTTTGAAAAAAGTATCTTCAGTCACATGTCAAAATCAAGCAGATTTAGACCTGGAAGAGACCTTTGAAGTCATCTTAGTTCAGTCTGTTTTACAGTTGAAGAAACTGAAAGATGGGCCAAATAAATTGCAGGTGGTCAGATGGATGATAAATAGCAGAAGCTGGATTTGAACCTCAGTTTTCTTACTCCAAATCCAGCAACCCTGCCACTTTACTCTGCTTCCTGAACAGTAGAATGATCCTTTGACTATTAATATCAAATGAGATATAAATTGTGGCCAATGTTGTCAACTAGGTGGCCCAGTGGAAAGAGTGTTGGGCCTGGAGTCAAGAAGACCTGAGTCCAAATCCAGTCACAAATACTGTGTGACCCCTGGGTAACTGCTTCTGTTTCCTCACATGGAAAAAAGGTGTGTTGCAGAGCACTCTAAATGAAAGCTCTATTCACTGAGTTTACTCTAACTATCCACACAGAGAAAAAACTAAGTGGATGAAAAATGTCTATCATCTTGGTTTTAACACATTATTAATTACTTTATATATACATTTTATATATACAAATGTATGGTATACAAATATATACAAAATATACAATAACTTTATAATACATTAATAGTATTAATGACCCATCGAGATGATCTTTAAAGTCACTTCAACTACAAATGGACAACTTCTCTGTAATTTGTCATTGTAGACTAGCCTGAGGCACTTGCTCAGGGTTATGGAGCTGGTATGTTTCAGAGAGAAGACCTGATTCTCAGACTGGCCTATCATATATCTACTCAAGTATGTGATCTATAATTACTTTCTCATTAACATCTTGAGTTGATGAAATAATTGTTCTGTCGTAAGTAATTTATGTTTGTTTTGAACAAATATTAATTTCTAAGAAATTTCTAAAATATGTTAAACCAATTAAAATATGTATTAGCATGAGAGCATTTTAGGCTTCTGGTACAACTTAGTTAACAATAATATGCAAGCAGTTCAGTTCTTGAATGCATAAAAAACCTATGACCATGGATATTATGTAACCTAAGTCAGTGGTTCTGTCAAGAAGTATTATTTCTGTGGAAAAAAAAAAGATATAGTCCAAAAACAACTACCATTTAATTACTAGTGTTGGTTTCATGCATAGGTGTTAGGGAAAAAAAGTAAACGGAGAAAAAGTATACTTGTCTGTGTTTAAAAACAAGGTATTTGGGGGGTACCTGGTGATTTCTGAGGTTCTTTTTGAAGTGTGAGGATAGGGTGTTATTTGGACCTTTTGTACATTGAGCAATTATGACTCCTTCTTCTGATGGGGTTCTCCTCTAGTACCATAGACTTATACCAGTTTCATTTGAAAGGAAAGGAAATCCAAGATTAACTAACTCTTCTCACTATGTTGACAATGTTGCCATTTGGTAGGCAGGAAAAACAACTTCCCTTAGAGTGTTTCTACAGGAGTTTTGGGAGTTGGAGGGGTTCCATTGCCAGTAGTATAAGTTATAGAAGGGAAATATGGGTCTCTTTTCTTGAATATGGATTTGCCTCCAGATTTGGAGCACTTAGAAGTGTACCTGTTATCATATGGAAACAGAAAAACTGGTGAATCAGATGCTGATGTACAGACTAATTTTAGTCACAGTCATCTAGAATTTATTAAGCATTTACTGTGCCAGGCACTGTGCTGAGCTCCAAAAATAGAAAGACAGGTATTAAAAGGCAGTCTCTCTTCTCAGGGAGCTAACAGACTAGTTGGAGAAGAGAACATGAAAACAATTATATGTGCAAACAATTTATTTGTCGGGGAAATTGTCGATAATCAATGTGGAGAAAGTACTAGCATTAAGGGTGATTGAGGAAATCTTCTTGCGGAAGGTGGGATTTTAGGTGAGACTTGAAAGAAGTGAGGAGGCAGAGCTGAGGAGAGAGAAAGTTCCAGGTGTGGAGGTCAGCCAGTGAAAACTCCCGGAGTCTGGAGATGGGGCATCTTGTATGAGGGACAGCAAGAAGGCCAAAGAGCACATTGTGGGGAAGCTTATAAGGTATAAGAAAACTAGACAAGTAGGAAGGAGCCAGATCATGAAGGGCTTTGAAAACCAAGCAGAAAATTTCAAATTTGATCCTGTAGGTGATAGAGGGTGAAGTGGTAGAACCTGCCCTATAGGAAAATCAGTTTGACAGTCAAGTAGAAGGAAGATGGACTGGAGTAGGGAGAGATCTAGGTCAGGGAGACCAGACGGCATGCTACTGCAGTAGTCTATAAGGGCAAGAATCAGGATGCCGGGAAGTGTCAGAGGGGAGAAGAAGGCATATACAAGAGATGACACAAAACTAAAATCTAAAGGACTTGGCCACAGATTAGATATGGGGGTTGAGAAAGAGGAAGGATGTTGTTATATAAGGGGTCACAAGCCTGGGTTGACTGGGAGCATGGTGGTGCTTTTGTCAGGTATGGGGAAATTAAGAAAGGGGGAGGGAGGGGTTGGTGGGGGGGATGATAATGAGTTCAGTCTTAGTCATGTTTTGTTTAAGACGTCTATGAAACATCTAGCTATATATGTCCAAAGGCAGTCAGAGATATCAGTCCGGCGGTTGGGAGAGAACTCGGAACTATATAAGCAGATGTTAGGAATTGTCAGCATAGAAATGGTGTCTGAATCTGTGGGAACTGATGAGAGCACCAAGCAAAATAGTAGACAGCAAAGAGCAGGAGGACCCAGGGCAGAGCCCTGCAGGACTGTCATGGTTAACAAGTAAGACCAGGTCCAGTAAAGGAAGCCAAGAAGAAGTGGTAAGAGGCTTGAATAGGTTAATGTCATGGAAACTAGCAGCTATAGAGAGGTCAAGAAGGGTGAGGATCGACAAGAATCCATGAGCTTTGGCAAGTAAGTGTTGATTGGTGATATGGAGACAGCAGTTTCAGTTCAATGATGAGGTCAGAATTCAGATTGTAGAGAATTAAAAAGAGAATGAGAGGAACGGCAGTGGAGGCATTGATTGTGGAAGGTCTTCTCGAGTTGTTCAGCCACAAAAGGAAGGAAAGATATCAGAGGATAGCTCTCAGGGTTGGGCGGATCAAATGAAGATTTTTGTAAAAGATGGTAGAGACATGACCATGTTTAGATGAAGTAAAATGAAAGTGGTAGACAGGGAGAGATTCCAGAAAAGTGAGTCGGTCAGGATGATAGAGGGGGCAGACAAGGAGAAGACAAGATAGAGGGCATGTAGGGGGGTTTGCCTTGGCAAGGAGAAGGGCCACCTCTTCATGTGAAAAGGGATCTGAGCGATGAAAAATGAGGAGGGAGGGACTCAGCAGTGAATAGCTTCAATTTTTTCAGTGAAATATAAGGGAATGTTCTCAGCTGAGGAGGTGAGTGGGAGAAGAATTATGGGAGGCTTCAAGGAGGGGTGAAAAGGTCCAGCAGTGATCAAGACAGAGAATTTATTAGGGAGGTATAAAAAATTGCCTTGCTTCAGTGAGGGCCCAGTAGAGATTATGGACCATACATATGTAGTAGACCCAGTCAGCACAGTTTGTTGATATTTTTTCCCCAAGTGTTTTTTGGCAGCATGTGAGTAGGGACACAGGTAGTGGATTTGGGAGTAATGGAGAGCTAAGACGGTCATAGAATAAAGGGGCAAGTAACTCTTGAGAAGAGAACAGTGTAGAGTTGAATTGATTTGCCAAGGGTCAAGATGAAGAAAGTGCAGTCAGTGCAAAGAACTAAGAGGTTGAGGGATTGGCTTTTCCATTCAGGACAAAGTACAGGGTTTAGGGTCACAAGGCAGAGGGACAGGTGCAATGAATATAAATTGTGACCAGATAAGAGAATTAGATTTAATATTTATTAGGTCTAATATACACCAGAACCTCAGTACCCATGGCATAGGCTAGCTTTAGAGATTAGACTAGTGGATATTGAAGTAATTAAAATGCCTCAATAATTAAGTCATTTCTATCCTTTAGTGATAAGTATTCTAGTACCTGAGCCTTAGTCACCGGCAAGTGAAAACTTTATGGAGCCTCTTATTTTATGAGTCTTGCCTTGGCTTTTAATGAACCTCATCATGTATTCCCTAAAATCTGTTTTATGTGTTAGGGCTGGGCCTTAGCCCTCTTCAGGTTCAATTTTGGCATGAAATAAATGTCATTAAATAGTTAACAAAAGGTTTACTTAACCCAAATATAGCAAGGGTATGCAATAAGGTTGTAAAGGCACATACCTTTTATAGCAGATCCTTCCCCTTTTACTTCTCCCCATATAGAAATGTCTCTACGTCAGCATGGCAGGATGTGGTGACTTTCATGGTCTTCAGGCATCCACCAAGGTGGAGGGGCCTCAACTCTTGTGGCTGGGACTTGTTATAAGTAGGAAGCTGTATCAGGGGAGGCCAGGGTCACACAGGTCCCTGGGACAGCTTTGTGGTCTTTTAGGGAAAACTGTCCCTGTTGGAAGGGTTGATAGATACTGGTCCTAACTCATCATCTCTCCATATTTCCCTGTTTATCTTTAGTCTACTACCCTCCTTCCAGTCAAAGAGATTAGTACTTTTACAGTCAACCTTGACTATTTTTCCCCTTCTCACCACTTCCCCTCTTCCATAGCCAATCAGTTGCCAAATCTGTAGATTCTACCCTTTATAGAATCCCTTGCATCTCCCTTTCTTTTTGGTCACAGGGCATTACGCTAGTTCACACCCTCATCATTTCTCACCAGGACTATTTCAGTAGGCTTTTAGATGGTCTTCCTTCTTCCAGTCTCCAACATTTCTAAAACGTAGAGCTGACCATGTCACTTCCAAAGACACAAATTTCTCTATTTAGCATTTAAAGCCTCAAAAACTGGCCTCACCCTCATAGACTTTCTAGACTCATACTTTAGTATGGTTCCAGACCAATGTCTCTGGTTTTTCCTGAATGTGACATTCCCTTTCCTTTCTATGTACCTTTAAAGACTTTTCTAGACTCATACTTTAGTATGGTTCCAGACCAATGTCTCTGGTTTTTCCTGAATGTGACATCCCCTTTCCTTTCTATGTACCTTTAAACAAAATGGCCCCATGCCTAGGAGGTATTCCTTGTTCACCATCCTTCTAGTATCTGCCTCAGACCTTTAAAATTTTTTTTTCTGCTCCCCCCACTCTTCCATATTTCCCCATCCCTCCAGCTATTAGTACACCCGCTTTGTAATTATTTACATTTATATGTGTATATATTTCTATGCATACACATAGATGTATATGTATGGATATGTACATATATATGTATTTACATTTATTGTATATTTGTCATTCAGTTTTTTTCTAGTCATGTCCAATTCTTTGCAACACTATTTGGGTTTTCTTGGCAAAGATACTAGAGTGCTTTGCCATTTCCTTCTCCAGCTCATTTTGCAGATGAAGAAACTGAAGCAAACAGGGTTAAGTGACTTGCCCAGGGCCACTTGTCTCACAAATGCCTGAGGCTGCATTTGAATTTAGGAAGATGAGTCTTCGTGACTCCAGGCCCCAAGCTCTGTGCACTATGGCACCACCTAACTGCCCTGCATGTGTAGACATATATGTATATGTGTGTTTATGTAGTATTTACCAATTTCCCAGGAGATTATAGGCATCTTGAGGGCAGATTTTTGTTTAATCCCTATCATCTAGAACTGTGCCCTGTTCTTAATGAATATTTATTTGTTCACTTGAACACTGATTATCTCAACTACAGGTTTCGTAATAATCGGAATAATAAAAGCTAACATTTAGATAGAACCAACCACGTGCCAGGCACCTTGCTAAGCGCTTTATAATTATTCTCTTTTTTGGTCTCACAACAACCCTTTGAAGCAGGTGATATTATTATCCCTATTTGACATTGAAGAAACTGAGTCTGACAAAGGTTAAGTGACTTGCCCAGAGTCACACAGCTAGTAAGTATAGGAGGCTGGATTTGAAATCAGATCTTCATGATTGTAGACTCAGTTCTCTATCTGCTGCACCACTTTGCCACACAAGGAGAGAAAGTCTTCCAATCATATGAGCATGAAAAGGCTGTCAAAGTGATTTTTATCAAATGTAGATCTCGCCATATTATTCCCCTTCTCAATAAACTTCAGTGACTATCTGTTAACTTCAAGGATCAACTGTAAATACTCCTTTCTTGGGCGTTTAAAGCCCTTTACAAGCATGCTAAACCTACCTTTCCAGCCTTCCACTGCTTTCAGTATAATTTGATCCACATCCACCATCTCCCATTGGCCTATAACTGGCCTATAACCAGGAATACTTGGGTTTAATTAGATCATAGATTTAGTCACATGAGGCATTTGGAAGATGTCAAGTCTAAACTCTTCCCCCACCCCCATGCCCAATGTTTTAGATCATAAAATTCAGACACAAAAAAAATCAAGTGACTTGTCCAGGTTTTTTAACTGGTAAGTGGTCTGAGGCAAAATTTGAACTCAGGTCCTCATGATTCCAAGTCCTGTGTTACTATAATACTACCCTATGCTCCATCTCTGTTCCAGCCCTGCCACACATATTGCCAGAGTGACCCTGGGCAAGTCTTTTAACTCTTCAGTGCTTGGGGGTAAAACTTTCCAAGACTAGGCATTACAGAGAAGATGCCAACCTTCATTAATTGATGCTTCCTGAATTAAATGAATCTCAAGCCTGGTCCTTATCAATAAATACAAGGACAGTGTTCCACTTTTGCCTTTGTATCTAGATGCCTAGCATAGCAACTCCCACAGCATAGGCTCTTGTTGATTGATTTCAAAAATACAATTGGATTTCTGGTCTTGCATTTCATGTCTTGTAAAATCAATCTCAGTCTCTGCTTTCATCTGCTAAAACCCATGATCAGTGCATAAAGCATTACTTTAAACATCTCTGAGAAAAGAACAATTTACACTTTGAATCTAAATATAAAACAGGTAATTCTTGAATTTATTAAAGCTCATTTCATGCTTTGCTCTTTGGTGGGAACTTATTTATACTTTAAATAAACATGTGAAAGAACTTTCTCTAGGCTATCAGGTTATGTGCTGTGCCTTGGAATTCTTAAAAGTACGATCTGAATGTGAGCTATTAGGTTATTATTTAACTGGAATGGCTATCTGATGACAGATCTTGCTTTGGTTGTCTCTAAATAGAAAAAGTGGAGGCAATCTAAAAATAAATAGGTTTGTTTTCTGTTTTTTTTTATAAAAGGCATTTGGTTTTATATGTTTAAAATCTTCTACATGCAGATAAAATAACTTGGCTACTGCCTATTCTTAAACAAATGGTGGAGTTTTTTTGTTGCTATTATAAATCTTGAAGATTTGATTATATACATCTTTGAGAGCTGGGCAGGTAGGTTTTGTAGTGGATCGAGAACCCAAGGCCTAGAGTCAGGAAGACCTCAGTTCATACCCGACTTCAGATGTTTACTAGCTGTGCGACCCTGGGCAAGTCACTTAGTCCTGTTTGCCTCAACTGCCTCATCTGTAAAATCAGATGGAGAAGGAAAAGACAAACCATTCTAGGCTCTTTTCCAGGAAAATTACAGAAGGGGTCACCAAGAGTCAGACATGACTGAAAAAGTAATTAGAACTCCTCTGTGGTTTATTAATCTTTTTGTGTAATGTATTACAATTCTTCATATGACTGGAATTGGAATTTGCCACCGGTTAACCTATGAGTGTTATACATTTAATTTCCTTTTTGAAGATGATCACATTTAAGTGAAAAATTGTGGTTAGCTGGGTAATCTCTTGTGGTAAACTCCTTCCTATCATTGTAGCTTACATAGCAAGGAAAGTGAACTGCTAAGTACATTTCTCCCCTAAGGGGTGACTCATTTCACTTCCAGAGTAAGAAAATCCATCATATACTCTAAGTGATGATTCATTAAATTAAGAAAAGTTGCTAATCTTTACTACTTTTATAAAGAATTCTCCTTATCTTACCAACTTAATTCTCTACCCTTTTCAGTGGAATGATGAGTTAATAGTGAAAAAGTAAACATTTTATTTTGGGGGATGGGATGAGGGTAGTTAACCTTAATTTTAAAATCTAGTGAATGATCAGTGATCATTCTTTTATTCCATGTATTTTATTCCATATTATTCTACCACACTTTTATTCCATATACTTTATAGGATCATCCATTTAGAGCTGGAAGAGATCCCAGAGGATCTGGCCCAGCTCCCCCATTTTATAATTGTGGAAATGAAAGAAATGACTTGTCCACAGACACATATTGAGTTTAAGAGCTGGGATTTGAACTTGGGTTTGCTATGCCATCTTTCTTACTATCCTGTTCTGCTACAGTTGCCTTAGCCCTCCTTTTGCATTCTCTGATAACAAGCTATACAAAATGAGATGAACAGTAGAGATTAATGTGTAGCTATATTGTTAGTGTCCTTTCTTAGCATCCAGATTTCAACACTGAAGCTCCACAAGTGAGTCAAAAATCCAGTTTCAGTGCCGGGGACAAGAACATTATTGCAAAAGGACTTTCATGAGATGAGTTGAGTCCAGCTTCCTCAAATGCCTTTAT
Source organism: Pseudocheirus occidentalis (assembly GCA_028646575.1). Lineage (NCBI taxonomy): Eukaryota > Metazoa > Chordata > Mammalia > Diprotodontia > Pseudocheiridae > Pseudocheirus > Pseudocheirus occidentalis. Next base: position 39,031,682 of record CM053600.1, read on the forward strand.
TTTCCACTTGAATTACTGCTTGACAAAAATGTAATAATAAAGCAAGAGAGCCCACAAATATTCCATAGACTCAGAGACATACCAGCAGCCAAATTTATATGCAAAGACTATTTTTAAATCTTTTTGGATTATAGGTTTTACTCAGAATCCAAATAAAAGTACCATTGTTAATTTGTAGCTAACAATTGTCGAGAGTGGAAAATACACATGGACTCTGATGATAAGCTGTTCGTTCGGCTGCCGATGCAAGTAATTGTGTGTTTCATAGTCACAACACAGGCTCAGGGAACAACTTAAAACAATCTTTCTGTAGTACAGCTTTCAGTAGCAGAGATGTGCTATTCATAGGAATAGACAGATTGAGGATAGATTCAGCCTAGATGACACTTTTGGAATGTTTTAAAGTATGATTTTTCAGCTGAATGCTCCTGTAATTTACAGATATATTCATTTCTAAATGTCGCCAAAGAGCCTGGTAATCCTGACAGTTTGCAAAAGGGAGTTGTGTGGTTGCTATGTGCAAAACCCTAGACCATGCTAGTGGGAAATAATATCAGGGTGGGAAAGTATTGCTATGGTAACAAAGTATTTTCTTTAAGAGAGAGAGTTGGAGAACTAAGTAAGAATCCCTGGAACTTGGGTAGGAATGTATTTTGCATAAAATAAGAAGACAGAAAGCAGCAATCATCCTTCTACTAAATTTTTTCTCTTTTTCTTACTGAAGTACCTTTTTCTTTTATGAATTGTTTTCTCAGAATTAAAAAAAGACTGAGTGTTCTAATTTCCTAGGTAACAATAAATTTAAAAATAAGTATTAACTGGGGTAGTCACAGAATCAGTTCTCTAGAGAAACTGATTAAGTAAAAATATAATTCTGTTGTTTAAATTCAATACAAATTAATCTTCCTAAAGCACAGGCCTGACCATGGCACCCCACCTCCACCCTCACCTCTACCCCAGCATTCAATAAACTCCCGTGTCTCTTTATCGATTCTAAAATAGAATATAAAATCTAGCATTCAAAGACTCATATAATCTGGCCTCCCTTTCCTCTCCCCCCATTTCCAGTCCTTTTTATACCCCACTCCCCACAACTGATTCATTTGTGGTCAAGGTGGTAGCAGTAGATTAAACTGGCATTTGCAGCTTCTTACCTCCCTCAGGTGCATAATTCCTACCACTAAGTATAATAGGAGAGGCTAAGGTGGGGTGAAAAATGGTATCATAGGGGCAGCTAGGGGGCAAAGTAAATAGAGCACCGGCCCTGGAGTCAGGAGGACCTGAGTTCAAATTCAGCCTCAGACACTTGACATTTACTAGGGAGTCACTTAACCCCAATTGCCTTGCCTTCCCTCCTCCAAAAAAAAAAAGGCATCATATCAATAAATAAGTTGATCCAAGACTGGTAGGCAAAGGAGGGAGACCAAGGCAGTGGACAGTTTAAGGGGGGATCAAAATGTGTTTGGTCATGAAATTCCAGAGCTAGCTGAAGGGGCTGTGATGAGGAAGGGGCATGAAATATTCCACTTGGTCCTAGAAGGAAGAACTAAGACCAATGTGGGGGAAGTTATAGGGTAGCAATTTGGCCTCATGTAAAGCAAGACTTCCTGATAATGATGTGGAAAAAATGGAATGGTCTATCTCCTGAGTTTAAAAAATGTCAAGTCACTGGAGGCATTTAGATAGGGACTGGATGGCCATTTGAAGGGCATGTTATAGAAGGACTTTTGTGCTTCAGTAAGGGGTTAGACTAGATGACCTTTTAGGCCCTTTGTAACTCTAAGATACTGATGAGTTGATTTACGGAGATCCTCCTTCATCCCACCTGAATCAATTCTGTTGCAATTTATCTGCCCCTTTTTTTTTCTTTTCTGGTTCTTTTATATAACAAACCCATATATACTTGACAATTGTCTAAGCTGCTCCTTCACCTTTTTCAGGAAGATAGAAATATATGTTATATCTACCCACTGTATATTTATGTTTTAATCCATGAAAATAAGGAGCCCAAAAGATTTCTAATCAGCTTTTAGGTTAAATTTTATATTTTGAAGTTAATTATTCCAGTTACTAACCTAAAAGCTGGTTTATGTTCTTAGTCAATTTTTTTGTTTAATTGCTTAAATTAATTATGAATATTTGATTAGAAAATTTTACCCCAAAGAAGTTAAGACATGTTCTTGATATTTAAGATGCTGTCAATATAAAGCAGTTTAGCTTAGCATATAAAAATATATCTGATTTAACAGTCTGCATTAAAGCAGTAAAGTTTAAAATAAAATGATTAAGGGAAGGCATTTCATGGCATATTCATAAATAATTATTGAAGATGACTAGGGTCAGGCTGCTACTAGGAATTCCTGCTCTGAGCAGTTGATAACACTTAGGTATCACATTTTAATACCTAAGTGTCATAAGGGACCTTCTGGTCCCATTGATTTTAGGATATTTTAAGACTATTGATATTTCTCACACAGCCTGGCTATCACTTTTCAAGTTCACATCACCATTTGCATTTGCATTTTATAATGAGAGGTGTGTTTTTAATATCAGTTGAACTTAATCTCAGTACAGTGCTAGAAGGTTTTTTTAATTTTCTTTCTTTCTCCTCCATTTCACAGACCTTGAGAGTGAAGAGGGTAATGAAATGTGCTCACTGCACGAGATTCTGGTTCCAGAGGTCTGGATTTTACTTCAGGCTCACCTAAGCAAGTCTAAAGCCAAAAAGCCTAAAGTAATCCACAGCCAAATCCCTGTTTCCAAACTCCCCACTCTACCAACTTTGTCGTATTTGTGTGGAGCCTTAGTGAAGCTGGAACACAGAATTGAAATCCAGAGATGGAAGGAAACAAAAACTCCATTCAGAAGTTGTAATTTATTGGCCCCATGGCTGCTCTGTGCGGTTTGTTAGTCTTTTCTTATTCAGGTTTAGATTTATTATTTTCAATCAATTGGTAAACGTTTATTAAGCATCTGCCATATCCGGGAATTGTGCTAAATGCTGGGAATACAGAAAGGAAGCAGAAGACAGTCTGCTCTCAAGGAGTTACTATCTTAATCTGTCTTTGTGTTTGTCCTGTCCTTTTCTTCCTTGACAAGTCAGTCTGGCCACTGTGTCATATGAATGTTTTTACCAGTAAAACATTAAAGAGAAATTCTAAGCCCTGTGGCTGAGTAGATATATGACCCTTGTTAGAAACTTGATTAACCAAACAAAGAAGTTCATTATTCTAAAAAGATGACCAGTCATAGGAGTAGATGGAACTTTTTCACTAAGGAAAGGACAGATGACAAATGTAATATTATAAGTACATAAAAGGATTGGCGTTGTACATTAATTCAATTCAGCTGACATCTCATTGGGCATCCAGGTGGTGTAGTGGATAGAGCACCAGCCATGGAAGCTTGGAGGACCAGAGGTCAAATCCATCCTCAGACACTCACTAGCTGTGTGACCCTGGGCAAGTCACTTAACCCCGCTTGCCTCAGTTCCTCAGCTGTAAAATGAGCTGGAGGAAATGGTAAAGAACTCTAGTATCTTTGCCAAGAATACCCCAAATGAGGTCACTGAGTTGGATGTGATTAAAACAACTCAGCATCTTACTTAAGTATCTACAATATGCTGCAATGTAAGATGTGATTTAAAAGCAAATGGGGGATCCAGATGTAACCCAGGGAAGGAAGGAAACAAATGTTAATATTTGTTTTAATATATTATTAATACATTATATACATAATATATAATATTTTATTTATGATATATAATAATTAATAATCAGTCACCATGCTAAGCACTTTACAAATATTATTTCACATTATCTTCACAACAACCCTGGAAGATAAAGGGCTATAATTATCTCCACTCTACAGCCGAGGAAACAAACACAAAGTGGTAAAATGACTTACCCAGAGTCATACGGCTGATAAGTGTGTGTGAGGCTGCATTTGAACTCAGGTCTTCCTGATTCCAGGCTCACCCAGCTGCCTCAGCAATCCAAACTTCTAAGGACCAAAGATAAAAATGTATATCAAGTAAAGCCCTTTTTTTCCCTACTCCAAAGAAAATGCTGGAAAGGAAGGAAGGACAGACACTAGAGCTTTGCAAATATCAGGTCATACAGTAGAACTCAAAGTGGCCTATAAGTGATTGATGTGATTCCCCTTTCTCTCCTCAGTCCCCCCGCGTCTGGGGGCTTAATGCACATTATCAGTCTGTGCCTAGTTGGTAGAAAGGTAAACCTCTGGCATTATCTTAAGTTCTATTTTTACCCCTGTGACCCATACAGGAATACAGCCTATGGCCACTCTTAGGGCTTAAACTTCCCTAGGAAGAAAATGAACTTGGAACTGCCAGAGGCAACCCTCTTCCCAATGAACCCACAATGTCTGAATGACCTGTGGTGATAGTGGAAGGCAGAATTTGGTTCCTTTGCTCCCCTCTGTTGTGACTTCAGTCCTTTACAGGCTCTCCAGCTACAGGGGTCTTATCAGCCATCCCTTTTTCCCCAAATGACGCTCGCTACCTAGGAGCTCCCCTTTCTCTCACTAGAAATCTGAGTTCTCGCTAGAACTTGGGATCCAAGGATTCACTTTTTGGGCTACCTGGTGAGAACAAAGTTGATTTTTGCATACCTCTTTCTCAAGGCATCCATTAGCAACTATATGGGGGGGATGCTGTATGTAGGCATGAGCTTCTTCACCGGAAATCCAATCAGTAGAAATGGGGGTGGGGTGGGGTTGAGAGGAAAGGATAGACGGAGAAGATAAGATCATTTTGGATATATTGAGTCTGAAAGGTTGGTGGGACAGAGATAAGAGCTAACATTAATATAGTGCCGTAAAGTTGGCAAAGCTTTTTACATATACTCATTCATTTGAGATGTCAGGTTGTTAAAAGTGAGGGACTGGAGCTTAGGGAGACATGTAGGAGTTATCTGCCATAGGGGGCAATCCTTGAAGGAATATGAGCATCTTAGTCTCCCCAGGAAGGAGACTAAGGTCACATCCTTCCATTCTGTTTTACAAAGTTTTCTTAAGTGCTACTACCTTAAGTGTTTAGGATATAGAAATAAGAAGAAAGACTAAATCGTTCCTGTTGTTGAAAGTTATGTTGGTTCAGCTACCCATTGTTTCCAGCCCGGCTTATCAACCTGTGTTGGGAGAGGCTCTGGTGGGGAAGGAGATGCCAAGGCTGCAGCTTTGATATTACCTGCTCTTTATTACACCCCTATCTACAGATTGTTGTGTTCTTGCTACACTGGGGAGGAACTGAGATCCCAGGCCCCAGCCCGAAGGACCTTTCTGAATTGCCTTAAAGTTACCTATAAAAGCTGGCCCCACCTTGGACAGCCCTTGCTGTCCTTCACTGATCAGCCCATCAACATATTGCTAGCTCGACATACTTATAATAAAATCCTTTTAATTCTCTTTGGCTTGAGTTTTGCCCTGTTAATCAGAGTCAAAGTCCAAATGAAGAATTTTCCTTTCAACCCTGTCTTAAAAGAATTTACATTTCCCCATGTGGGTTCATAAAGGCAGTTTACATGTTGGTTGCATACCTCTGATGTCATGGTCAGGCAAGTGCCAATTAGTGAGGTTGCATGGAGCATGGAAGGTTTGGGTATCAAAGAATCGAGGCTTTATGGGGCAGGTTTGTAAGGGCCAGAAAATCAGAGAGGGCTTTTTGAGGAACCTGTATTGTGTGGTGGAGAGAGCACTGGGATCAGAGTTAGAGGACCTGAGTTTAAATTCCAACTTCCCAGGTGGGTGACCTTGACCAGGTCTCTTAAAGCCTCCTTATATTTAAAAGAAGGGAGTTACACTAGATGGCTTCTAAATCTATGACCCTGTGACAGAAACTCTCTTGTTCTAGAAACTTGCTTCTGTTACAGAAGCCTACTATGCGACCGTCCGTCGCATCTCATAAGATGCTTAGGTTCTAAATTCTTTGGGTAAAAAGAATTTTAAAACTCCTTTAAGTCATCCATAAAGTACAATTGCATCTAGTAAGGTCCCAGAGCGGGGGTGGGGAGCCTGTGGCCTAGGGGCCACGTGTGACCCTCTCAGTCCTCAAATGCAGCCCTTTGACTAAATCCAAACTTCACAGAAGAAATCCTCTTAATAAAAGAATCTATTCTGTAAAACTTGGACTCAGTCAAAAGGTTGCACTGAAGGACCAAGAAGGTGACCTTGAGGCTGCAGGTTTCCTACCCCTGGCCTATAGTTTCTTTTTCTTTTTTTTTTTTTTTGGTCTTTTTAGAGGGGAGAAGGCAGGGCACTTGGGGTTAAGTGACTTATCCAAGGTCACCCAGCTAGTAAGTGTTAAGTGTCTAAGGTCAAATTTGAACTCAGGTCCTCCTGACTCCAGGGCTGGTGCTCTATTCACTGTATAGTTTCTTTTAAACTAAAGTTCTTAACTTGGAGTCTGTGAACTGATTTTTAAAAAACTCAGATAATTGAATTTCAGTGTTATTAGTTTCCTTTGTAATACGATGCATTTTATGCATTTAAAAGTATTATTCTGAGGAGTCCATAGGCAATGACCAAGGGTCCATGACACAAAATAAGTTTTTTTTAACTTCTCTTTAAAAGGAAGTAATCCTATCTGATCCTATAATAGAAAACAGATGGATCTGAAATGGTTGCTATGGAAACAATTGAATGTAAATTTTATTTTCACTACATTCAACTAATCTTCACAGGAGAGGCAGAACCAGGACTTGTCCTCAAGTAGAATAAAATAAAAACAGGTGAAACGATTTAGGTGGCAGGAAAACTGATGATTCAGGCAGAAAAATCACTCTTCAGACAGGCTTCACAGAGCAGTGTGATGACATTAGAGAGTGATCGGTCACCGTTCTTCTTTCTGCCTCACCAGCTAAGGCAGTTAGGTGGCTGCACAGAGCGTAAAGCACTGATGAAGACCCGAGTTCAGATCCAGCCTCAGTACTAGCTGTGTGGTCCTCGGCAAGTCACTTAACCCCAGCGTGCCTCGGCTTCCCTGACTGTAAAAAGGAGACAGTAACAGCAGGGTTATTGTGCAGATCAGATGAGATGCTATTTGTAAATTGTGTAACATAATGCCTGGCAGATAGGGGGCACTATATCAATGTTTGTCCCTATTCCCCTACTCAATAAGGTAAGAGAAGGGTCCCAGTAGGGTACTTCTGAGTAACCAGAAACCCTAGGAAAGCAGATAGACATCTGGGAGAATCAAATAAGTTAATAGTTGTGAAGTGCTTAGCAGAGTGGCTGGCACTTAGTAGGTGCTAGGAAAATCCTTATTGCCTTCCCCTCTCCCATAAAGCAAGAGAAGGTGCCCAGTTAGACCTTACCTGGCAGGATGCTTCTTGCTAACCAGGAATCCTAGGCAAGGAGATTGGCTAAGGCTGCCCATTCCTTAGCTCTCTCCTATCCTGCGCTGGCCAATATGACAAAGACAGCACTGGAGGTTCACACTTAACCGTTTAAGATTGCCATTCAATTTGACATTAACATGTCAACCAGTAAGGGCAACTAGTAAATAAACTAGAAGATGGTTTGGGATCAGATCATAGAGGGTCTTGACTTCTGGGTCAGGGAATTTGTATTTTTTTTTTCTTTCAGAAACACTGAAAGTTAACATTTCATTGTATTTTTTCTTTCCTCTAATAATACATGGACAACTTTAGTTTTGTTGTTTTTTTAGTGTCAAATGGTGCTGACAAATATGTCTAGTCTTTAAAGGTCCCATTCACGAGGTATCATAAATATTTAGGTTTAAATTTGTCAACAGTTTGTTTAGTTCTTTATTTTCCTTTTTGTTCATCTTTTTGAGACAAGAACCTTAAAGTCTCCTATTAACCTCTAGGTTACTAGCCATGTCTTTATACAATTCACTTAATTAAAAAAAAAATTTTAACTCCATAAAGTTTGTTACATGTATTTAGTGTTGATACTGGTTTGTTGTCTTTGGTTCTCTTAAGCATATGTGTTATTTCCTTGTTTAATTTTGACATTGTGAATTTTACTTTCATTTTGTCTGGTAATATATTTGCATTTTGCTTTTTTGTATGTATCTTGTATGGAATAAGTTTTGTTCCAGTCTCATTCTGCTTCTGTTTCTTCTCTTTTTAGATACGCTTTTTGTAAATAGCAGATTTCGTTGGTCTGCTCTCTTTCATACTATTAGATTAGATTTCATATCGTTAGTCTAATGTTATGGAGTTGGGTATATGTTTTTCTCTGTTCATTGATTGATTTTCTCATCTCCTTTCTCTTTGTCAATTCTTTGCCCCTGTGATTAACTTAAAATACTTTGCAACTGGATATTCCCATAAGCTCTCATCCCCTGCTCCTGGTTGCCTACTGTTTCTCTAGTTGAGAGGTTTTACCTAACTTAAATGATTTCTTTTATTTAGTTATCTATCCTTTTCTTTGGTCCTTTATCATACCATTCTCAGTTAAGTAGGTAGTTAAAAATTTCTTCTCCGACTTTTTTTTTTAATGTTTTACACTCTACCTTGTTCTAAGAAGCTTTCTTTCCTTCATTATCTTCTTTGTCTCCTCTCTTCTAGTGAGTCTATTCCTAGTAGGCTATCAATGGATCAAAGGGTATATGCATAGTTTAGTGATGTTTTCTATATAATTCCAAATTGTTTTGTGATTGTAGGACCAGTTCGTGGTTCTGCCAACATTTCCTTAGAGTAGTTGTTCTCACTCAGCCCCTCCAGCAGTTGTAATTTTCATCTGTTGTTATCTTTGCGAAGCTGACTGTGATGTGAAGCTTCCATGATTTTAATTTATATTTTTCTCATGGTTATTGATTTGGAGCATTTTTTCATATGGTTGTTAATAGATTAGATTTCTTCCCTTGAAAACTGACTGCTCGCATCCTTTGGCCATTTATCTATTGGCACTTGTTCTTAAATATTTGAATCAATTTCCTATATAACATGGCTCTCAGACCTTTCATCAGAGGAATTACTGCAAAGATTTTTTTCCCATGTTAACTCTTTTCCTTCTAATTCTAATTGAGCTGCTTTAGTTTTTACTATTTAAGTTTTAGGTCATGAAAATTGTACATTTTGTCTTCTGTGATCCCCTTTCTGATTAAGAACTTTTCCCCTATCCATAGGTGTGAAATATTCTTCTATTCTCTCACTTCTATTCTCTCTAATTTGTTTATGACATAACCTTTTATTTCTAGGTTATTTATCTACTTGTAGCATATTCATCTATACCTAATTTATCCCAGTTTTTGCAAATAGTAGGTTCTTAATTCAGGAGTTTGCATATTTGTTTTTATTGAATATTATGTTAACTATATTCAGTTGTTTCTGGATCTTGTGTACGTTCTTTTCTATAGATTGGTTTTTCAGTCAGTCTAAATAGTTATTATGATTACTGCTTTGCAGTACAGTTTGAGATTTGATACTGATAAGTCCCCTTAACTCTTCCTACTTTTAAAAATGTATTTTCCTTGAGATTCTTGACCTTTCATTCCTCTAGGTAAACTTTATTTTTATTTTTCTTAGCTCTGTAAAGTAATTATTGGGTAGTTTGCTTGGTATGGTACTGAATCTTAAGACAATTTAAGTCATATTAAGTCATATTGTCATTTTTATCATATTATCATGGCCCAACTATGAATAATTCTTTTCTATTTGTCGCTCTTTTCTTTAATACAGTGTATTATAGTTATGTTCATATAATTCCCTTGTGTGTCTTCAGAAGCTGACTCTCAGATATTTTGTAGAAATTTTGAGTGTAATGTTTTTCTATCTCTTTCTGTTGAGAATAGTTTGTAATGTCTGGAAAGTCTGATAGGTTTTTGGTAGCTTTATTTTTTATGTCTTGCTACTTTGCTAATGTTTTAATTTCTGTTAATGTTAGATGAATCTCTAGCATTGTTTAAATAAACCATCATATCATCTGTAAAGTAATAATTTTATTCCCTCTTTGCCTGTATTTATTTCCGCAGCTGATTTTTTTCTTGTAATATTGCTACAGCCACTATTTCTGCAATTATATCAAATAATAGTGGATATGGTGGCATTACCCCTGATTTTATTGGAAAGACCTCTAACATTTATTTTTATGGATGGTGACAGTTCTTGGTTTTAGATAAATATTGCTCACGGTATTAGAAGTTCTATTTATATCTCTTGATCAAATGAGATAGTAATTATAAGGCACTTAGCAAAGTGTCTGGCACATAGTAAGCACCATATAAATATTAGCTATAATTGTATATTTGTGTGATTTTCATCAATTTTCTTACTAATATATTCTATGAAAATTTTATAGTTTTCCTCTATTGAATCAATCTTCTATTCCTGGTATAAATTCAACCTCTTCATAGTGCCTAATCTTTATAATTTGGAGGTTGTCTGCTCTGATAAATTTTATTCAATATTTCTCCAATATTTATCAGAGATATTGGTCTATCATTTATCCACCCTCTGACATTTCTTCCCATTTTAGGTCTCAGAACCACATTTTTTCAGAAATAGAAGAGAGGGAGTGGAGCTAATGAGTATATTCCTCCCTAATGAGGAGTATATCCCTTCCCCCAGAAATGTGGCAATCTGTGAAAGGGAAAGGAAAGAGGGAGTGAACCACTTGATCTATCATGCCTTCAAATAGGATCTTGAAGACTAAGAACCCAGCGATAGGGAAAGGTTGTAGAATAGAGACAGGGCATGATTGACAAATAACCTTTCTGGGGGATATGATCAGGGATTGGGTTTAGTGAGGAGCCTTTTCTGTCATTGATTAGGGGTCTGCTCATTTTAAACTGGAATGCCTTGTTAGGTAAACAGCCTCCTCTTGGTAGCTTTTACAATGCATGTTTTTACTGGTAAAACTGAAAAGTTTCAACTTGTTGACCCTGTTCCTGGGTGGGTTAAACTTGACAGTGTCCTTTGTATTGTTTTGATCTGTGCTATGCTATTTTCCCCAAAAAACTTCTGGAAGATTTTCTTGAATGAGTTCTGGAAATGGAGCATTCAGACTCTCTAAATGTAATTTTTTGGGGTGCAGAACGAGGAAACCATTCCTGATTTTCTTACTGAGATTTATTCAGAGCCTATTGTTTTGATTTATAAAGACACCAAAGTATTTGCCTATTTTTTAATTTTTATTTCTGATGGGGTCTTTTTTTGGGGGGGGTTAGGGTGGGACTATGCTATATTTAGTTTCTCCCATTCTCTTTTTAAGAGTATTATTGCTTTATTAATATTTTTCCTATCATCTGTTATAAATGCTTACTTCTCTGGTTTCTCTTTTAAAATTAGAGATTTCTAATTCATCTACATCTTCCTTTAATTCTCAAAACTTATTGTAAAGGATGTTGCAATTCACCTTTTTATTTCTGGAGGTCTCATTTTTTGTTAGTGCAATATTAATCCTTCTTTTTGTAGATTCCTTCCCACTTTTTCCCTGTGCTATTTATTCGATGCATTAGGGCCTCTTTTTTTTTTTTGTTTATCTCTTGTTTTCCATGTGAGGAGATCATTATTTATTCCCCTCCCCCCTTTTATTTAATGCATTTTTGTTATTGTTATTTTCAGGTGAAGTCTTTTGCTTAAGGTCATGCAGATAATACCATGTTTTGAGCCCAAATCCTCAGATTAGAAATTTGTTTTTCTTCTCCCTGTGTTTTTTTTTAATCTTGGTTCAGGGACTGCTTTCTTAGGGTCTCTAAAGGGCTTATATTCTTTGCTTTCCTAATTTACTTCTATTTCCACGGTAGGCTGTTTCCCATACAAGACTACCAGACTTCTTTGTCTTCATTGGTCCTTGGGTTCTACCATACCGTTTCATGCTTTTTCTCTATCATTAGCCCAGAAGCTTGACTTTTCTTTTTTATTTACAACTTGACTGTCATCCAGAGCCACATTATTTCCTGTAGAGTAGTTCCCAAAAGACCCTTTGTTTATCTCATAACAGCTGCTGTAGTCCATATGTATATATTCTGTGTGTCTATGTATATGTGTGTCTATGTGGATGTACTTTATAATAACTTTTAAAGTTTTAAAGAACATTTTATATACATTATCCTATTTGATCCCCCCCACTTCCTAGCAACCCTGTGAGGCAAGCCTTAGAAGTGTTACTCATTTTACAGATGAGGAAACCGAGTCTGAGAGAGGTTAAACAAAAAACTTGCCAGCAGTCTCAGCTAAATCTATGTCTAAATCCAGATGCAAACCCATATCCACTCCACACTTCAAGTCCGCTGCTAGGAGATTTAGATTGATACTTCCAGGTCATGGCTTTTGTGAGAATGTGAGAACATGTTAGACGTGAAGTACTTGAGGCAGTTTTGTGGGCATAGTATTATAAATGGGCTGTTGGTGGAATGATTTTGCCACAGAAAATTACAACTTTACAGTTGGGTTTTAGAGTTATAATGTGTTAATGATGTTGTTGCAGAAATGATACTGATAGAGGCAGCCTTGTGTTGGTGTAATGGGAATGGGAATTTGAAGATCTTTCCTACCCCTTAATAGAGCTAAGGGAATTTGAAGATCTTCCCTTTCCCCAAATAGGCCAAATATAATAACATAGAGCCTGTGATGCAAGGAGCTTGCTGAAGGTTGGAGCAGAGCTCACATGAAGCTGAGAGTCAAAGCAGCTAGTAGAGGGTGGGAGAAGAGGTCACACCAAAGGAGACAGCTAGGCTTGTGAGTGTTTGTTTGTGAGAAGGCTAAAAGATGGTGTGGCTCCATGCTGTGTTATGGTTTATTAAGTTCTTTGTTGCCATGATGGATTCGGTTTCCTGGTGTTGGGATTTGGCTTTCTGGTATTTGAATAAATGTTTTGCTTCTG
>CM053600.1:39044594-39056604 GCA_028646575.1 Pseudocheirus occidentalis
ATAGATAGATAGATAGATAGATAGATAGATAGATAGATAGATAGATAGATAGATAGATAGATAGATAAAGAACTGTGCTGGGACATTCATGGCCACTGTCAGTGCTGTGAATTTTATATTAGTGCTATAGTTCTCCTATAGAAGGGATTCTTAGCCTACAGTCCACAGAAGGGATCCATGGGTAGATTTCAGGAGGTCCAGTAACTACAGTAGGAAAAAAAAAACCAAGAACACTTTATCTTCTCTAACCTCTCACTGAAATTTAGCATTTCCTTCAGTTGTTTAAAAACATTCTAAGAAGGATAACACCAATAACCCAAGGTTAAAAACTTAAGTTATATAGGAAATTCATCAGCACACTCTTCTACCAATGATCTTTCAAGTGAAGGGATATTTGTCACTTTTCCTGGGACAAGAAAATTTTAATTTGGCTTCATTAATTTGTTTGAAAACATTCCCAGAACATCAGCTATAACCACAATTATAAATAAGTACAAAAATTGAACAAATGAAAAAATTGAAAGCCATTTTAAAATGATTTGCACTTCTTTTTCTCTCCATGGTTGTACATAATCCATAATTGATGGGAAACACCTCACAGTTCTTTAGCAAGATTGTAGAGAAATATGGCAGATTATGAATTATCTTAGTATCAATTATGTGTGCTCTCTGTCTTCTCCAAATTAAGATTTGAGTATCATCAGTCTTCAGCTGAGAGAAACCAAAGTGGCCATCTATTCGTTCCCCCTCTTTTTATAGATAGAAGAAACTGAAACCCAGGGAGGTTGTGACTTAACCATGGTCAGGTAGTTAATAAATATTAGAGGTGGATATTTACTTTTGCCTATGTTTATTTGCTTATCTGCCTACATTAATTTTTCTTTAAGTTATCCTTTAAGTTGATTAGAACAATTTATTTTGGATGAAACCATATTACTATTTTTCAGCTAAATAATAGATAATAAAAATCACACTGGAGGGAAAAGATGATTAGTTAAATGATTTGTCTCTAAAGCAACTTGTTCTTGTAAATAAATACAAAAAAAATTAAAGACTTGGTGAGACTTTTAAAAACTAGTCATTACTTCCTCAAGGAAGGAAACTGGCAATAAAACAAATGATATTAGTGCTCTTTTCCATTTCAGGATAGAGTGGTTTCCCTGGGCAAATGGGCATGTGGCTCATTGCCTTCTACCTTGCATTACAAATAAACTTGAGTTGTTTCGCATAAAACTTTATTCTGAGAATGTTAAAATACAGGGGCAGCTAGATGGTGCAGTGAATAGACCACTGGCCCTGGAGTCAGGAGGGCTTGATTTCAAATGTGACCTCAGACACTTAACACTTCCTAGCCATGTGACCTTGGGCAAGTTACTTAACCCCAATTGCCCTGCTTTCCCCCCTCCAGAAAGCAAAAAAAAAAAAAAAGAAAAGAAAAACAATATTAAAATATTTTTGTTTATCAGAGAACATTAAAACGAGCAGCACAGGCAACAATTTTAAAATAAAAGGGGTGTTAATGATATTTGCCACATAAATTTGTGGTGTTTGAGGGATGAATTGTAGTATCAGAAGCAAAACATGGTGGATGAATTTTGTTTAATTAGTAGAGGGAATGCCTTTACTTGTGTTGTTTAGTACCTTCCAGTGAGCTACAAAAAGCCTACAAGGAGGCTCTAGTTAACTGGCCGCCATCTTGGCCTTGATTCCACGTAGGTCATAGAGTACAATGTGTAGACTGCCATAATTATGTTCCTAATGTCCTTCCCTTGCCTTCTGAACCTCTTTTGTTCTTTAAAACCCAACTTGAATACTGCCTTCTTTATGAGCTCTTTTCTGATTCTTTCCACTTAGTAATGAGCTTTCCCTCTCAGACATCAGATAACACGGTTTGTATCTCACTTATGTAACGATAAGGTATTATTTTTATAATCTACAATATAACATGTAATAAAATAAATGCAGCATATAATGATATAATAATTATAAATTTTTAAATATGTTATATCTCCCCTACTAGAGAACAGTAATAACAGCACATTTAGGGCTTTAAAGTTTACAGAATACTTTCCTTATAAAAAACAAATCAGTGAACTATTTAATACAGTATGATCATCCCTACTTTACAGGCTGTGTAAGTGACTTGTCTGTAGATACACAGCCAACCATACTGGAACCAAGGCCTCCTGACTCCAAGTCCCGCAGTCTTATGACCCATACAGTAGGAGAGTTTTTTTGTTGGTCTCCCTCTCTCTCTCTTTTTTCCTCTTAGAGCTTGATATAGTGTTCTACACACAGTAGGTGCCTCATTGAATATTCATTCAGTTTTATTTCTTGAATTTATGAGTAGACACCATCCCTTTTGTGTTATCAGTTACTATTCTTTCACTTAGTTTTACTCCAGCATATGCATTGTTGGCCACACTCAAACACTGTCATCCCTCAACTTTTTATCATTTCCTCCCTGTTTTACAGATGAGGAAACTGAAAGGCAGATGGATTTGTCCATAGTCACACATCTAGTAAAGTGTCTCTGAGGCTAGATTTGAACTCAGGTCTCCCTGATTCCAGGTACAGCTTTCCTTTCTTAATTCTTTCTTCATGGGGAATACCTAATGCTTGGGCTGATTCTTGAAGAATTAGTTGGACCAGTGTTGATTGGGCAAAGAGAAGTACATTGTAGTTGGAAGGAACAAATGGGCAGAGATGAGAAAGTACAGGCCATGTTCAAGAAATATCAGATAGTCCAATTAGCTGTAACATAGGGACATAGGGTAGATGAAAAGTCCTGAAGGCTGAAAAGATAGGGTGGGGCCGTATCTTTTTGTGGAGAGGCAGCTGACGAATGCAGAGAACCTTGAATGTGAGGTTGTGTTCTGGACTTTATCTGATGGATTATGGGAAACCATGGATGGTTTTTGAGCAATTGATTGGTGCAGAGTGATACTCTTAGGAAATTCACTATGGCTGTAGCGTGCTATCTGTATCCAGGGGATATTGGGTTCAGAGTAACCTGCAGGAGGGATCGTAATGCTCTAGAAATAAGAACTTGAAGTGAGGTATAAATCGGAATCAACAGAAAGAGATGGATATGTTTCTGGTTGCAGAAATGTAGGTACATCAAGAGGCGGGGAAGCAGTTTCTTTTTTGGAAGGGAAAGGGTTGTTTGGATATATAGAGGTTGAGGTACCAGTGGATATATAAAGGAGACAGTAGACAGTGTGGAAGCATCATAAAGGCTAGTGACATGTTTGGAAGTTGTCAGGATAAAGGTGGTAGTTGATTTCACTTCCTGCTTTACCGAGAAAATTGAGGCCATATGTCTCAAGTTCTCTTCCTTACTCTATACTTTAATACTTCCCTTGATTATCTCCTTTTCTTTCTTCTTTTACTCCTGTCTCTGATGAAGATCTGGTATTATTATTTCTTTGTCAAGGCTCATCCTTCCACGCTGTTTTGGTCCCATGACTTCTGGAATGTGTCAGGGGCAGCTAAATTGTGATGGCTGCAATGCATTCCATAATTTCTGATTTATAGTTGCTGTATGTGTTTATAATAAATATGTTTATACGTGTATAGAGAAATACATATATAAGAATACAATGTTTGTTATTTTGTAGTATTAAAAATTACTTTTGGATAAATTGACATTGTTTGCTAGGAAATCTATCCAGAGATATTTGCAAACTGCTTAAGCAAAGGCCCCAGTGCTTATGATATTTATAGATAAAAAGAACTCTAGTTCTTATTAAAGAGATGTCTTTCTGCTTATCTTTACAGATTTCACTATTTTGCCTTATACCCCTGACTGCTAAGAAGCTCAATCTCTGTTTCTAACAGTGATAATTTCATAGCTAATGCTCTTCTCAGTCTAAATGGGCTAAGTTTTATAGAATCCTTGTTTGATAAAAGATTTATAAAGATAAAAGATTTATACCTCTTGACCAGAGATAAGAAAGATGAGGGTTCTCTTCTTATGCTCAGTATCCTATCTGTCTCATCACTTGCCCTTGAGTTCTTCGGAAAAAGAAAACAGAAACATCACTCACATGCATCAGAGATGGGACCTTTCCTACATAGGAAACGAAAGCTGATGAACCCCTCTTTGATGCTATTCCTCCCCCCCCCCATTATGATGGTACAACTCCTATGAGCCATGGAAATATCCACCCCCCCCACAATGGGCTGATCTGAAACCAAAAGTCCCTGTGTTGCTTAGATGGTTATTGGAGATGCTACTTGAAACTCAGCCCCAAGAAACAGTAGCAATTACTTCTCCAACATTCTTTGCTGACTGCAATGAATATTTTTGGATAAAACCTCATTAAGCTATATAATTCAATGTGTCAGGTATCCTTTTCTCTCAGGTATAAGTCACTGGTATATTACAATATTATTCATTTAGAGAACAATTGTTACTAAACATAGGAAATAATATGGACAAAAAAATCCAGTCAATCCCCCTTTTATGTTATTCCAGTAGACCCAAACAAAGCACTTAAGACATCACTTCAATTATTGTTTTTCTTTCCTTCACCTTAAATCTTATTCACTGACTTCTTCCACTATTACTGTAAACATGCCCCAAACCCCTCTTACCTTTTTAAAATAACTCTTTGATTCTGCTATCCCCTCAAGCTATCATCCTGTATTCATTCTCTGTTCCACAGCCAATATTCTAGAAAGGGTCATCTACAATAATTACCTCCATTTCTTAACTGTCCACTCACTTAAGAATCCCTTGGAATCTGGCTTCTGAACTTACTATTTGATAGAAATTGCTCCATGCAAAGTTAAATCTTATTGCCTTTTCTTAGGGTTCATTCTATTTAATTCTACAGCTTTTGACACTATGGCCACTTCCCTCCTCATGGCCACTCTGTTGTCTTGACTAGGAGTTTTTTGGTCCATTCCTTCTTGGTGTAGATGATTTCTAAATCTTTATCTCCGGACCTAATCCTTCTCCTAATGTCCAGCTGCCAGACCAGCATGTACTGGATAAAATGTTCAACTCAGCAGGACATGAGTTTGAATTCTAGCTCAGACATTTACCAACTGTATGACCCTTGACAAATCGCTAAACTTATGTCAGTCTCAAGTTTCCTTATCTATAAAATGAAGATAGTACATTATTGTGCAAGTTAGAAATAGGGATAGAAATTAGACTAGTTATTTAATTGGTATAAGGAACTCCCAAGTGAGGAAACTCCCTCTACCAATGCAGGTCAGTACCTTCTCTGCAACTAATAATCTTAGGGAGGTGCCTCGGTCATTAAAAGGATATGTAACTTACCCATGGTCACATAGCTGATGTGTGTCAAAGGCAGCACTTGGGCTCAGGTCTTCTTGGCATTGAGACTAGCTCTCTATCCATTATATCCAAAGGTGTCAAATTTGCCCAGGCAACCACAAAACTCCGGAATGTAACCTAAACCAGATTAAAATATAATTTAGAAATGCTTAGCAAACGGGCGGATAGGTGGCGCAGTCAATAGAGCACCGGCCTTGGAGTCAGAAGGACCTGAGTTCAAATCCGGTCTCAGACACTCTACTCCCCCCCCCCAAAAAAAACTAGCCGTGTGACCTTGGGAAAGTCACTTAACCCCAATTGCCCTCCAAAAAAAAAGAGGAATGCTTAGCAAAATAAACAAAAAATACAATGCAGCATAGATAAGGTTAATTTGTAGGTTGCCATGTTTTATAACATTGCTGTTTGAGTTTGGAACCACTACACTATAAGATTTTTCTTGTGCAAAATAACTGGGTTAAAGTAAAATAATTAAATTTATTGACTGACACAACCAACCATACAGCTTTTTATATCTTTAAAAACTTGATAGGCAGTTTGTCCTCCTTTTGCTACAGTTACCTATTTTGCAAGATTTGTCAGTGAATTAACAAGATTTTGACCCCTATTCTTCATCATGATACCCTATTTGCATTGCATTTGATATCAAGTGTGTTTTTGACAAATAAGAGATAAAGAGGATTACAAGAGGTAAAATGGATATTTTGATTATATATAATTTAAAAAGGTTTTGCACAAACAAAACTAATGCAATCAAAATTAGCAGGAAAAGAGGTAACCAAGAAAACAAATTCCAGCAGGTTTCTCTGCTAATGGTCTCGTTCCTCATTTCTCTTATAGGGAACTGAATCAAATTTATAAAAATAAGAGCCATTCTCCAATTAATAAATGGTTAAAGGATATGAATAGTTTTCAGAAGAAGAAATCAGCCTCACCAGTGGTCTCTTATGAAAAAAATCCTCTCTAAGTCCCTACTAATTAGACAAATGTAAATTAGACAATTCAGAGCCTCACACACATCAGATTGACAAACATGAGAGAAAAGGAAAATGACAAATGCTGAAGAGGATATGGAAAAATAGGTACACTGATGCACTATTGGTAGAGTTGTAAACAGGTCCAACCATTGTGGAGAACCATTTGGAAATATGCTCAAAGAGTAATAAGACTGTATGTCTCTAATTTAGCAATACTTCGACTAGGTCTATATCCTAAAGAAATTAAAGAAGGAAATGGATTCATATGTACAAAAATATTTATGGTAGTTCTTTTTGTGGTAGCATAGAATTAGAAATTGAGGGGATACCCATCAATTGGGGAATGGCTGAACAAATTGTAGTATGTGACTGTGATTGAATACTATTGTGCTATCAGAAATGATGAGCAAGACGATTTCATAAAAACATGGAAAGACTTATGTGAGCAGAACCAGGAGAAGAATTTTGTACATAGTAATAGCAGTGTTGTAGGGATGATTAACTGTAAAAGGCTTAGCTACTCTGATCAATTCAATGATCCAAGACAGTTCCAAAGGACTCCTGATTAAAAAAAAATACTGTCCACTCCAGAGAGAAAAGTGAACTCTGTATCAGATTTATATAATATATATATATATATATATATATGATATATATATTTTTTTTCTTACCTTTTTTGTACACTTGGATAATTTGAAAATGTTTTGCATATGTATAATTGATATCATAGTGCTTACCTTCTCATTGGGCAGGAGGACTGGAAGGAGAGAGAAATTTTATAACTCAAAAAATTTTAAAATAAAATTTAAAAATACTTTTCTGCATCAATTGATATTATCATATAATGTTTAATGTTTTGTCCTTAATAGGTTGATTATGCCTATAGTTTTCTTAATATTGAACCAGGCCTGTATTGCTGGTATAAACCTAGTCTGACCATCATAGTGTATGATTTTTGTGATATACTGCTTTTTTTTATTTTTGCATCAGTATTAATTAGGAAAATTGGTCTGTAGTTTTTTTCTTTTTTATACTCTCTTTTGTTTAGGTATCAAAACTGTATTGATGGTAAAGAAGGAATTTGGTAGAACTCCTGATTTTTTCAAACAGTTTACATAATATTGGAATGAATTGTTCTTTAAATGTTTGGTAGAATTCCCTTGCAAAGCCATCTGGTCCTGGGGTTTTTCCTTAGGGAGCTTGCTTATGACTTGTTCAATTTATTTTTTCCTAAGATAAGGCTATTTAAATATTCTATTTCTTCTTCTGCTAATCTGGACAATTTGTGTTTTTGTAAATATTTATCCACATCATTTAGATTGCCAGTTTTATTCACATCGCTGAGCCAAATAACTCCTAATAATTGTTTTAATTTTATCTTCCTTGTTGTACATTAACCACCTCCATTTTTAATACTAGTAATTTGGTTTTTTTTTCTTTTTAAAAGTCCCAATAGCCAGAGTTTATTTTTTTGTTTCATAAAAACAGCACCTAGTTTTATTTGCTCAATTTTTGGTTTTGCTATCAATTTTATTAATCTCCTTTAACTTTCAGGATTTCTCTTTTGGTATTTAATTGGGAGATTTTAATTTGTTCTTTTACAAATTTTTTTAGTTGCATGCCCAATTTGTTGATCTTTTTCTCTCTTTTATTGATGTAAGCATTTAGAGATATAAAATTTTCCCTAAGTACTGCTTTGGCCTGCAAATTCATTCTGCAAATTTGGTATGTTGTTTCATTGCTGTCATTATCATTAATAAAATTATTATTTCTAGATTTGTTCTCTCATCCACTCATTCTTTAGGATTAGATTATGTATTTTATAATTAGTTAAGGCCCTTTTACAATTTAATTGTTATTTCATTGCTATCTGAAAAAGATATGTTTAATATTTCTATTTTTTTTGCATTTGTGAAGTTTTTATGCCCCTATACATGACTAGTTTTTGTGAGTGTTATTTACAGCTGAAAAACAGGTACACTCCTTTTGATTCCTATTCACTATTCTCCAAAGGATTATTGTATCTAACTTTTCTAAAATTCTATTCATATCCTTAACTTCTTTCTTGTTTACTTTTATGGTTAGATTTATCTAGGTCTGAGAGGAGTATATTGAGGTCCTTGCAAATTGAGGTCTTCCAGTAGTATAGTTTTACTGTCTATTTCTTGCCATAACTCATTTAACTTTTCCTTTAAGAATTTACATGCTATGTCATTTTGTGTATATATGTTTGGTACTGATATTAATTCATTTTCTATGTTACCTTTTAGCACCATGGAGTTTCCCTGATTATCTATTTTAATTGGTCTGTTTTTACTTTTGCTTTGTTGGAAGACATGATCATCACTCTTGCCTTTCTTATTCCAACTAACACATAAAGGATTCTGCCCCAACCCCTTATTTTAGCTCTGTAGGTGTCTTTTTGTTTGAATTATGTCTCTTATAAATGACATTTTGTTGGATTTTGGTTTTTAATCTATTCTGCTATCTTCTTCTAGTTTATGGTTGAATTTATCCTGTTCAAATACCTGGTTATGATGGCTAACTCCTTATTTTCACCTATTATTTTCTCTTCTAATTATCCCTCTATTTTTTACCCTGTATCCTCCTCAAAGGTTAGTTTTGCTTCTGACCAATGCCTCCCTTAATCTACCCTTCCTCTTATCACTCCTATTCTTTCTTTTTACCTCTTTTTCTTCTACTTCCCTGTTGATTAAGATCAATTTCTATATTCCTCTGTGTGTGTGTATTCTCTCCTTGAACCAGTTTAAATGAAAGTGAGGTTCAAGCATTACTTGCTTCCCTCCACTCCATTCCCCACCTCCATTCTAAATAATTCCTATTGTTATTCTTCTTTCCCCCTTCTCCTAGTGCATCCCTCTTTCTCACCTTTCCATTTTTTTGTTTTTTTGAGATCATCCCAATAATTGATTCACACTCATACCCTTTGTGTAGACTCCTTCTAACTGTCCTAATAATGATAAAGTTTTAGAAGTTATATGTATCATCTTCCCATATTGGTATGTAAGCAATTTCTACTTATGAAGTCTCTTATTATTTTTCTTTCATGTTGACCTTTCTTTGCTTTGCTTGAGTCTTGTGTTTTGAATGTCGTATTTTCTATTCAGCTCTGGTTTTTTCAATAAAAATGTTTGAAAATTCCCTATTTCATTAAGTTTCCATTTTCTCCCCAGTAGGATTATATTGATTTGCAGCATAGATCATTCTTGGCTCTTATCCTAGTTCCTTTGCCTTCTGGACTCTCATATTTTGTTTTGGAATGTCTTTCAGGAAGGTGACTGGTGAATTCTTTTAGTTTCTATTTTGCTCTCTGGTTCTAAGATATTAGATACAGCTTTCCTTTCTAATTTCTTGAAATATGATATATAGGGTCTTTTTAATCTTAATTTTCATGATCCAATAAATTTGTTACTTATATGTTTTTAACATACATTAAAAAAATTGATTCCCAGTTTTCTGCCTCCCTTCTGCCTCTCTCACCCATTTAAAAGGCAAGCAATATTAGTCAAATAACTATTAAATTATTTCTTCTCAATTTATTTTCTAAGACAGTTGTTTCTGCTATGAGACTTTCACATTTTCTTCTCTCTTTTCTGTTTTTTAACTTTGTTTTATTGTTTCTTGATGTCTTGCATAGTCTTTAGCTTTCATTTGACCAATTCTCATTTTCAAGGAATTATTTTCTTAAATGAGGTTTTGTGCCTCATTTACCAAATTTTTAATTGTCTTTTCATAATTTTCTTTCATAGGTCTAATTTATTTCCCTGATTTTTCTTCTACTCTTAATTGGTTTTCAATTTAAAAATCTCTTACTTTAGCTTTTCTATGAATTCTTGTTGAGTTTGTGTCCATTTTGCATTTTTTTTTCTTTGAGGCTTTGCTTATAATCATAGTCTTCTTCTGAGTTTGAGTCTTAAGCTTCCTTAGCACTATAGTAATTCGTTATGGTCAGGTTCTTTGTTGTCGTTGTTTGCTCATTTTTCACCCTACTTTATTTTAGACTTTATGTTAGAGTTGGGTTCTGCTTACATCTGGGAGTGGTGGTGACTGACCTGAGTTAGTTTTATATCCTTCTGGGACCTGGGACCTGTAAATTTTAGGTGCTTCTAATAAGGGAGTTGTCTGGTCACTGCCCTCCTGCTCTGGGCTCTGGTCCTTGTACAAGGAGCATCCTTGCTCCCTTGTTACTGTGACTGCCCTTCTTCACTTTTGAATTATGACCTGGACTGAGTAATGGTCAACATATCTGCCACATGACACCTGATCTTCTTCCCAATGTACATTGGGGCCCTTGGGATCTCTCTGATCTAGGTGTTCATTCCCCTTACCTTCCTTGGTTACTGATACAACCCACAGCTAATGCTGCTTCTGCCATTCTCTCCTTATGCTGTATGCTGTGCTCCATGTCAGCCCCAACCCCACTGTCCATAGATCTCTCTGTCCTCCTAAGCTTCCCTGGGCTGGAAAATGACTCACTATCATCTTTTCTTGCCTTTCCTGTTCATAACTGTTGTTTTCAGTAATTTTGGAGGAAAGGTTTTGAGGGAGGTTTGAAAGTTGTGACCCTTCACACTCCATCATCTTACCTCTGTTTCTTACACTAAACATCATTTTAATTGGGTTTCAAATAAAAATAACTCTAGGACAAGTTACTATCTTGGTATTGTTCTTTTAAATTTAAAATTCTACATACAAAAATTTTTAAGATTAACATTAAGGGTGAGAGTTTATCTTCTGTAGGCTCACTAAAAGCATCTTGAGCTTTTTTGGCAGACAGGCAAAAAGTAATGATCGTTACCTCATTGTGTTTCCCCCTAATTTTGATCTTCACCCAATCTGCTGTATTTTGAAAGCTTTTCATTCCTTGCAACCTAGAGATAATGAGACTGAATTCTTAAGTTTTATGGAAATAATATTATATCCAAGTGATCATGGGCAGCATTTCAGTCTGTGATAATGGTCTGAGTTCTAGTACCATTTAATGGTTAAGTTTTCTAGGATATACCAAGGATTGTATTTGTAATATGGGAATTTGTTGTCAGTATTTGGAAGACAGAGTGCTTTTATTTTTTTATGTAATAAATGTTATTTGTTTCTTGTTTACATCATTCATTTTCATGAGATTTTTGAATTACAAATTTTCTCCCCATCTTTCCCCTACTCCAACCCCAAAACAGTGATCCCACTGTAGAGTTCCTCCCCTGGTCTGCTCTCTAACTTTCTGGTAGGGCAGGGAGGGTCTCCCTACCCCAGCCCCTGTATATCTTAATTCCTAGTTGCAGGGATTGCAGAGCTCTAAATTCCAGATTCTTTTGATTCCTCCCTTGTCACCCACCCCCACTGGAAGGACAACCAGTTGAATACAGGCTGTCTAGGTGTGATTATACAGGACATCTTCATAGTGGACATATTGTGACAGTGATCATATGTCCCCCCCTTGTTCTGTTCTCTACTCTGTCCCTTTATTGAAGTGTGAGCATCCAGCATCCCTCACCCAGACCCTGCCCTCCCCTCTGTCATCCTGCCTTTCATCCCCACGCCCCCTAATCTCTTGTGTGGCATAATGCCCAGTTTAGAGTTTATGCCATTTCTTCCCTAAACCAGATTCAATGAAAGTAAATGAAAGTAAAGTTGTAACAGTTATCCCTTGTCTCTTCCACATGGGATGATTAACCCCATTTTGTCTCTCCCTGTCTCTTCTCAT
>CM053600.1:39075689-39087606 GCA_028646575.1 Pseudocheirus occidentalis
TCCAGTGGAAGAAATTATATTGCTTCAGAATCTAACAGCTCATAATGATGAAGCTGTGACAGGTTTTAGGGTGTGAAGATTTTTAATCCTTGAATTACACACCAAGAAATACCCTTTAGTTGTGAAATTATAAAGAATGAAAGCCCATATGGGTGGTCTTGTAGCCACTGTGGAGTTTCCCAGGTCTCACTTAGCATCATTTGTATCAGTACCCACACAGATTCAGAAATACAGAATCTCACTCACAAACCCTGTTCTTTTTTTACCCCAGTTTTCATCTGATCACCCTGATGCTAATAGAGGCTAGAATTTATTCAGGTACCTAACTTTTTCTTTGCTGTCATTCCTACTTTTTTTGACACTCCTCTCTCCTAAATCTCATTCTTTTCTGGCTTCTCCTCAGTCTTCTTTACTACACCATCAACCATGGCATTTTACCTAAAGGTTGCATCCCCAGGGCACTGTCCTGAGCCCCATTTTCCTTAAATATTCTCTTTTGTTGACGCCTCAATTCTGAAGGATGCACTTAGTATCTCTAGTAATAGACCCCTACATATCTAGACTTAGTTGGTCTTCTATACTCCCATCCCACATCAGTAACCAGCTGTTGTCTCTTGAACATCTGATCTGAATTTTCCATAACCATTTTGGGCTCAACCTGTCCAAAAATAAAACTCATTATCTTTCCCTTCCCCTGCTAAATTTGCCCTTCTTCCACACTTCCTTATGTTCCCTAGTCTTCTAGTCACCTAGGTTCATAACCTTGGTGACATCCTCAACTCTTCACCCATATTCACGGGTGCCATGTTTTGGAAATTCCACCTCCACAAAATCTCTACCAACTTTTGCCTTTTCTTCGCTCACATACCCACCAAGTCTTCATTCTTCTCACTTGGACTCTTGGCAATAGCTTCTTAATTGGTCTTTGCTTAGTTCCTTCCCTCTTCAATTCTAGCTTCTACATAGGAACCAAGGATTTCTCTAAAGCACCTGTTTTGGTCACTAACTACCCAAATAAATAAGCTTCAGTGGCTTCCTATTTTCTGTAGGTTCACATACAAACTGTTCTGTTTGGCGTTTAAAGGCCTTCTCAGCCCCATTCCATACAGCCCACCTTTCTAGTGTTATTACATACTCTCACAGTCTCTCTCTCTGTCTCTGTTTGTCTCTGTCTCTCTCTCTCTCTCTCTCTCTCTCTTTCTTTGTCTTCCTCCCTCTCTCTCTGTCTCTGTCACTCTGTCTCTCTTTCCCCGCCCCCCAACTAAACTGGCCTTTTTCCTATCCCTCAATCAGGGTAAATCCATCCCCCCATTTCTCTATGCCTGTCCTTGCCTCACCTCTGTCTCTTAGAAGGCTTGGTTTCTTTCAGAACTCATCTTACAGCTTGAACCCTTTCCCTTTCTGTGTACTTTGTATATGAATGTATATCTATGTGTTTTTTACTTCTTCTTTCCCACCAAATGGAATATAAACTCCTTGAGGGCAAAGGCTTTTCATTTTTATCTTTGTATCTCTAGTTTCTGGCATTTAGTAGCCACTTAATAAATGCTAATTAATGATAATGATAGTAGTGGTAGTGGCTGATAAAGAATATTATTTTTCTGTAAGAAATGGTTCCTATGAAGAATACAGAGAAGCATGGGAAGACTTCTATGAACTGCTGTAAAATTAAGTAGGCAGAACCAAGAAAAACAGTGCTTACAGCAATAGAAATGGAAAGAAACCATAAAACAGTTGAAACTGCTGCAAAACAGCACATCAGACATAGGGACAGACCAGGAAGAAAAGAATTCTTAAATGCTGAACAGAGAACTTTATATTTGATCTTGGACATAATAGGGAGACACTGGAGTCAGTCCCTACCAGTCTTCAGTGAGGGAGAGGGAGGTGTCAATCACACCTCTGCAGCTGAGTAAATGGAGAGCTGGGAGACTTGAAGCAGGAAGATCAATTAGAATGTCCCGTGCAAAAATCCTAGGTGAAAGGTAAAGAAGGCCTGAACTAGGGGAGGAGGTGATTGTATAATGAAAGAAGAGACTGATATGAGAGATGTTGTAGAGATAGAAAGGACAAAACACCAAGATTTGGCAGCTGACTGGATATATGGGCTGAGGAAGAGGAAAGAGTCAGGGATAATGTTGAAATTTCCAATTTAAGGTTGGCAGAAATGGTGAAGAAAAGTTAATTGGGGGGTGGTGGGGGATAATGAGTTCAGATTTGAACATGTTGATTTTGGGATGCTTATAGGATGTCCAATTTAGAGTTGGATATAGAACTGGGATATTAGGGTGTTTTCATAGAGCATCCACATGAAATTCAAGTCTCTAAATATAGGGGTAGAAAACAAGAAGACAGGGAACTAGGTACTATTCACTTAAGAAAGGAACTAGCCTGACTAATTCCATCTAGATTTATCAGGTGTAGGGTTAGGAATAGTCTGGCTTATGACTTTCCTTTGGAGTCCTAAGCCATTCTCACTCCTCAGAAGCCTTTCTTCCTCTTTGCAGATGGTAGTGCCTGCCCAGCCTCGCATTTTATTCTCTTTATACTCTGCATATACTTAAACGAACTTGTCTTTTCCATTAGACTGTTAGCTCCTTGAGAGTAGGGATTTTTTTCGTTCCTTGTATTCGAATTTTTACTATAATGCCTGGCACATGGTGGTAGTCACTTAATACATGCTTCAGTCAATGTTTGATTGAAATCTATCCCCAGGAGAAAGATTTGTTTCAGTGGGTTAAGATTATCACTTGGCAGAGAGTGAGTGACTTCTCTGAATCAAGCTGGCTCCTGTATCCTAAGAAGGACAAATTTTGGTATATAGTCAACGTCGTTGACGTCTAGAAGTAGTCCATACCTCCTTCTCAACTCCCAAACCAGTCAAGTCAGTAAACATTTATTAAGTTCCTTCTGTTTGCTGGGCACTGTGCTAAATGCTGAGAATACCAAAAAAGAGTCAAAAGACCAAATGGGGGAGACAAAAAGCAAACAAATATATACAAACAAGCTATGTACAAGATAAGTCAGTGGGAGAGGTCAGGAAGGTACTAGAATTAAGAGGGCTTGGGGAAGCCTTCCTGTAGAAAAATGGGATTTTATTTGGGATTTGAAGTTGTTACCAGCAGTAGTCAACCTTTCTTCACACCTATGACCTGCTCCCTCCCTTTTTGCTTCTCCTAGAGGACATTAGGTTTGATGAGTCCCAGACTTAAGGAGGGTTTCAAACCAAACATGAGAGTGCAGTAATCCTGTTTAGTCAAATTGATTAAACCAGGTTGTTTATTGTAATTTATGCATAGCTGCTGAATAGATTTCATTATGGAGATTGTTCTTATTGAAGGTTTCATAACCGTTTGTGTTTCTTTCATGGCTATTTGGAAGGTAAAGGATGCTGTCTTAGAAAGCTTACTCCTAATTTGTGCCAGTCTTTTTCTCAGATGTTTAAAAAAAAACTACTACCAATAAAAACACTGAGAATTAGGGTAGCTGTGCATCCCCCTATTTTGTTAAAGACTAATGGTTATTCTGAATTCTTGTACAGTAGTTCATAGCAAAACCATGCCCTCCTACTTCATGGAGGTTCCCCCCATCATCCCAGCATCTGCTTTATTTTGAGAGGGTCAAGACTTGTGGTTTCCTTGGTGTGGGAAACTTATGCTGTGGAAATTCCCTCCACTAATGCAGATAGACAACTCATGTCCAATTTGTAATCTTAGTTTCCTGAGACCCCAGGAGGTGAAATGATTTAAACCAATACCTCCTAGAAGTTATACAATGTAGAAACTAGGTTGTGGTAGAGGTTATTCTTCTAAGACTGATCCTAGATTCATGTTTCTACTCTCATTGAGAACAAACTTTAAAGGGGATTTGTTTAAGCTGGAAGAATCCCCATCCCCTAAAACATCTTAAATACTTTCTTCAAAAAAGAACTTGTCTTAGGAACCAGATCCTGTCAGATCCAATCCCACTATTCACAGGGTATAATTTAGACTTTGAGGAATAGTCAACCTTTTAAGTCACCACATACAGTAAAAGGTCACAGGATTATGAATACATCTTTGATGTTCACTTTTGCAGCATTCGAGGAATCATTGCTTTATATAGCGGTGCATTGTAGCAATAGTTCTGATTTAGGACAGGGTGTCTAACACACACCTGGTGAGATCCTTACCCCTTTTGTAAGTAGAAACATTTCAACAAAATGTCTTTGTAGGTAAATTGAGTTGGCTTATTCGGTTTATTTTTGTCTTTGGATGTATGAATGAAGTTAAAATCCAGACATCTTGGATTGAAGCAGACATTTTAAAAATTGTATTTGGGGTAAGGATAATAGAAATAATGACAAACCTGAGGGTTTTTTGTGGGGGGGATTACTTAACAAATGTTGATTTTTTTTTTCCTTGTGAATCCACAGGGCCATAAATTTAGATAAAAATAATAGTTCTTAGAAGTCTCATTGTCTCTAAGAAAAGGATTCTTAATATTTTTTCTTTTTTTTTTTTTGATGTAACTACTCCTTTTGGTAGTCTGGTGAAGCCTAGACTCCTTAGGATAATATATTTTTTCAAATGCATAACAATGAAATACATAAAATTATAAAAGAAAACAATTTATATTGAAATAGCTATTGAAAAAAATTAAGTTCACACATTTTTGTTTAAAAATCTCTACTGTTGAATATACAGTTTAAACCTCTTTTTAAACCCCTCCATGATCTGGCTCCAATGTTCCTTTCCAAACTTATATTATTACCTTCATTTTTCTCTCCAGTGAGACTGGCCTAGTTACTGTCTCCCCCTAGAATTCTGAACATTCCCTCTCACCTTTGCCTTTGAATCCTTATTTCCTTGAAGGCTCAGCTCAGGTGTTACCAACTCTGGGGAAGCTTTCCTGAGTGCCTGCATTTGTTAATGTTCTTTGCCTCCTCAAATGACCTTAACTGTGTTTATTATCAGTTATATACTGTGTGACTCACTCCCAAGTAGATTGTAAGTTTTTTCAGACAGGGACTGTTT
This sequence comes from Pseudocheirus occidentalis, assembly GCA_028646575.1. Taxonomy (NCBI): domain Eukaryota; kingdom Metazoa; phylum Chordata; class Mammalia; order Diprotodontia; family Pseudocheiridae; genus Pseudocheirus; species Pseudocheirus occidentalis. The sequence goes on from CM053600.1 coordinate 39,080,705, forward strand.
AATCTTTGTCTTTTGCACACATTGGCCCTTAATATAATTTGATCAAATCTTCCTTCTCTATTTGTCCACTGAAGTTCTTCCATTTAATGAATGGTAGTAGTAAGAATGAAAAAAACTCCGTTAACAGAACAAGATGCCCAGGATGTTCTGATGAATGGAACAGGTATGATGGGAGCATGTATACTGGCCTCCTGCTGAGCTTACAACACCTGCTTTCCTTTGCTGAGATGATACACTTTGCCTTTGAGCGTGAGGGGCTTGTGTCTGCTCTTTGAGATTGGTCCCTGTGACTGGGACCCAAGTGAGCCTAGAAATGCACCTCAGGACACCAGCTTCCTCTCCTTTTCTGCGCATCCTCCCATCAGGCCAGATTACCAGTAGCAGTTCTGAGAAGTCAATGTTTGCAGCCCACAGGATAACCCTGTTGAATTTGAGAAAGGTCAGAAATTCCTGAGTCAGCGCTGGTTGCCCAGCTGGAAGTACTCCCTGATGTGGAATCATAACCATCAGGAGGATGGACAGCAGAAAAGACTGGGAATGACTAGCCAGGACTTCCAGGCTTGTGAATTGTATAGACAGTGAAGGTGAGAGGTGAAAATGAGCTCTCTGGTCTGACTGAACTCCTACAAAGCTGTAGTTTCCCTGGAGAGCATAATGGACAATAGATTGTTGTCTTATGATATAAATACTTGTAAATGTGCTCTCATGGGTCTCACTTGATCATTTCTGTATGCATATGATGGAAGAAATAAGTAGCTTTCCTGTCCCTGACAACTTAGTTTATGCATTGAGTAAACTTTTCTAGGAAGGATCCTATTCATCCCTTTTAGGGGATATCCTAGGAATGAATCATCCCTAAGCTTTACTGAAGAGATTTTCTTCAAAACTGGGAGATGAGGAATGAGAGAATCTAGTTTAAAAAAAAAAAGCCTGATGCTCTTTTTTTAAGGGTCAGGCTTTCCCAGGACTGAACCTGTCTCCTTGGGCCCAGGCTCCCTGAGTTATGATTGACATAAATATATGTTCCTAAGCACATATTACACTTTTATATGTGATCGTTCAAAGGAAGTAATCAGCATATTTTCTTTAAACAAGAAAAAATACTTTAACCTTTTTTGTGTTCCTGTGACACATTCCCAATTTATTTTTGTCTCAATTTTAACGAATGATGTATATAAAATTACATACCATATGGGTTAATTGCCACCTTATCTGCATCTTACTTGAGCTTACCTACAGAACGCATTTGAGTTAAAGCCTTTCTCCCACCCCCACCCCTTTGAGATGTATCCGGCGCCAGAATCTTAGTTAAGGATGTTGCCAGCATCATATAAACGTAATCTAGTACAGTGTACAGATTTGCACAATGCCCATTAATCAATAAATGTTTGTTGAATTGATTTACGTTGAATTTTGAATCAGAGGATTTAGGTTCAAATTCCAGCTGATATTTACTGTGACCTTTCTGAGTTCTGGGCCACTTAGATAGCACCACAGTGGATAGAGTGCCTGGCCTAAGTCAGGAAGACGTGTCTTCTTGAGTTAAAATTTGGCCTCAGACATTTACTAGCTGTGTGGCCCTGGGCAAGCCACTTAACCCTGTTCACTTCAGTTCCTCATCTGTAAAATGAGCTGGAGAAGGAAATGGCAAACCATTCTAGTGTCTTTGCCAAGAAAACCCCAAATGGGGTCACAGAGAGTCAGACGCAACTGGACATCAACTCGCGAGTTCCAGTTTGACCCCTTGTAAAATGAATAGGTTAGACTAGCTGACCTGAGGTCCCCTTCAGCTGTATAATCTATGAACCATTTATTGATTAAATAAAATGAACTATTCTCCCCATTTGTAAAGCTAAAATAGTCAGTGTTCCCTCTTTAAGATATTAAGACAAAGACAAGAGTTGGTCCCAGGAATACAACGTTCATTAAGACATGTTTTTTTAAGGTTAACAGGTCTGTTTTTTTTAAGTAACTATTGGTCAAAGGTTTCTGAAAACTTTTAGTCATATAAATAAATCCAGGTTAATCATGTAATGCTTGGGTCTGTCTAAATAGGAATCTTCTTTGGCTGAAGAAAGAAGTAAATTCTTTAATGAAGGTAGTTTTATTATTGTGCAAATGTCCCTAAGATGGAGTTCCAACTTTAAATGATGCCAGGGCTTTCATAGTGACCCATAACAGTGAATGTTGCTGCGTGACTTATCCAAAAATCTTTCCAAAAATCAGGGAACAATCTCCTTAGGAGATCTAAAGTGTAATTTTAAGCACTTTACTTAATAGCTAAATGGTTAAAGGTGTTGCTGGGGTGGAAGATTAGGTTAAAAGACCTGTTGTTTAGAAGGGGAGGGGAGCAGGAAACCCTGTCGGAGTTTGAGGAGAATGGAATGTTTTAAAAGAGCGGGGTTTGTAATTTCCAGGATAAGGGCGGCTGCTGCAGTCTGGTGGAGCTGTGGGAAGTACTGACTCCACCAGCCAACCCACTCACAGGATATCAGGGGGAAGTATGACCACGTAGGTAGAGGTCACCAAAGTGCTGCGTGGTATGGCTAGAGCCTTCTCAGGGGCCACTGTGGTTATATATCCTGAGTTTTCCATGGCCTAATACAGTGGGTTTGTAAAGAAGGGTGGATTTGCAGGATGGGTGTGTGGAGTGCGTAGGCCCTAGTTCTTAAATGACAGTGGGTGGAGATTATGGCACTTCATCTGCTTTTCCTCTGACACCTTTTAAAGATACAGCCCACGTTCAGGGGTTTGTGCCAAATTGCTGCTAAAAGGATCTTGCAGCACATCCTAAACCCTATAGTTTTCCTCTGTCTACAAAGAGAATCTCTGTGTATGAGTTGAATTTCTAGGTTATTTAGAAATATGAAATTGGCTTTTTAAATATTTAACAAATATTATTTTAACCAGTGTTTAATGTTAAAAATTAACGTGATTTTTAGTTGGAAGCCAAATTTGTATAAATATTTTGTTAGGACTTGGCATTTCACATCAGAACAATAATTTATCCTAACCTTTCTCTCAATGTAATTCTTCCCAAAGTTTCAGTCAAGCAGAGACTTAGTTTTATGGAGCCATTTTCTCTGCTGAAGCAAATTGAATTTGAATTTTGAGAAGTTTTAATGTGCTTTTAATCACTGGGCTAGATTGTATTTCAAGAGAAGATTAATATTAATATTAAGCTATAGTTTAATGTTTTGCCATGGAAAACTTTTTTTTCCTCCTTAATGTGCTTAAAATACTATTGTAATTTTGAAATTTTTGGTTTCTAATGGTTAAGGCAAGAGTCTCTGAGAAAACATTTTGCAGAATAATCACTCGAGAAATATTTAAGAAGGTCTTATAGAAGTTTCCTTCCTTCCTCCCTCCCTCTCTCACTCTTCCCTGGCTCCCCATAGCTTCCATATTTGGAAAATTATAGAATGTTAACCCTTTCCTTCCCCATCATAAGTGAAGGATTGAAAGGATTTTCTTCAATTTCATAAGTAGATAAAAATGTAAGTTTTTCATAATAGGCAATAGAACAAAGATAATACAGATCATTAAAATTTTGTGAGTTTTTTAATAAGCTAATTCTAAAAGTAATTCTTAGTTTTTCTTTGTTTTCTGAAATTTTTATGTCCCTTGGACAATGATGGTGGATCACAAGAATATACCAGCATATAAAGCATTTTTTTTACCTATTCTTTTTAGTCCTGGTACTCATAAAACTGAGTTGTATTTTAATTTGCAGAAATGGTAAATGAAAATGTTAATTTCAGTTAAGTTTGATTACACTAATTATAAAGTCACATTCACCAAGATGGGGAGGAAGAGAGCAGGCTAAATTGCCTTTGGCAGATTTTAAAGCCTCATTACTAACTGTAAGCTAAACATAAAGATAAAGAGCTATCTTTTTAAAAAATTTTAAAAAAGAATCATCTTTTTAAAAACATTATATACCATAGAAATCTCTATGTTATAGCAAGACCTGAAATATAGTTGTTTCTGAAGAATTAAAAATTAATATGTTGCAGAGGGCAACAGAGAAAGATTCATGGTTGACCACAACATAAAACCAGCAAGGAGCTTTGATGAGCAGTAGTAAAAGATAGCATCTAAGTATTTTATGATAAGAAGGAAAGACGGGTTGGTCACATGGTGAAAGGAGAAATCAAAGAAGGCCTCCAGCAGTTTGGGTGAAACTGCTCTTGTAAATTTATGAGAATTTATACAGGATACATATGTAAGATATAATATAGGATATGTGTGTGTGTGTGTGTATAGGATATAATATAGGATGGGCAGGTATGGATGGATTGTGATTTATTTCATTGGAGGGAACTTCTGGGTGGTGATATATAATCAGCCTGGAAGGATGTTTGAGTCAGATTGTTAAAAGCTGTAAAACGTCAAACTGAGGAACTGGTATTTTACCCTTGAGGCAATGCGGAGCCGTTAAAAGCTTCTTAAGCATGAGAATAACATGGCCAGACCAGTATTTTCAATTTGACATATCTGTGTGGAGGATGAATTATAGAGAACAAAGACCAATGAAGAGTCTGTTGCAGTTGGTGTGAATAGAGAGAAGGGGAAGGATATGAGAAATGTTGTAGATATAGATAAAACCAACAAGATTTTGTAACTGATAAATATTGGAGAAGGGAAGCATGGTGAGTGAGAGTGAAGAATGGAGGATCACTTGCACAATGTATATGTGTGTGTGTGCATGTGCACATGTGTGCATAACTGGAAGAATGTGTTGATGCCTTCATCAGAAGTAGGAAATCTAGGAGGAAGGTTGGATTTGGGGGAAATAATGAATTCTCATTTGGAGATATCAGGAGCTGACGATAAGAACTAGAGCTCAGAAGAGAGATGATACCTGGGAGGGATGGAGGGAAGAAAAGAGAGAGAAAGAGAGAGAACGTATCTTGAGGAATAACCACAGTTAGGGAAAGGACATGGATTATGTCATGATTCTCAGCCTGCTTGTTGGATCAAGACTGAGAAGACTTTTTCAAGGTGGGAAGAGAGCCATGACATAAAATTGCTATGAAAATCCAGGGAGAAAAAAATATCCACAAAAGAAGTTGGAAGAGTGGGGGTCAGAAGTATTAAACACTGCAGAGAGATTGATTAATTAATCAGCAAGCATTTGAGGACTGGGAAAAGGACATGGAATTTTTTTTTAATCATTGGTAACTTTGGAGAGAGCAATTGAATTGTAGACATTGAAGTCATATTGCAGAGGGTTAAGAAATTAGTAGAAGGTGATAAAGTGGAGGAAAGAATGTAGAAACATTTTCTTGGAATTTGGCAGTGAAAGGGAGAGGTACAGGATGATAGCTTGAGGGAATTGTAGGATTAAATGAGGGGTTTTTTAAGGATGGGGAAACCTAAGCATGTTTGAAGGCATCAGGGAATAGATAAGAAATGGTAGAACATTACAGAGAAAGAATGAGGGATAGAAGGGACAAGCTACTGGAGACAGGGGTAAGGAGAATGTAAGAAGGACATAAACAGAAGAGTCAACCATGACAAGGCCTTTTTCAATTGATGTTGAATGATGCGCATCTTTCTTCATGATGTTCAGTGGACTTAATAGAACTGGAGATAAGGGGGAGCTCTGGATAGGTGGCCTCAAGTTTTCTTGGTGCAATATCATCTGCTTCAAGAGAAGCAGGGAGGGGCTGGAGGGAAGGATGGCTTAGATGACTTGAACTTAGAACAAATGCTATGGGGAGTGTGGTAGGGAGTCAGTAATGCAAAGGAATTGTAACTCAAGTCACAAGGTTTCCTAAAACTGATCCAAAGAAGACCACTTTTTCTCCTGGACTTGTTGTTCCTGATATGCCTTGGGTCCATGCTGGGATAGACTAAAAAGTGGCAAAAATCAACCAGTTTCAGTATCAAAAAAGATCAGTTTCTTTGGGAGGGGACTTCAAAAGACACCCCTCCCTCCCATCCTAATTGCAGAAAAAGAAAAGGAAGCCTCCTTGCTACTAGTAATATTTTTTTTTTTACATATAGGATCTTTTCCTCTTTCTTTTATCTCTTTAGGGTATAGACCTAGTAGTGATATCACTATGTATATCTAGTAGTGATACCACTAGGTCAAAGCAAATGTACTATTTAATAACTTTTTGAACATAGTTTTAAATTGTTTTTCAAAATGACTGGATTAGGGAAGAGGAACCTGCATCCTCGAGGCCATATGTGGCCCTCTAGGTCCTCAGATATGGCCCTTTGACTGAATCCAAACTTCACACAACAAATTCCCTTCATAAAAGGATTTGTTCAGTAAAACTTGGAGTCAGTCAAAAGGTCATACCCAAGGACCTAGAAGGTCACATGTGGCCTCCGCAGATTCCCCACCCCCTAACTACAGCGGTTCATAGATTCACCAAGAATATATCAGTATAGTTGTTTTCCTGCAGCCTCTCCAGAATGTCATTTTTCCTTTTTTGTTAGCTTTTCCAATGTAACAGGTATGAGATGGAACCGCAGAGTTGATTTAATTTGCACTACTCTAGTTATGAGTGATTTGGAGTATTTTTTCATATAATTATTGATAAAGCTTTGATTTATTCTTCTGAAAACTACCTGTTCATCTTACTTGATCATTTATGAACTGGAGAATGGCTCTTGGTTTTATAAATTTAAATTGGTTCCTTATAAATATTAGCAATGAGATTTTTATTAGAGAAACCAACTGCAGAGATTTCCATCCATCCCCCAGTTACTTTCTCTTCTAATTTTAACTACATTGGTTTTGTTTGTGTAAAAATAATTTTATATTATCGACATTGTCCATTTTACCTCTCTGTCCCTTATTTGAACATGAACTTTTCCCGTAGCTGTAAATATTAAAGGTAATTTTTCCCCTCATTCCTCTAATTTATGACGTCACCTTTTTGTCT
>CM053600.1:39093933-39127326 GCA_028646575.1 Pseudocheirus occidentalis
TTTATGTTGACGTTCCAAAGGGTAGCATAAGCAATGCCCACATAAATATTTTGGAGTATTGAAGTAAGCAAATAAATAATAACTCTCATTCATAAAGCACTTGAACATTTACAAAGTACTTTGCTCACCAATGACCCTGAAAGAGAGTTCAGAGAGTTTTAGTGACAGAAAGAGCACCAGAAATGTTTCAAGCATTGGATATCACAAAATGCTATGGTTCTTTTTAGAATGCATCCATTTAGACCACAGGAAAATAACAATGTTTTCTAATGCTGTAAATAAATATCCAAAGATATTCCATATACTTTAAAAAACAAAATAATCCTTTCTTTCATACTCCATGTAAAGGGAGTTAGTGTAGTACAGTGGAAAGATCCTTCGCTGCTTCTAGAGTTAAAGATCTGGGTTCAAATCTCACCCCCAGTGCTTAGTACTGATGTGACCATGGACCTACATTTAATATCCCTGATGCCTCAGTTTCCTCATGAAGTCATTGGATTAGATACCCTCTGAGGTCCTTTCCATCCGGATCTTGCAAACCCAGGGTGTTACCTGTTTTTGTACAGCCCACAAGCTAAGAATGGTTTTTATGTTTTTAAAAGAATATAAAACAGTTCTTAGTTCAAAGGCCAGAGGACATGGCACGGGCTGGACTGTATATAAACCACTGACTAAGAGTCATTTGTTTCCTTCAACATGAAACAATTTTAAAACTTTGAAAAGCCTTTCAGGTGACTTTTTCATTTCCATTCAAAGTTTTTATAATTATAATCTATCACTTTTCATGTGTGAATGTCAATGTTGAGTATTTGTACTGGAATGTTCTTGGGGCAGAATTCATAATTCTGGGCCTTGTTTTTGTAACAACACTTCCCCGTGCTTTGATCACATTGCTGGTGGCAAAATAAATTGTAACCTCATGCATTCCCATCATTACTCATGATATTTGTGTTCCTTATCAAGTAATAAATATTACATACTACAGTTATTTATACTTGTGTGTCCTATTTCATTCTCCAAATAGATTGCAAGTCCTCTGAAGGCTGGATTGTACCTTATTTAAACTGCAGTTTTGGGGCAGTTAGGTGGCACAGTGAATAGAGCATCGGCCCTGGAGTCAGGAGGACCTGAGTTCAAATGTGGCCTCAGACACTTAACACAAAATTAGCCATGTGACTTTGGGCAAGTCACTTAACCCCAATTGTCCCCTCCAAAAAGCATTTAACACAAAACTAGCTGTGTGACTTTGTGCAAGTCACTTAACCCCAATTGTACCCTCCAAAAAGCAAAAAAATAAAAATAATAACTGCAGTTTTGCCCCAGGACCTGCCTAAAAGTGATTATATGATCTTAACAGGATATAAAATGTGTATCTTTATAGAAATGTCTCAATAAGTTTCTGTTTCTGGGATATTAATAGGGGGAAGAAAAGGTAAAAGAGGGGGTGATATTTGAAAAGTTCAGACTTTTAGAATGTTTTATAAAAATTATATTGATTAACAAAAAGTCCCCTGCATCTTCTGGCAGAAATTTGAGAGAAAGCAGTGATTGTAATTAATTTTTAGTTTGTGCCACATATTTGATAATTGCTCTGATTCATGCTATTATAGTCTTCCTTCACCCACAGGAAAACAAACTTAATTTGATTCATACCCTTAGCAAGAAAAAAAAACCACCCTGATATTACTCACATGGCTATGATTCAGCTCTTGGTTCCCAACCATCTCCTCCATCCTCCTTTTCTCCTACCCGGCCCACCCCCTTAACCACCCCCACCCACTATATATTCATCTGTCATTGAAGCCTAAAACTGAGTCAGTATGTTCTTAAAAATGGGCGGGGGAAGAAAGCAAGAGCAAGAAGTCCTTTTGCTCAGTAAACTAGACTACTAAATCCCAAATCATAAAAGTAATAAGAATGTGATCAATAATCTCTCCCTTAGTCTCTGTAAGATTATACACACACACACACACACACACACACGTATTTATGTGTATGTATACACACATATATTTTTTATTGAAAAACTAGAAGATTTAGAAGAAGAATTAAACATCAAATTAGCAAAACCAAGTGTTTAAATCACCAAGACTGTTTTTTAAAATAATGGAATAAATGATTGTCATGACGGGGAAAAAAAGGGTACAAATGGTAAAACATATGGAATTGGGTTTTCCACATTCATAAATGGCCATTTGTGAATGACTCAGCTATGAGGCAGCTAGCTGGCTGGTGGAGTGGGTGGATCGCTGGACCTATAGTCAGGAAGTCCTCAGTTAAATGCAGCCTCTATTCTTACTAGCTGGGTGACCATAGAAGGCACTTAACTTCTCTGTGACTGTTTCCTTACCTATAAAAAGGGGATAATAATAGCACCCACTCCCTAGGTTGTGAGGCTAATATGAAATATATTTTTGTGAAGAACTTAGCCTCATTATTATCAACAACATCATTATTATCATTAATAAAAATAATCCCCAAATAATACGTAGGACATATACAACAATAGGAAATGTTCTGTGATGGACATTTTACAGTGTTTTTTTAAATTAATATTTTTGAGGTGATTATTTTAATAGAAAACTGTAGAATTACAAAATTATAATCTCTGCTTATTAATATAATTTTTCTTTAGGTCAGTGATCAGTTACAAAACAAAATGAATAGCTAGATTAATCACTGTCTTGAAGTTACCTACTGTAAGTACTGAATAAAATGTGAAGGCCTCATACATTAACCATTTATACCTTAGTAAACATGGTCTTGAAAGATACTATGTGAATTAAATTTTTGTAATTTAAAATAAATTATTAGGTTATTTAGAATTTACCTATTGATTGCAGTCTTACAGGTATGAGTCAGTGGGAGAAGCACTTTGTAAAGTGAATAAAGGGAAGAAGAAAGAAGGAAACATTACTATCTACCAGGCCCTGTGCTAAGTGGCCAAACGTCATGTCATTTAATCTTAGATCTTGCCTCCTGCTCAGTCCCCTGTCCCACCTCAGCTACTTCTAAACTTGATTTAGCTGATTTATGCCATTTTTGTATATTGCTCTTTTTTTCTCCTTTATTTGAAGAGGAAATAGGCCATTATTCCCCTTCCACATTATTTTTTCCCCTGGATGACTTGTTTGGTTTTTAACAATCCTGTTCTCTTGGACCTTTCTGCAGCCTTTGAGGCTGCTGATCACTTTCTCTTCCCCTTGATAACTTTCTTCTGTCCAGCTTTTCAGCACTCTGCTTTCTCTTGGTTCTCTTCGTACCTGTCCTTCTCAGGTACTGCTCCTTCTTGGTCTCCTTTTCTGCTTCCTTATCCAGGTCATGTTCTCTATCCATAGGTGTCCTACAGGGTCTTTCTCTCTTGGCTTGTCTTTTCTTCTCCATCAATATTATTTTACTTGGTGATTGCATCAGCTCCGTGGATTTAAATAAATTCTCAACTCTACCTATCCTAACCTCACTGTTGATTATCAATCTCTCTTCTCCAGTCACCTTTCAGACATCTCAAACTGGTGTGCGGTAGACATCTTAAAATCAATATGTCCGAAATTGAATTAATTGACTTTCCCCAAAACCCTCCCCACCTCCTACCTTCCTTATTACTAGAGAGGGCATCACCATCCTCCCAGTCCCTCAGGCTCACAACCTAGTAGTCATCCTGGATTTTTCACTGTCTCTTGCTCCACACATCCTCAACCCCCTCCCCCAATTCCAATCTGTTGCTGGGGTCTGCCCCATTCTCAGCAACACCTCTCAAATATGCAGGTTCTCTCCTCCCCACTCTGGTACCTTGTACTTGGACCATTATAGTAGCCTGCTGGCCCCCTCCTGTCTTCCTAGTTTATCCAGTTCTTTACTCCTTGATGCATACTCTTCAATCCCCAGTTCTTGACTTTTTTGCTTGTTCCAAAAACAAGACACTCCACCTTTCAGCTCCAGGCATTGTCTCTGGCTGGCTGTCTTCTATGCCTGGAATGCTCTCCCTCCTCATCTCTGACCCCACCCCCCAACCCCCACTTCTTTTAAGCCCCAGCTAAAACCCACTTTCTACATTTCCAAACTCTTTATTCTAGTGCCTTCCATCCTTTTTGCCCTCTATTTTCCTGTTTCTCTGTCCTGTATATAGCTTGCCTGCACATATTTACATGCTTGTAGATTAGATTTTGAGCTCAATGAAGGCAGGGACTGTCTCTTGCCTCTTATTGTATCCTCAGTGCCTAACACAGTGCTTGATACATAGTAGGCACTTAATTGTTATTGATACTCCAAAGGCTTGGTCATTGGACTTAACCTTACTGTATTTTAAAGGAATAGGAGTGCTGAAAGAGTTAACAGTAATTAACTCCTATGACCAAGGCTTTAGAGGATCCTCACAGGCAAATTATGCTTCTAGCCGTAGCATTCACATGTTAGCGTGGCAACAGGTAGCAATTTGTAATGTATAATTTCTTCCCACTAGTGTTAATGTTAACATGTCTACTGAAGGAAGAACAAATATAAGGAAAATTATGGAAGCAAATGTAGTAAATTAGAATTATCAAAGATCAAGCTGTACTTGATTATAAATTTTCAGTTTTGTGAATCATAAGCTTGTTGAGGTCAGAATATCTTTCCTTGCATTGTTTGATGTTTTTATGACTGTGTGTGTGGTTACATCTGTTTTTATAAGAGCTATTCTGAATACAAAAGTGAAACCCTATAATATGGCTTCCATCATCCTTACTACATCATGGGAGAGAAAAAAAAACCCTCTGGGACCTAAAAACCTAAATTAGGTTTGACAGAGGTACAGAATTAGCAAGAATTATAAGCTACTTATAGACTTGTCTCTTAGAAACAATTGAAATTCATAATTAACTCGAGCCACTGCTACTACTGTAATGTAGTTAAGCAGTAATTCTCTTAAGTAGCACCTTTGGTGACCTGAAAGAGCTAATACAGATTTTGCCAGTGGCATGTTCCAAAGGAATTGCTTTTGCATGCAAAGAATTTGACTTATCCCAGGTAAGGAAGAGGAGAGCTCTGACATCACACTCTTGAGGTGGTTTCAATGTTTTTAAGGTCATTTTAGCTTAAAAAACTAAACAAAACAAAACATAAAATACTTTTGCTTAGAGCTGATAAAAACCAAGAAAAAAATAGCATATAAAGTTATTTATTATTATCCCCAGTATTGTGTTCAGTAAATCAAATCCAGAAGTGAGGAGGGCCCATGATATCTAGAGCTAAAAGACTGTCTAGATAACCCTTTTATTTTGCAGATCTGGAAACTGAGGCCCGGATAAATCGGCTGCCCCAGGTCATATATGTAGTATGCAGTTCAAGACAGAATTTGAATCTATGACATGTGACTTCAGAACCAGCGCTTTTGCCACAGTAACACAATGCCTCCTTAGGGAAAGAGTAATTACATGTTTCTAGAATGTGTTACCTAGGTGCCTATTGTAAAGAAATTAAATAACTCAAGGAAAGTTTTCCTAGTTTTTAATTCTATTTTTAAAGTGCAGCAAAGTATGATATGAAAAGGTTAGGGTTGTAATTTTTTAAACTAGTAGAAAATGAAATGTAAAAAGACAGTTTCCAAAGGATTCAGTCATTAAACCATTTAACTGGTGATCAGAAACGCTGCTTACATGTAGTAATTTAAATTTAATATGTAAAAATCTACTTAATGGTGATACATGAACTAGAAATTTTAGTTGTATCACTTGTAAAATTGCTAACTTAGCTATTTTATGGTGAGAAAAAGAATGTGACTTTTTTTTTCAAACCATTTCTAAGACTTTCTTCTGCATATTATCCAATTGTAGGAAACTGAGCAGAATATATTTTCCAGTGAAATGTCTATATTTAGCCTGTACTGTCTTTAGCTTTCACTATATTTCTGGGATTAACCATAGTTACCGTGTAGTAGTATGACTGTTTCCTATCTACATGGGCCCTTTCACCCCATTTCTTAAAAAAGTCTTGTTCTGCAGAGCAAAAGGGTGGGGTTTAGGGAGCTGGAGTAATCATGGCTGGTTTTCCTGATGTGCACTTAATACCATAAATTGTGAATGGCAAGCAGCAACCAGGATCCTTCCTCTTGTTACTTAAAGAAAAACAGCTACTGCAGCTTGGTAATCAAAATCTAACTATCCCAGACGTGAAAGATGAAATCAGTCATTTTCAGTGGCTTGAAAATAGAATGAGAAAAACTAAACTTCATTAAGAATCACTTATTTGGGGGAGACGCAAATGTCCTATTTTTTTTTTTACCTAGACCAGATCTTTTAAATATTTCCTAAGTTGGAGGGGAGTTCATATTTTAAAAACTATTTTACTTAATTAAAAAGAGGAAAGATTTCCTTATTATAATGAATTTTTCCTCCAGACTTGAAGAAAAGTTCAGAATTGTTTTTGTGACAGATATATTTTCACTAGTTACTGCGCTAATTGGTCCCAGTAATTTGTTACTTTTACCTGATTTATAATAGCAATTTGAAATAAACAATTCTAACTGTAAAATCTACATTTGACATAATAATATGCTTTCAGAAACCAAAAATGGGGGGAAGGGGTACTAGTGGAGGGGAGGGGGGAAGCATTATAGTACAGCTAATGTTTTGGGAAAACCAGTCCTTTTTCTTTTAATGTTTTTGGAAGCTAAAATTTTAGCAACACTGTAAAGAGGGAAGGAGAAGGAGAACAAGTGAAATGAGTTTATTTCTGCAGTAGATTTATAAACCCAATCCCTTGCCCAGGGATTTATTTAACATGTGCCAGACATCCCTCTTAGGGCTAGTTGTGAATGCATCTATGTCTGTGTGAGGCTAGGGTGTTTCCTGCTTTATAGAAGAACTGCCTCAGCCTGGGCGTTCCCTATTTGAGTTTACTCCTTCTCCAGCCCCTCCCCATTGAGTGTCCTTTGTGTAACCCCAGTAATTCAGAAATTTTGCAGTAATGGGGACTTGCCCTATCATGTGACTGAGGTACTAGTTGCAGGCTGTGATTGGTCATCGGCTAATTGGCGGTTCTCTATAAGAACTCCCTGAGCTGAAGCTTAACTGAAGCTCACTCTCCCCCAGACTTCAGTTACACGAATGTTGTAACATTGAGAATGGAGTGCAACATGTGATAAAAAGTTATCAGTGCTGCTGATTGACCAGGCCAGGGCTATGCCGTGGAGCCAGTTGCTGCTGATTGGATTAATCTCTGACTTTTATGAACTGGTAACTGTCACTTTAAGATTGTTTACTGATTAAACTTAGAAGAATGCATTTTAAAATCTTTGCCAGGAACTTGTATGGACTTATTCCTTTTTTTTTCTCCTTTGTTTTGTCACAGGAATGAAATGCTGATAGCTTCTTACTTTGGAGGGGGGTGGAGGGGAGAGTTCCAAAGGATCTGAAACAAAGCTTTCTATCTACTTGTGAAGATTTGAGGGAGTTTTTAGCTAACGGAAGCTGCAGCATTGTCCCCAGGAAATAATGCTTTATCCAGAATGGGTAAGTAAAAAAAAAAAAAAAAATGGCATTGCCTACTAATGGATATCATCTGGTGCATGTTAGAATTGTAAAATTGTTTGCAGATTCCTAATAACTCTGTAGAAGCCAAGAACACAAAAGCACAGTGGAGGAATTTTTTTAAGGGGAGTGCAAAAATATAAAATAATACCTGGGTAGAAAATCAGGCAAGTAAGGAAAATTCAACTGTGTTACATGTTTTGGTTTGAGTATATTTAATGCAAGGAGATGATTTTAAAGATGGAATAAATAGTTGATAAGCAGATGAACCTTTCTGTAGAATAGTAGCAAAACATTTTTAATGTACATATTTCTGTCTGCCTAACTACTGTGTAATATACCAGTTGGGGTGTTTTTGTTTAGGGTTAGCCTAGTAATACCCTCTTTACATGAAATTATCTAATGAAAATCTTTACCAAAATAATAAATTAAATAAGATATTTGAATAAATTTATTTTAGTTGTAAATAACAGATTGTGATGTGAGAGGAGTCTTTTAAAGGATGTTTAAAGTTCAAAATTGTTCTAATTTGTGCATATGTGACTTCAGCTAGACCCAAAAGGGTGTTGTTGTTTTTTCCTTAAATCATCTCATTTCAGAATGTTATGCTTAAAGCTCCTTCCTTCCTTCCCCCCCTTTCTCTTCCCCTTTCTGTCTTTCTCTCTCCCTCCCTCCCTCTCTTTCTTTCTCTTTCTCTCCCCCTCCCTCTCTCCTTTTCTCTGTCTCTCTCTTCCCCTCTCTCACTTAACATGAAACTTTTAAGGTTTCTAGAGAAAAATAAGCTTTTTCTTCATACATAATGTTATATAACTAATAGCATCTTTTTCGAATGCTATAAGAATATACATTTTTGTAATTTTGCATAGATAATTGATTTCTTAATTTGGTTTCCTATGAATGGTTATGCCGAAATGGTTGATTATAAGAGGAAAGCAGAGTAAGAATGATGGGTATGCTTTCTTATTGGTCAGTAGGCCTAATCACGTGGTATTTACATAATAAAAAATAAAATACTAAATGCAAAAATATTTTATTCTTGTTCCTTTTTGGATTTAAGTTTTTAAAATTGTGTGTGCTTAACACATAAAAGTTATAACAAAAATAAGAGATTGGTTTGTGTGGCAGGGATATGTATTTGTGTGCTTTTATTTTCCTATGGTAACTAAAATTGAAAAGTTTAATGTGAAATACTCTTCTATTAGAGAAACCTACTTTTTAAGAACTTACATGCTTTTTCTAGAAAGATATTATAATTATACGTGTGATATAATCAGTCTCTAAGATGACATCTTACAGATTATATCACGTGTATAATTATAATATACCCTGTTATATATATTACCTTAATAATATAACAAGAGTTAACTGCATTGCTTTGGGGAGAGGTAGGAAAGATGGTAGGGTCAGAAGAGAGAAAAAATATTGCCTTCCCTCCCTTTCTCCTCCCCTCTTCCCTGTCCTCCAATCCCCAACTTTGGAAAATGTTCTGAACAATGCTTTTTTATAAAAATAGAGCTCAAGATTCTTGTGTGACTAGATTTGGGGAGGGGGGGGGAGTGGAAGACCGGAAATGTCTAATAAGAGAAGCAATAAAAGACTTTTGAGATAAGCATTCCTATTAAGGGCTGGGCTCTCCAGCAAATCAGAAAGAATGTGATACAAGCTATTGTATATCACAATTGATTTTATTTAAGGTGTGGCTTACTGAACACCTGGAAAAATTCTGCTTGCTGGTTCAAAGTACGTGAATACTTAGTTCCTCTAGTCTTTTGCTAATGATGGAAAGTAAGAAGTTTATAACAAGGTTATTCATCAAACTACTGATTTGTGATAATAACTCATAAATGATTCATTGCTGTGTATTTCATTTCATCATGTTTGAAACCTCATGTTTTAATGGATCCCATTCTCCCACTTAATGATCTGTCCCTTTAGGTTTTACTCATCTGTTTGAAAATATTTGTTTGAATTACATTAAAATGTGTCATACTGGGTCTCGGTGGAACTTTTTGCATCCTGTCTGTTAAGTCTAACCATCTTTTTCAGTTATTCATTTATTAATAAAATGCATACACAAAATGAATGGGATTATAAGTAATACTTCTATCATGTTTAATTCTGCCTTTGGGTACAATTTAAGTTTCTAGTGGTTATTATCATTCATGGGGGATTTTCTATGTTCAAGCATGTGTGTAGGAAGGGATGCACCATTCATCTACTTTTTCTGTTATGGCTGTTTTGACCCTCCCTGCAACGTTTACTAATTAACAGTATGAACATTTATCCCCATCTGGTTATCCCTGTAATTGATTTTAATGTGATGCATGGAATCTATGCCCGATTAAATGTTGCATTTAAGTGTACATATTTGGAAGAGGCCTTCAATCACCAATGAAACAAACGATCATTTAGTGCAACCAAAATAAGCTTCATAATATTGCTCCTATGGCAACAGGGTAGTTAGGTGTTCTGAGATATAGCTGTAAGCAGTCATTGTGGAAATGTCATTCAGACCTCCCACTACAGCCTCATTGGGTGGGAGATTGATGGGAAGGGGTATAGCCTGGCTGGGGAAACAGCACATAACCCATGTGTGTGCCTGTATCTTCCTACAAACTGTCCTGAAAATAAGATTAGAATGGTATAGTTTTGGAGAACGTGGAGTCTAAGCACTAAATGAAGGATGATGGAAGGAGGGGATCAGAAAAGTGGAGGAGAGATATTTAAGGCACAAGAAAGGTAGTAGAAAAAAGTACTTGGTAGCTGAAAGTCTCCCATGTTAGCTGTCAGTGGGAACATCTTGAATTGGTTATGGTGTAACTTCAACATCTGAATAGGTTTCCTTAAAATGTGGTGTGGGGGGAATTCCTTTGGTAGCAGTATGGTTTACCACTTTATATAATATTTGTGCATCTCCCCTCTGTTATTCTGAGGTGCAGTCTTTTTCCAAGAGGGCCTGAAAGAATGCTTGTTCCTTGGTCATCTGGCTTCCGTTGTGTGCTTCCAAGAGGCAGAGATTTCATTTAATAAATATGACAAATAGATCATGATGATTTTAGATCGCTCATCCTCCAGGATATCTTTTTTTCTTTTTAAGCTGTTGAACAATGGTGAAAATGATTTGCCCAGAAATTGAAGTTTGAGTGACTGTACACATTTTATAGAAGTAAAGTTTTTTTTTTGTTTTAGTTTTTGGGGAACTAGAGCTATAACCAATTCTAAGTTATTCAGGGAGTACTGAAGTAGGGTATAGTGGGAAGAGTGCTGGGGTCTGAGATCCTGGGTTTGAATCTACCACTGCTGCTTTGGCCTCGTATCTAAAATAAGGGAGAAGGGGGAAAGGGAGCTGACTCAGTGGTCTCTAAGACCCTTTGTGGCTCTGAATCTTTGACCTTGTATTATTTTAATGTCCATGCCCTGCTACCTATTTCTTTTCACCCCGAACGTGTTGGGTTTTCTTTTTTGTTGTTGTTGACCCCTCCCCTCCCATTTCATGGCTCGTTCACACCTCCAGAGTGGAAAGTCAAAGGACAAAGGAGATGGACATCAGATGATCAGAGTTCTGAGCAAGCATTTGGAGAGGAAGGTGCTAGAATTCTTTATTGAAAGAAAGAATTTAGTATTATGCCTCCTGCGCCCCCCACGTGCCACCCATTCTCCCTCCCACTGTCACAAATCACAGACTCTTACAAGAGGATTTCAGTCATTCCTGTAATTCCTGGTGCCCCCCATTATTTGGAACAAAGGACAATCTATTACTGCTTTTAAAATGACTCTTTAGTAAGAGCACTGACCCTGGAGTCAGGAGCACCTGAGTTCAGATCAGACCTCAGACATAGAACACAAAGCTAGCTGTGTGACCTTGGGCAAGTCACTTAACCCCAATTGCCCTACCTTCCCTTCTCCAAAAAAATAAATAAAATGACTCTTTAAGGTTATTGTTTTTTATTTGATCTCTTCAGCCTCTTTCCAATGCAATAATCTTTTTAAAAAATCAGTATGTCTTCTTGGAGAAGGAAAAAAACTCCTTCCCCCTTGGTTGGGGGATGAGAGGATCCTTTTATTTAAAAACAAATTCTGCATTTCTACAGAATTTTTTCCAGGCTCTTTCCTGAATATAGATAGTAGAACCAGGGCCTGACATTAATTTGGGAGAAAAAGAGGGGAGAATGTGGAAGGATAACTGTTTTGTTGTTTATGGATAAACATGGGATTTTCCCTATCCCCAATAACATGAAAGATTCAGAACCACATTGTTTTCTGGTAGCCATGTGCTCTTCTTGGTTTCAACTTAGTAATTCATGGCAGATGATTATAAAACATAGCTATGACTCAAAACAGAGCGGAAAAGTACGTATTAATTTATGTACCTTCTGAAAGACTTGTAGCATAGCTCTTCAGTACAGTTTTTATCAAAAGCATATCAAAGTATTGGCATCAAACTCTGTCTCTTATTTCCTGTTTGTAACAGAAAGTTTGTTAAAATTACATGGTGGTAATGTCATAAATTTTTAAGAACATTTTTATTGGGCTGTCAAATTACTTTTTTATTTAGAAAACTAAAGTTAGCTGTTTTCAAGGGGCCTTTAGATTCTTATGTGTTGAGTGCTCTCAATTTTTTAAAGTCAGATGATGGTTGTGCTGATGATTTTAGGACTAGAGATTACCTAGTCTAACTCAATTTGGAAATGAGAAAACAGAAAGAGGCCAGAGAGATTGAAACTTGGCCAAAGTCACACAGATAAGATAGTAACTAATTTATGTTGTCAGATTTTGAAGTTAGCAAAGTGTTTTTCCTACATTATTTGATTTGAACCTCATGGTAACCAAATGAATTTTTACCAAGCTTCGGTATTAACTGTTTTTTTTTTTTATTTTTTAACAAATGAGGAAACTGAACCTTGGAGGGGTCAGTATTTTCACACTTAAAAAATCTTCATCATTCAGAGGTGCTGTGCCTGCCATTGTTGCTAGGAGATAAAGGTAAGGCTGAACAAAAAAAGAAAATTAGATCTTTAAAACTTGCCTTTTATTTCCAGACAAATAGTGCTTAACAGTTCTTTAGCCTCAAATGAACTTAAGAAAGAATTTAGTATTATGCCTCCTGCGCCCCCCAACTGCCACCCATTCTCCCTCCCACTGTCACAAATCACAGACTCTTACAAGTAATTGAAACTGGTTTTTGTCTGCTAGGTTTTTCTTGTTTTTAGATCACATTTAATGTTAACATCAGTGGAAACTATTTTTCTTTCTCAAAATGTGACTTTGTATAATTCTAGATGTTAGAACTGTAAACTTCAAACCTAGTAGAAATAATAGTTTCAATAGAGAGGAAACAAAGCCAAATTTGAATTTAAAAAATCATGAAAGTATATCTAAAGTCGCATGGATTCTGAGTTATAAGTAAGGGTATATAGAATAAAAACATTTGGGGATTTTGTAGACTGCCTTTGATGAAAGTAAAATTTTTGAAGCATTTTTAACATCCCTCAGAAGCAAAAGCAGCATCCTTTTCTACACACCCACTCTCCACCCTTTTCCCCTTAAAAAAAAAATCTGGAAATTAATGCAAAAATTGTTCTAAATGCTATATTAAGGGGATTGTAAGTAATCTAAGCCTTGGCATTTCCTGACTCAAGTTTCTAAATTCTCAACCTTAACCCGTTATTATTAAGTTCTTAAATTTATCTTAGTTTCTAGTAAAAAACCATCTTGGTATTAGGAGATCATTTACAATATGTGCCTAAAATGTACAGTGTCATAGAGTATGTGTATATACATACACATATAGCATATATATACATACACACACATAGTATACTACATATTCATACATATATAGTATATGCTTTGTATATATAGAGTTTAGAAGATTCCCAAGAGTCATTTTACTTACAAAAATTCATTTTTTAATATTTTGAATGACAAAATTGATAATTATATAAATTGGGGTTATACAAAAGTTGAAACATTTAGATGTATTTGTGTGTTTTTATATGTCTGTACTGGGTCCACACATTCTTTAGCAACATAATCACTAGAAATAGAAACTTTTCTTATAGCAGAGGCAGTGACATGAATGTAATATTTAAAATAGTTCATGTGAAAAGAAACTTCTGATTTAAGATAACAGCTGTTTATTCATAACATGGATATCCTGACCATTGATGAAGAATAATCAAATATTTTTATTAGCCACATAAGTGGGGGAATGGATATCGTGCTGAGCTGAGTTCAAATCGTGCCTCAGACACTCACTAGCCGTGTGACTCTGGGCAAAATCTCTTCATTTCTCTTTTTTTCATTTCCTAGTCTGTAAAAAGAGTGTGGTAACAGGACCTATCCAGTGGGATCAGGTCTGTGAAGTTCCTTGCAGAAGTTAAAGAGTCGTAAAAATGTTAGGTGTTGCAATTTATGGTGATGATGGTGGTGGTGGGTTTTCATATCTTTTATCAAGGAATAACTCAGCGGAACCAAAGGAATAATTAGTAAGTCTAAAGTCATTTGATTGAAGGTTATGGGGCAGGAAAAGAGTGGTACTTTTAAACTTCTTTTTCTTCTGTTGACAGGGTGTGTTGACAATTGTGTGTGTCTGTGTGTATATAAGAAGATGGCTTAACTTTCCTTCCTTAAATCTGAATTGAGTTGAATAGTTTTATACATAAAAAGCTGTTTGTGATTTTAAAAGGGGGGGGCAGATAGATTGCTTTAAAAAATGAAAAGTAATGTTTGATTAGATTCGCATAGGATTGTAACAGAGATTTTTTACAGATTGCTTCCAGAGATCACCCTGGCTGAAAATTTTCAGCCTTTCCTACATTTTTCAGCATCAGAAGGATTTTTTGTGGAATGACTTGAGGAAACATCGTGCCAGGGCTGTGGGCTATGTTTCAATTTCTTTTGAAAATTTTTACTCGCCTGTTACCTGACATCTTTCATGGCTGGTTTAGTTCTTTTAATGCCTGAAACTGATGACCCTTTTCTAATTTGTATCACTGCTTTCATGATGAATAATAATACACTGCATAGAAAAAACTTCATGGAGGGAAACACCGTGGTCTGCCCAATTGAGTGAAGCCGAAAGTCTGATCTTTTTTTTTTTTTCATTTTCACTAAAAAGTATACTTGATTTTGAAATACAGAGATGACATTTTCTGCTTATCTCAAAGTTTCAGTGGATCTATTTGCCATTTATTATCTAGATATATCAGTGTATTATAGGGGAATTCCTGGTTTTTAATTTCAGAATTCATATACTACCAGATTTACTACATAATTTCCCCTACTTTTCCCCTGCTATTTTCACCCTAAGTGAAAGGAGTAGGAGGCAAAGATGAAGAGAAGCCTAAGTTTTGGTACCAGCTCTTTTATTTTTCCAGCTGTTTGACCTTGAGGGCAATCATTTTTATTTGTCCACCTCTGCTTCTTTATGTATAAAATGCAAGTGTTGGACCAGTTGATTTATATAATGATTCATATCATTCATGACTGCAGTCTGGGTCTTAGGGTATTACCTCCACAAAAGTCTTTACTCACATCTAATAAAGAAGCCTCTTTAATAACATATTAACCCTAAAGTAATCTTCCTAGCAAAGCTAATTAGCATTTAGATTTCCTGATGGGTCTTTGCCATGTCTGTTTATATTCTGTTAATTTTTCTTTAAAAATGGAAAGTTTTCTTCAAGGAATAACCATGGGGATTGCCCTTTTTGTAAACCAGATGCTGAAGGAAAGAGGCAGATTGCTGATTTTTAAAATGACTGAAAGTTGATAAGTTTTCATTAGGAATTGTCTTTACGTTCCAATAAGTTTTCACTCTTTGGTTATCTTAGGTCTGGGGTAGTGGTCTCTAAATATTTTGAATCGCACACCTCTACCAATGAAATCAGATTTTTTTAGCAGGCACCCTGATGTGTATCTTAAGTTATGGCCCTTTTTGTATATGAATAATCTTTTTGCAGAAAGAAGCAGAAACCCGTTTGTGAAAGGGAAAGCTGATAGAAACAACTTGTGAAGAATCACAGTCGGGATGAAGATAGCCTCAGGACATTGTAGACCATCCTCTGGTTTGCCTGTGACTTGACAGTTTTAAAGGTTATTACTGACATAATTGTCCATTGAAGGATAGACTTCTGGGGTCCTACCTGCCCTAAAGGTCCAAGTGTTGGGTTTCCTATCCTAAGTTAGAGATATCACAGTTTATGAGTAGGCACTGATTTGACACATGAGACCCTAGAGAGAAGTTACAGGAACAGAGAACTCAGGTGGGGAACCTGCAGCCTTCTAAGCCCTGGGGTGAGAGCCTTTGACTGAATTCAAACTTCACAGAACAAATCCACTTAATCAGAGGACTTGTTCTGTAAAACTTGGACTCAGTCAGAAGCCTGCAGCCAAGGACCTAGAAGGCCACATGTGACCTCCAGGCTGCAGGTTCCTCACCCCTGCTACACAGAGCAAGGGAGTAAACCGAATTTAAGAAGAATCCATAGAAGCCAAGAAGACTTAGGCTACCAAGGAAGCTGTTTTCAACTGAGAGAGCTAGTTTTTCAGCTGCTTTGCTGGGAGCCATCTGATTAACTGGAGAAAGGTGGGGTCAGCTTAGGGAATTCTTCAGCTGATCTGATCTGTGGGGAAATCAATCTCGCTGTTGTGTACAGAGATTGTTGCTTTCTGGTGCCACCTACAGCCTGGGGAGTAGGGGTGGGGAGGGGGTGGAGAACTTCTTAGGAATGTCTGATTGTCCTCTACTTTTTCTGTGGTCTAATTTTGGAGAAACAGAAGGGGAAAGATAGGCTTTCCATCTGTTTTGCTGGGGGCTATATTTATTGGAGAAGAGGCTTTGCTTTGCTAGGAATTGATTGGGGAAAGCAGAATTCTGTTGAATGAAGAGCTGGCTGGACTTGTCTGTGTTGCCCAGAGGGCCCACCTGAGTTGCATTGCCATCTGGTGACATAAGGAAACTGCTTATTACTTTTTGCTGAACAAGTACTCTGTGTGTGTGTGTGTGTGTGTTTTATTTTTTTTTTTATTTTTATTTTTTGCTAAAAGCATTCCATTGCCTCATTGGCCGGAGGAGTGGTTTTTGCCCAGCCAGAAGAGTGGTGAGGACCACAAGCAGTGAAAAGAAAAATGATTTCATAAGATTCGGATTGTTCCTAATGGCACCAAGGCCATCAAAGTCTCCATTTCAGAGTTGTGGGTGGCCATGAACATATGTTTTCCTGTTCATGTGTTTACTAGGTATCTGTGTGTACCTGCTTTTTAACCATGAATGTATTACATGCGTTGGTGAGAAACTGTAATCTGGGTTTATGGGTTAACTGTATTGTGATTATTCCTATTTTGCCTTCTATAGAGTAACTGTAATGTTTGATTATTCCCATATTTGCCATTTCCTTTAGCTGTTTTCTATTTAAGTTAATAGTGTCACTGTGATTGATTTTGTAGAAAATCATTAGTGGGGGCTCAGGTGCTACAGTGGAAAGTATTAGGACTATATCCCTTCAAATCAGGCTTATCTCTGTGACTTTAAAGAGACACAGCCTCATGGCAGGCCTCTCCACTTCTGGAAACAGAGATCTTCCAGTGTGAATGCAGTTCTAGTGAGGCAGCTAGTGTTAAAGGTATGTGCTAAGCCTGGTCTCTGTGTATATTTAATTTAAATACATGTACTGTTGTACTAACAATTACGTACTTAATAAAACTTACACACATAATAGAAATTTAAAAGGATGAACTTATATTTGGTACCAGTGTCCATAGAGAGCTACTGAAGTTTGTGAAGTAAGGGAGTGACAGTCAGACCTGTGCTTTAGGAAGATCGCGTTGTTGTCTGTGGAGGATGGATTGGAGAGAGGAGACACAGGTAGGGAGAAGAATTAGGAGACTAGTGAAGTAATCCAGGTGAGAGGTGAAGAGAGTGTCAGCTCTTGTAGATGGAGGACACATGAGACAGACAGAGAAAAAGAGAGAGATGTGGCGGTAGCGTCAGATTTGGTAGTTGATTGCATGTGTGGGATGAGGAAAAGCCCAGAGTCAAAGGAAGCGCTTAGGTCACATAGAAGGTGATGGTTTAGCAGGAAAGAAGGAAACAGGGCATTTTGAATGGGTTGGGAGGAAAGCTAGTGAAATAAGATCTGTGATGAAGACTACAACCCATCTGTTCTTATTCATCGCTCTTTCCCACTCGAGTTGAAAACAGAGGGGAAAAGGCCCCTATTAGTCACTGCCCTGATACACAGGCCTGCCCTCTTCGAGGTGCCTGCTGCACAGACACCAAGTGATCTGAAGGGCTGAAGACTGGATTTTCCCAGTGGCACCAATAACTTCTGTGGGTACCAGAGTTAACTGGCATATGAGAGTCATAGTTGGAAACTTGTGTGATGAAGGAGAAGGATAGAAAGCAAGTTCTACCATTGACTGTCACAGGAAGGATGCAGTGTGGCTTCTCTGCCCATCCTGGAATTGGTTGATCCTCCATCACTTTAGAGACATTTAATTCTTCTCAAACACAAATTTTGTTTGTTTCAAGTTTATAGCACTCATCTGTTATTACTACTTCTGGTAGCTAGTCTTTGTTATTCTTCATAAAGTGTGTTCAAACTCTCTCTCTCTCTCTCTCTCTCTCTCTCTCTCTCTCTCTCTATATATATATATATATATATATATATATGCCCTTTGAATTCTAACTTCACAGAACAAATCCCCCTAATAAAAAGATTTGTTGTGTAAAATTTGGAAACAGTCAAATGACCATACCTGAGGACCTAGAATGGGGGCCACAGGTTCCTCACCCCTGCAAAAGGGACAAAAAGCTGTATGCCAGAAGCTAGGTATTGGGAATAGTCTGATGCAAGCCTCAGGTTGCAGGTTTGAGATAACCTGGTCTGTAGTAAGGAGGGATTAGGCAACCCACAGTCACTCCTGGGCTTCTTCAGGAAGGTGAAAGGGCCTTGGGGTCTCACACAGATGTTTGAGCCTGCTTAACTGGCCTTATCTGACTCATTGTTGCATTCTTCAGTGCCAGCCTTGGGGACACTGGAGAAAGATAAGGACTGGGGTGGGGGGGGTTGAGAGGAATCTGGGAGGGAGGGGAGGTGGCACTTACTCTTCTCCCCTTCTCTTAGCCCAGCCCAGCCAGCCAGTGGGCCTTTAATTTGATCCTCAGTCCTGGCAGAGGGACCAAGCACATTCCACTGACTGATATTCTTAAAGCCCCCAAGCAGCCTCTGCTGCTGCTGCTGCCATGGTTGCCGTTTCAAAGCAAGGAGGCGGAGAAGGGGGTGGTGGGGGTGGGGAACAGGCTGGAATGATATGGGGAAAATGTTTTTCTTTGTTTTCTTTCTTTTTTTTTCAATGTGGTTGGGAAATAATGTGAGTAGCAGTGGATTTTAAAAGTTTTTGGAACCAGCTGTCTCTTTTATTCTTTAAACATCAGAAATTGATGGGAAGACTTGTAGAAATTTGTTTTAGAAAGTAAATTGTATTTTTTCAAAGTGTAAACCAAAGTGAAATATTCTTCCTTTACCCTTAGTCAAATTTACTATGACCTTTTCAGACTACTACTAGATGTATCTAGTGGAGAAGAGGGGTTCCCACCTACAATTTTTGTGAAAACATGAGATAGGGACTTTCTTACTATCACCGTGCAGACATTTTTTGTGATTATACGTGTCCTGTTAATACACAGGAAAGCAATTAATAGCTCTGATTTTAAAACACGGTACTGCATTTTCTTGCTGTTTGAAAAATGCATTAGTGGCCATCAGAGGCCTCTTTCCAATGGCAAAACTATATTAATTTTTGTTTATCTTTAATAACCCAGGTGTTAGACTGAGAAAGCATATGCAAAAAGAGTTCTGACTACAACAGCCAATACTAGGAACCAGGTTTCCCAACTTTCCAGTTCTTTTTTTTTCTTTCCACTATGGTATTGTCTCCCTTATCATGCAATGAAGTCATCTACATGATGAAGAAAGAACTGGTAGGCAATGAAGGGAAAAGTCTCCTTTCTTACGTAAAGCTTGATTGTTGCCTTCTTCCTCAGAGAACCCTGAACACAAATGTGGGGACTCAAGACCAATGGGGGGTCTCAACCTATTCTCTTAGGTTAGCTGCTCTTGATTATTGAAGTATCTACAACTCACATCTGTTGGAGGGCTTTTTCTCTGTGGATTGTTGGATTGAGTCTCAATGGCCAAGGATGGGATATGATATAGTTTGTCCTCTTTTATTTGCAAATAAGAGCATCTGAATGACATCATGGCTATATCCCTTTTATATTCAAACTCTGGGCAAAGTGTCTTCCATGCTAGAAGGCCTTTTATATAGAGGTTTTATGGGGACAAGTTTCTTTTATAGAGTATTCACTCTATTTTGTACTTCACTCAATATTGACTTGAGAGTCACTGAACAGTGTTATGTCTGAAGGAAACTTGTATGATCAAAATGTTTGTAGGGGAGATAGCTTGTTATAGAAGAGTCCTTAAAAATGTGTTTCTCTCTGTCAAGTAAAATTCTTAAATTAAAAAAACAAAACCCACCAGGGTCGGCTAGGTGGAATAGTGAATAGAGTACAGGCCCTAGAGTCAGGAGGACCTGGATTCAAATATGGTCTGAGACACTTAACATTTACTAGCTGTGTGACTTTGGGCAAGTCACTTAGCCCCAGTTGCCCTACCTTTCCCCCTCCAAAAAGACAAAAAGAAAGTCACCAAATGAACATAGCAGGATTTTGTGTTTTTGGTACCATTTGGTCATTTCCAGAAGTCTGCTTTCTTCTCATGTTTTCATCACAAATATTTTTGATGTATGTCTATATTGGTCTCATACAGAGAAGAAAAGAGAATGTAGACTTTCTCATGGGTACCTACCTCTTATTGAAGTCTTCCCAGTTGCCTTTTGACAGAGTAATAATACCATTCGTGGTTTGTTTGTTTTTTCCCAATTATTGGCTATCTTCTATTTTTTTGGATATCTTGACATTTGATTTTTTAGTACTTTCAAAATTTCAGCTCTGGCACAAATTTCTTCTTTGTGTATTTGATCCAGTCCAGCTGTTTTCTTCAACTTAATTTTCATGAGTGCCATCTTCACTTCATCAAGTATTTGGGTGTTAAGAATTACAAATATTGCCACAGATGATGAAAGTAAAGCATTGTAGAAGTACTGGCAGATCTGTTTAACATCCAGGCTGTGACATGAGTTAATCTACCATTACATATCTCTTGGACAGAAACTTTGGGAAAACATTGCAAGGTAAACCTAGAATTGAACAAAGGGATAAGAAGTTTTTAAGTGTTTTCAACAATTTCAGATATCTCCCTGGCATACAAATTATTTTTAATAATATATGGATCATAGATCCATTGAAACAAATATTACCTAAAATTAAGCTGGGCTTTTTATACTTGGAACTAGAAATTCCATGAAGAGTCCTGGAACTCTTGAGGAATCTAAAACCATTTATTTAATAATCTACTTCAAGCCAGGTAATTAATAAGCTCACTTTAGGAATAACTTCAAATTTAATACCTTCTCTATTTGTAAAAGCAAACAAAAAAATCTCCCCAAAACCATACTTATGACTTGCAATGAAAGTTGTCCAGTTCAAAATCAGGCTAAGGACTATCTTTTTTTTTTTTCTTCCGGCCGGTGATCTTATTTGACCCTATCTAATAAGTGACCTCTGCTCAGTACCTTCATCTAGCCACAAGGTTTATGCTCTCATGTTCAGGAAGCTGGAGGTCATCTTTCGATGATACATGACCTATAAAATTGGGAGTCATTTATATAAATAATAGGAAAAATGAAGCAATATGAATTACATTCAGCTCAAGATGCATCTTATTTTCTAAGAATTCATCAACAAAGGTAACAAAATGTTATTTGTTGTAGCATGCCAGCAGTAAGCTGCACATGTGAGTCAACATTCCATCCTTCACACCAGGGAACGGCAGTGTTATGATAGATCATAAAATGATGGAGAATGGTCTCAGGGGTCTTCTCACTGCTTTAGCAGAGACACAGAGAGCAAATAAGAAGAAATTGCAAAAATCCAAGGCATAAAGATGGTCAATTCAGATACTTCTTCATTCACCCTCTAAATAAATCTTTTTTTCAATTCCTTATCTTGTGCCTTTTGGTAGTCAACTATAAAATTGTTGCGAAGGCCAAACACGGTCATCTTTATTGATATCCCCAAAACATTGGGTTAATTGGTTTGTTGTTTTGGTTTGGTTTTTTTAGTGAAATTCAGAATAGGGAATTGGCCTTGGTATCACAAACCAAGTTGTGAATCTTTTTAAGAATAAAATTAAGGGCTTGTAAAAATAGTCACAACCTTGGATTTTCTCTCTCCCTCCCCCAATCCCCTCCATGCTGAACAGGTGGAGGAAGTTAAATTAAGCAACTGATTCAGTACACTACAGTTTTATACTATTCAGCCTTTAAGTGCATCAGGGTAATTCACATCCTTGATTAAAAGCTCTGGCAGTCTTGTCTGACCCATAACGTCCTATGATTCAGTCCATCTCTGTTCTTCACCTTCATTATGACCTCTAATCCCTCTACCAGGCAATTTTTTCCTCTTAATTTTTTTTTCAATTAATTCTTCTTCCCTTTCCCCTCCCCACACTGAGAATAAAAGAAAAATAAAACCTGTTACAAACACGTATAGCCAAACAAAATAAATCCCCTATTGACCGTATGTCTGTATGTATGTATATGTATATGTGCATGTCACATGGTCAATGGGGAAGTTTTTGGCTTGGCTGTGCGTATGGAACTTTTATAAATATGGGGTAGGAGTGTGTCAGTCTGCCCTGAGCCCTTCCTTTAAAAGGTGGAAGGTAGTAGTAGCATTTTTCTGTGGAATCACAGCTGGTCATTGTGTTTATCCAAGTTCTAAAGTCTTTCAAAGTTCTAAGTCTTTACTCTTTCAAAGCTTTCAGACCATTTTCGAGTCTGACTTCTCTTTCCACCCCTTCCAATCTTAACCCAATAATTAACCTGTTCAGTTACTCAGACTGTCCTCAACTCTTGAATCCCTCCTCTCCCCCCAGCATCATAATCCTTCTCTTGCCAAACCCCAAGCCTGGATTACTTCCACTAATTTCTACCTTGGTTCCCATTGACCTGCCAGTGAAAAGGACTAGAGGAAGTTAAGCAACTGGGTTGACTAGGAACCTGCAAATATATTATCTAACCTCTACTGGACACCTTTATTTTGGCAAGGCAGTTCTTTGACTGCCTGATTGAGTCCCCAACCCATACCCTATTGCTATTCCAGACCTTCTCTTATTTTTTCAAGCCTGCCACACCTCCAATTCTTCTTCCCCATCCCCACCCATAGCCCTCTCAGCTGAATATATCACCTTTTTACAGAGAAAATTTAGACCTTCTCTTTATCTCAAAACCCTTTGACTTCATCCTTCCAGTGTCTGATAAGACCCTCCTTTTGATTAAGGCCAACTCTCCAATGTTTGTCCATAGTCCCACTTCCTCTCTTCTCCAACCATCCCAACCACCCCCTCTCCTCTTCTGTAATCTTGAATGGGCTCCTTCCCTGCCCCCTACAGCCATGCACAGATTTTCCCCATCTTGGAAACACCCTCCATTCAGCTTTTGTTCTGTGTCTGCCCTCCCTTGCTTAGCCAGACTCCTTGAGGAAGCTGGCTCTCTCCTCCTTGCTTCCACTTCCTCTCCTCTCATTCCTCAGCCCTTTGCAATCTGGCCTCCAATTTCATCACTCAACTGAAACTGCTGTCTCTGAAGTTACCAGCCATCATCAGTTGCCAAATCTGATGATCTTTTCTCAGTCCTCGCACTGCTTAGATGCATTTGATGGTGTTCACCACTCTCTACTCTTGTATCATCTCCCCTTTCTGTCTTGTTTTTCTTTTGTAACAGTGTTCTCCCCATTTTCTGTGTCCTTTATCATCTCTCCCACCTCCCTTGACTGTGGGTAGATCTCAAGGCCACGTCCTGGGCTCGCTTACACCCCCTTTTCATACTTCTCTTGGTGATCTCATCAACTCCCTTTGGTTTAATGTCTCTGTGTAGATAGCTCCCACCTGTATGTTTCTGCCCTCCACCTTGATCCTAAATATCTATTGCCGATTGCCTCAGACTGTCCTCCACTCTTGAATCCCTCTCTCCCCCCAGCATCATAACCCTTCTCTTGCCAAACCCCAAGCCTAGATTACTTCCACTAATTTCTTCCTTGGTTCCCATTGACCTGCCAGTGAAAAGGCCTGGAGGAAGTTAAGCAACTGAGTTGAGTAGGGACCTGCAAATATATTATTTAACCTCTCCTGGACACAGACATTTCAAGCTTGGGTATATTTCATATACTGAAGATATCTCAAGCTTAACATGTTCAAAACAGAATTTTACCTTCAGGCTCTCCCTTCTACTGAATAGGCATTTAAGTGTTAGATAAAGACAACTCTGGGTATTCTCTCTCTCCCTCCCTCCCTCTCCCTTCCTCCTTCCCTCCCTCGCTCCTTCCCACCCCCTCCTTCCCTCTTCTTCTTTCTCTGTCTCTGTCTCTCTCCCTTTCCCTCTCCCTCTCCCTCTCCTTCTCCCTCTCTCTCTTCCCTCTTATCCCCTGGAGTTAGAGTCAGGAAGACCTGAGTTCAGACTCTGCCGCAGATTCTTTCCTAGCTGTGATCATCAGCAAGTCACGCATTGTCTCTCTGCCTTAGTTCCCTCATCTCTTAAATGGGGATGATGATAATAATAATAGTAATAATAATAATAATAATAATAAAGTCTTGAGGTGGTTGTGAGGATGACAGTGTCAGTAAAAGTGCTTTGTAAACCTTAAAACACTCTCTACATGGTGATTGTCACTTGTATTACTCATTATTATTATTATATTGTTTAACTTCCTCCATTCCTTTTGATTGTCTATTCAGTGGGGAAAAGTCAGTTAAATCAGTTTATTTGACCAAATGGACAATGAGGCCCTGACAGGATTAATTCTAGGCAGTGTGATGACTTAGTTGCAGGATTCACCCAGTTTCCTGCGATTCCTAAGTCTGAGCTCTCCCATGTAAAATTTTATTTCAGACTTGGAGTCTTAGACTATAAGAGCTAGAAATCTTGTAGCCTGATCCTCTCCTTTTATTGGTGAGGAAACCTGGGCCACAGGGGAGAGAAACTGCTGGAAATTTGAGGTTCCAGTAGTATACTTTTGTATGCAAAGTTATGACTTATCCTCTTGGAACAGGATATGATTTATAGAGTTTGAGAATGAGAAAGGACCAGAATATTAGCTGCAGTATATCCACCCCATCCTCCAGCCTCTGCTTGGTGGTGTCCCTGTCAGTCTTTAGGAACAATATGAAGGTATTTCCCAAGGTCCCTAACTCTTCCCCTTTGGATGAGAGCAGTGTGTATGTGTATGTATCTTGGACTGTTAGTATGCATAAGTAATAGACCCTCAGACACATTCAAAATGAGGCAAAAATCTGCGTGTCTTGGGATTTTCCCCTTTTCTTCTCCCATATAAATAAACGGTTAATCGGCATCAATAAATGGCACATGTTTTAAGTGCTTTATATGCTGAGCCTTGTCTAAGGCATATTCTAAAACAGTTATGCAGTGACCAGGCACTGTTAAATGAGTCAGTTCCTACAGTTTGGTTAGAAGTTCTCAAAAAGTATTTCAGAATGTGGATGTGGTCAGCAGAGTCATTTTCCAGGCATCTAAAAGGAAACCCACATCAACTGTAAAAATTGAACTTTGAACTGGTTGCCCTCCAATAACAAAACTTTATAGCAGTGCTTCCCCCTGAAGGGAGAGCTAATAACTCTCTTACTGTCTTTTAGACTTTCAGATGGAGTTTGATTTTATTGTTGTTTTTTGCATAATACCTCTATAAGCCTTTATATATTTTTTTCCCTTTTCATTTCACACCTAGGAGAAATTTGGATATATGCATTTGTACAAAATCATATAATATTACTGCAGAACAGAAGAAAAAAGGGCACTTTTAAAAATGGAGTATATAATACAGTTTAGAACAGGAAAATTGGGCAATTTCTATAATTTCACAAGAAACTCTAAAGAGGACTAATAGTGTGATATATGCAAATTTGTTTCATTTGCTAATTAGGTTCTGAGCATTAATTAAATTGGTAACCTTTGTCAGTGTTCAAGAAATACTGATATAATTTTTTAATTTTTAAGCTTTTGAAAAAGTGAAAAATTTTATTATAAATATGACGGCCTTTAACAAGCAGAAATTCAAAAGTACCCCAAAAACACATAAGCAAAAAATGTTATACATAAACTGTTCCTTTAAGTGACAAGCATGTGTAAATTAATGTTAAGTAGTATAAAACTCACCCTGTTTATTTACATCTCTCTCCTCTCCATTCTTTTCTATATATTTTACCAATTTTATTCCTTATTATTGTTGTTTATATTTTATCGTCTTCACTTTACATCATTTCACGTCTTTCCCTATTTCTTGAGGTTCTTTTTCTGTGGTAGCAACACTCCATTATATTACCAAACAACCATTATTTAGTCATCCCTTGATTGTTGGCTGTATAGATTTATTGAATTTTTTGTTCTTACAAATAATGTTCCTGAATTATTTTTATACATTTTAACTTTTAAAGGACTTTATTATATTATTTAGTACTATAATTCAGCCTGAATTTTAGAAAATGACTATTTTAAGTATGTTTCCCCTTTGCTATTCACAAATTATATGAAATTATTGATTTGATATTTAACTATCAGTCTTATTTACCATCATGAAAATACTTTTGGCTTATTTGACATAGAAGTCAGAATTATATAGATTTGATATATACCTTTTGAGTCAGAAACCAAAATTTCTGTGAAATTAATTTTAAATCTGTGATTTTAATTTGATATCAATTAAATCTGTGAAAATAATTTTAATATGTTTATATGGTTTTGTTTATCAGATACTTTAAATAGGTGATAGGAAGCAGTATCAACATTACTTTTATACTTGGAAGATAGCCGGCCATACAGTTACAGATTCTAGTTTAGTTTAGTTATTTTACACAGACGTATCTAATATGATGGTATCATGGTGCAATTTGACATGAAAGCCAAGCCAGATTAGCAGTTGTATAGAATAGAAGATGGATCCTGATGGGCAGGAGAACTGATACTCCTTCCTATGGGGGGAACCTCCAGGGGCTCAGCTTTTCCTTTCAGTGAAATCCAATCCAATAAACACTTTGACACGTAGTAGGCCTTCTGCACAACTGCTGATTTGGTGTGGCTTTAGTGTCAAATTGCACCATTCCACTACTATGTTAGATATGTTTGTGTAAAATAGCTGAACTAGAATCTGTACAATTAATAAAAAAGAAAGATAACTCCTGCCCTGAAGGAGTTTACAGTCTAATGTCGGGGGAGGAGGGAGATAACACACAAAAGGAAAGAGGGCTGAGGAGACCAGAGGATATCATGTTCTGTGGATTTAAAATCAGGCAGGTCAACAGATGCAGAGTGGTTCAGTTTCTGGACCACATGGTTCAGAAGGTATTGGGTGGGAGGAGATTAATATTCCACCATCCAATCAGAGGGAAGAAGAGGCTGAGATAGGTGGTGTCAGTCAAGGCTTCAGTTAGCAACATGGTAATGAAATTAGAATGGGAAGGGGCAAAGGAAATTCAAAATAGAAGGACTCATTTTCTTTCTTGGGAACACATGAGCTGCTTTTTGAGTCAAGCTTATTCTAAGTTTATAATTCATTGTGTCTTTCTCTCATAGTGGAAAGTTATAAAATAAGGATCAAAAATATGTTATTAATTCTATTGATAGACCCCGTATTTTGCTAGGGAATACCTTCCAGCTTTAATTACATCTATGAATCTCAACCCCAAGTGACCCACCCCCTCTCATGTACATTTGACCCCCAAAGATCACACACATACAAGCCATCATCAATACAATAGGCAAACATATTAATTCAGAGAAACTGGTTTCTTAGATGAGATGGTAAAACAAATTAAAACATGCTTCTCCCTGAAAAGAGGAGGCAGACGTCAGGAAAAGAGACAATGGAGCAAAGATACACCAAAGCTCTGTACTGGCATTTCAGAGTCTCCATTGGCCAGTAGCCAAGGGTGGAAGCTCCCTGTACCCAGAATGGAAGTGCTCTGTTTTCTCATAATGCAAAAGAGACCTCATACCTTCCCTTCATGGAACCTGTTTGCTTCTCACCTCTCTACAGGTTTATAAAAGAGCATCCATTAAGTAACAGTCAGGGCCCTTTGTTCCTTGTGTCAGAACACTGAGGATCTCTGTCCTGTTCCAAAGACATCCAAGTTTCCAGTTGCACTCAATTCCTTAACCAAAAGATGCTCCATAAAATCGAGTTATTAAGGTTATGCTCCTCTTTGAATTTTACCTTTGGTAGTCTTGATGTTGTGCATGCATTGGAACCCACTGCTTGCCTTCTTTTCAAACAGATCTTTGTGCTCATGTCTATTTATATATAAATAAAAGAAATTCTTTACTTTGTGTTCCCCTTCACGGACATTTGTGGAGCAGTAATTGGCAGAAAAGGACTATATAAACTATTATATAGAGCCAATAAGGGATGAAATCTACAATTTTGTGTGACATTTTGGAGCTCTGTAGTATCTTAATCCCATTAAATGAAGCTTGGCTTTAAATGGATTCTTATTCCAAATGCTCCACTTCACCTCAAATAGCAAGTTGTGACACATGAACAAAATGCCATGTACTTGATTCATTTATCTTTTTTTTTCTCCTTAAGGAAGCAGTCTAAAGCACTGCCAGAGCATTTGTATTCGAGCAATAGATCAGAATCAGAATCCTTTAAATGAAATGAAAATGGAGCAAAAGGTTATAAATCAAGGACATACCCATCACCTGAAAACCTTCTCAAGCTCATAGCCAGTTGTGACTCAGTGACCATCCCTTACGATCTGGCACTAGCAATCAGGGGCAGCTAGGTGACACAGTGAATAGAGCACCAGCCCTGGAGTCAGGAGGACCTGAATCCAAATCCAGCCTCAGACAATTAACACTTACTAGTCCTGTGACTTTGGGTAAGTCACTTAATCCCCTCCCCCTGCCTTCTCCCCTCCAGACAAAACAATCTATTAGATTTTCATAGCACTTTTCACCTTTACAAAGTGCTTTACATGCATTTTCATTTGATTATTCATTTCTGTACATTTTTTGAAAAACCTCCACAAAATAAGGGGAATATGTATCCTTACGCCCATTTTATAGGGAAGGATTTCTAATGTGCCTTCCAGCTCTAAATCCTGTACCCAAGTTCACATAGCTAAAAGTGGTAGAGCCAGGGTTCAAATCCAAGCCATCTGTTATAATAGAATGATCACTGACTCTGAACCTGGGTTCAAATTCCATCTTTGTACTTGTTACCTGTGTGACTTTGGACAGCTCATTTTAACCTCTCTGAACCTTAACAAATGAGTGGGTGGGATTAGATTGCCTCTGGCTCTAAATCTGTTACTGTATTGTAGCCACGGCATGGGTGCTCATGCTCAATTTAAGATGTCACAATGTGGCTACTACTGTTAACCTGAGAGGCTGGGTGGTTTTCCTAGTGATGTCAGTCAAGTGCCCCTGGCCATGGTGCTCCCCCATTGCCTCTTAGTTGATATCAGTTAGCCATCCTGACTTAATTAGCTCTTAGAAATGGGTATTTGCCTCAATGATACAAGAAGAACAATTCATTAAAAATAAATAAATTACCTACACTTTCCAGTAAATATGTGTAGAATACAAGGAGAAGTGGCCTCAGAATCAACTATTTGTGACCGAGGGGTAACTCACTGCAGGGAGCAAATTTCCCCACTTCTGTGGGATTTTCACGAAGCTTTCTTTAGGTGTAACTTATCTTTCTCTTGGGCTCCTTGTAAAGTTCTACAACTACCTTTCCTCAGGGAATATGGTCTCTCAGCTGTCAGTCACTAGTGTTCTAGACACATTCTCATAGTCATAAGTGGGAAGTCCCAAATCTCCCAACCTTTTCAAATTCACAGTCTTTGTCTAGTGAGGAGAGGAATGGCAGAGGTGGACAGAGACTCTCTTGTCCCCCACGAAGCAATGAACCCTCTCAGGGGCTTGCTTGGCTGTAGTTGTACCACCACTAATATGAACTCCTCCTGGAATACCAGGTTCTAGTCTATCTTGCTGCTTTTATCCAAGCCTCCAGGAATGATCCATCCCCTTCACCAATTCTAATGCACTTCTATGTTTTGTCCACTCTTATCATTTAATGGCTTCATGCATTTTACCTTGCCCCCTCCAAATTAAGAATTTTTTTCATGTCTAGTGTAATGTCTAGAGTGATTTAATAGAGGCATTCTCATTTAATAAAGATACAAGGGCAGTATAGCATCTTGTTAGTTATAATAGTTGACAAGAATGATTAATTCAGTCAAACCCCATCTTTGCACTATGAAACTCAGTATCCCTGCCCCCATACCACTGGATAAACAGTCTCAACATCTATTTATCCATAGCAACAGTCAAGTTATTTGTGAAAAATGACACCTCATTCCTTAATGCCCACAGGAGCCTTCTGGCCTTCTCTAGTCTTATGAATTATCATAAAACAAATACCTGCAGCCATGGTAGTTACTTTTCACAGTGTAGTATGCAGCAATGAATTTTTGAATCATGAGCCCTGGGTTCATATTCCGACTGATACATACCACTTGTGTGGCTTTGGTTAAATCACTTTTTTGTGTCTTAGTTTCTTTTTAAAATGAAGATTATGCGTATACTACCCACCTCACAGGGTTTCTGTGAGATATGTACTTGTTAAATCTCAGACCACTATAGAAATATACGTTTTAAATGTCTATCATCGTGTTGTACCATTTTGTAGCTGGCTGCCTTGTTTCTCCCAGGTCTTGACCGTATTTACCTTTCATATTTCTGAGCTTCCTCAACACAGCCTTTTTTACCTTTTTAAGTGAAAGTACTTGTTGCTACTCCTTTGATACTGAAAATAACTGTTCTTACTCCCACTCTCCCAGTAGCCCAGATTTTATACTTTCTTCCCCTCCATGAATCATCCAGACATGTAGTACTTTAAGGCAAAATGCCCATCTTGACCTCTTTTCCTTAATATAGAAAGAAGAACTAAGTTTCTCCTTTGTTTCTGCTGTCAATACAAATAGTGGTTTTGCTTCTGCTATTTCCTCTTTCAGCCCTGCCATAAAATGTCACTGTGCTTCCTTCTCTGATCTCTTGACTCTGGTCAGTCCTGTGATTAACCTTCTCTTTCTCAGCTGACTCCTTAAAGAAAGTTCTTTTTATGCAGTCTCTTCCTTAAATCTACTTTAGTTCGTAGGACTGTAGATTTAAAGCTGGACAGAGATCATAAAGGGAATCTAGTTCAATTCCCTCATTTATTTGTAAAGTGCTTTAGAGACCTTAAAGCATGATATAAATGCTAGCTCATCCTTTTCATCATCATCCTCGTTGTTGTCACATATTTTACACAATGCAATTTTTATCAGTTTGGATTTTAACTGTACTTTTGACAAATAGTCCTTTTCCCCCCAAGTTTAGCACTAATTATATAGCCCACAGGTTTTCAGCTGGGTTTTAATCAGAGGAGCCTGTAGGTCATTGTCCAGTTATTACTGGTTTACTCACCCTTCTGGCAGTGGTTTTACTTATAGCCTGGAATGAAAGAATGGGTTTCCACAGTAAAAATTATCTTTTACCAATCTTTGTTACCGCAGTCTTTGTTTTGTTTTACTCATCTTCCTGCTATTCTTCCAGCTTCAATAAGCTTGGTTTAGAAAACTCGCAAACAAACCTCTCTGGTTGCAATATACCTCTGAATGTGATTACTTATGTCCTAGGGACTAGTTAGGAATCATTGCAGCAATGATTTGTCAGTACTTGGTATTATTTTTCGCTTTTGACTGAACTTCCTTTGTGCTTTAGTATGACTGCTCATATTACATTGTAGTCTTGAATGGTTTTTGAATCCCCATTATCCTTATCATAGCAGCAGCTACAATATCTCTAACAGTTGTTGAAGTGTGCTCTTTAAGAGGAACAACTTTTACACTTTGTTAAAGTCCATTTTTAAAAACTGCAAAATTAAGAACAGTGAAACCTTTATTATAGCACTAAATCCACCATTCATCTGATAGAAAACTTAACTAAAAATGAGGAAACCAATGAAATCTTGTTTCATCTGATGAGTGTCATGTTCTGAGTCAGCCGCTGACCCATATGACTATTGCTGTCACAAAATGAAACTAAATCATTGTTTGTCCAAAGTAATGTACACATCCATATATGTCATTGTCGAGATTGTAGAATCCTGGAAAAAAAGAGAATGTTTCCCCATTATCTCTGTTGCCAGTGCCTAACAGTGCCTGGAATGTATATAGTAGGTGTTCAATAAATGTTAGTTAAATGCTTACCAAATACCTTAAAATTGGAAACCAGGGAGGAAATATAAATAATATTTTATTATGTACATTGTATCTCTTCATCCATTTCTTATGTATTTTATAACCAAGATCACAAAATGCCAGTTGTAAAATTATGTGTCCATATTAGTTTTATTAGCACTTGCAACCTGTGCAGTTGGTGGCTTTGTATTTGCTGGAGCTTCTAGTACTCAAAAATGTTAAGTATCCAGAATCTAACAGGTCCTTTGAAACTTGCAGATTGCTGCTTAAGTTGGGGGATAAAGAGGAGGAAAGGAGACTGGGCTAAGGGTCCCTTTACATTCTCTCCCATTAATTACCCCTCCCCCCTTCTTCTCTGGACATGTACTGTTAGTGTGGCTTTAATTATTTGCTGACTTAAAAAGGGAAATAAAATTAAACCTCTCAGATGAAAAGTTTAGTACCTACAGTAATTTCAAAGTGTATGGTACTCTTCCCATGGGGACCAGAGGGAAATCATCTCTTCATTCTCAACCTAGAAACCAAAATGTTGTAGGTGAAAGCGCTTCAGCGATGTGTTCAGTGCAAGACAGTGATGTACAGAATAGAGCATGTGGACTAGGATGAAGAAGATTTGAGTTCAAATTCAACTTCAGATACTTATTAGCTGTGTGATTTTGGGCAAATATCACCCTTCTATCTACCTCACTTTCCTAATATACCGGATGAGGATAATAATAACATGTACCTCATAGGGTTATTCTTAAGATAAAAATGAGGTAATACTTGTAAAGCACAGTGCCTAGCGAATAGTGGGCCCTGACAAATGCTTGTTCCCTTCCTCTTCCCCCCTCCCTCCTTCCCTTCCTTTCTTCCATCTAACTGGAGTTTGGACAAATTGTCTTCAGTGTCTCTTTCTGTATGATCCTATGGAAACTTCTGCAAAGGATCCTGTATTATCGACAATCCACTTTGAGGTTCTAGGCAATTGTCTTCTGGGTCCCTTTTCCCAAAGAACATCCAAGATTTCCCCACAATGCATTCCTGCCACTACAAGGACATTCCTACTAGAATTCCAAGTAGGACAAGTATGCTTAATTAGAGACTAAAGAAAACAAAATCAAATAGTTCCTAAACAAGAGTGAGGATCCCAAGAAAAGAGATTAAGCATTTGAGGGTTATTTGGGGTTTCCAGACCAGGTGGTATACTCTGGACCTGCACTTTAAAAAAAAAAAAACTCAGACAAGCCATCTGGATTCAAGTCACAAATAAGACAGGCAGCCTAAGATATCTTAAAAGTACAAATTAAAATACGATTGTTTCTGAAAAATAATAGTGTTCTCTAGGCACTAGTATTTTACAGATTTTATTTTAGGGATATATAAAAGGCCTAGCATTTTATATTAGCTGCAGCATTCATAATAGCTTAAAGTAAAGCAGCAGCTATTGGTACAGAAGCTTTCAA
>CM053600.1:39127826-39166366 GCA_028646575.1 Pseudocheirus occidentalis
CTCTCTGTCTCTCTCTCAGCTGGCTTCAGTCTCCATGAATCATCCTTCACTGAGGAGCCAATTCCAGTTCTCTCTCTCTGTCTCTAGAATTCTTCTTTATATACAGCACTGGCCTCCTGTCTCAGCCAATACCCTTCTTCCAAGTCAACAGGGGAGTTCATGCCTTCTCAAAAATGGACAGAGTTCATACCTTCCATACTTAGCCCTAAGTTCCTAGGTTCTACTTAGCCCTAAGTTACTAAATGCTAAGTATCTGATAAACTGATTACTATTACACCCTCCAAAAAATTGACCTTTTACTTGTCATGGAACTTACTACCTTATGGGAAAGAGCGGACGACCTTGGTTCATTTTTGTCGGCTGCAGAGCCCCTACCTTGCTTATAATTAAGTACTTAATGAACCTCTGTGAAATCCATATTAGCTTATAAAAAAAAAACACAAAAAGCTTTTTAAAGATGTGAGCTTCATGGGAGAAAGAACTTCATGATAACATTCTGTTCATCATGAGGAATGATAATTTATAATTTCCCAACTCATGAACTTTTTTTAAGGGACTCACCTCTTCCCCTTCTTACCTCTTTTCTCTGTCTGTCACTTTGTATCTATTCAGAAAACATTCAGCTCACTTAAGCATTCTAAATTACTTCACTAGTTATTAGTGGACCGTAATGTTACCTGAACTTATCACAATCATGTCATTTCATTTCTTAGTTCTTAAAACATGCCAAGAATTTCCCTTACTACCAGTTCTTATCACACATTACAAACATTTTCCTGGAAAAGGTCATTAGCATGCAGATTCTTTTCACTCTACAAACGTTCCCACATTAAAAAGTGTGTGCGTATATGTGTGCGTCTGTGTGTGTATGCATACATGTATGCACATACACATTCTTCTCTTGTACCCTTATGGATTCAATGTAATTAATTCCTGAACTTGGCCACTCTTGGGTTAAAACTCTCTCTTCTTCAGGGTGTCTCCACCCCCTCATTTCCCCTGTTCCCCCAGAGCAAAAGACTCATGTCTTCACCAAATATTTGTGAAAAGGTTTGATTCTAATTGAGAAAAGAGTTAAAGATAATTACTAATAAATATTTTTAACTAGTTTGAGTCTGTCTTTATGGGTATACAACAGGTTTTGCCTTGAGTAACTTGTTTTAAATTCTTATGCCAATCCCAGACCTGCTCAGACTAGTTATAGTCTGGCAAAGTCCTTTAAGAGGGAAAAAAATCTTTAGCAAGAATTTCCATCAAAATGTTCAGCCCAGTCTTAGTGTTGACTTAGAGGACAATTTACTAAATAGTGAGATGTGAGAGTCAAGTGACCATCAGCTGGTGTGAATGTTTTTGATCAATATGGTCACAGGGTCTCAGGTATGCAAGAGCTGGATTCACTACAAACATTCGCCAGTTATGGTGATACCCTGGCTCTAATGTAATTATGTAACACAGCAGGAATTCAAGTTCACAAGAACATACTTTAATTAGACACCTGTACTTCAAATGTTGGTTTCACCTCTGGCATAATTTCACCCTGTTGTATAAGGAGAGAGTGAGAGAGAGAGAGAGGGAGAGTATACTTCCCTTTGACTTCCTTTAACCATGCAGTGTGCTAAAATTTTTGGGTAAAACTTTTTCAATTATGCGATCGCTTACAAAATCGGCTTGTTTTTTATTATAACAATAACCAAATGTTTCAAATCCACAAGTAATCTTAAGACACAAATAGATTGAGAATTTAGTAATGGAAGAATGGTCACACTTGTAATAAATTAGAGACATAATTAAATTGTAGATATGGATGCAGTGTGCAAATTCACTTGGGGTGGAGAGCATTTTGAGATATCATATGATCTTAGGCCAGAAGGGATCTTTGAATCCCTCTGTCTAATCCAAAATTATGAACATGGCTAAAAATTCTCTAAAATTCTGCCAAGAAAAATCAGAATTTTTGGTATTCTCATTAATAATTCTCATTGAGAATTGGGGTGGCCAGGTGGCACAGTGAATAGAGCACCCACCATGGAGTCAGGAGGACCTGAATTCAAATACATCCTTGGACATTTAACACAAAACTAGCCTTGTGACTTTGGGCAAGTCACTTAACCCCAATTGCCCCCTCCAAAAAGAAAAAAAAATTCTCATTGAGTATACTCATTTGACAACTCATTAAGAGTTAGTAGCCTTCATTCACTCCTACTATTTGCTATCTTTATAACACTGGACAAATTATCTCTCTGGGTCTTAGTTTTTATATGCATAAAATTAAGTTTTTATAAATATTCTTATTTCCTTACAGCTCTCAATCCAGTGATCTCCTTCTCTACATGCAATTGTTCCCCCAACATTAAAGTTTTGAGTTTAGTAAATTATATAAGGGATGTGAGTATATGTGTACATAGAGGTATATATAGATATCACTTTCAGAAAGAGGCTATAGGATCATAAATAAGTTTACCATATAACATAAGGACTGTAGGGAGCAACTAAATGGAAATGGTCAA
Organism: Pseudocheirus occidentalis; assembly: GCA_028646575.1. Classification (NCBI taxonomy): domain Eukaryota; kingdom Metazoa; phylum Chordata; class Mammalia; order Diprotodontia; family Pseudocheiridae; genus Pseudocheirus; species Pseudocheirus occidentalis. The sequence goes on from CM053600.1 coordinate 39,130,334, forward strand.
GGTGGTTCTCTTGAGTACCCATTCCCATAAGAGAGTAAGTAGCATATAAAGCAGTGACTTCTCACTGCTTACAGGCTGTGTCAATGAAATTTCATTGAGTACCTTTTGATATGTAACATCATTTTCCAGGCTATTTCCTTAAGATGTTACTTGTTTCTTTGTAGTATTTTATCTTGACTATTTATCAGCACTACCCTAATTGTTCTTTGCTGTCCATTCACATGCAGCATTCACATAGTGCTTAGCATTCCCTGGCACAGAGAATGTACTTTAATAAATGCTTATTGATGGACTGACGTAACAAACAAAACAGTCTTAAAAGTTATTTTAGTTATCTTATTTCTAAACATTAAATCTAGTTAGAGGTGGCACACATTTTTTTTAATAATTCCCTTCTCAGCTCTTTATCCTACCAATTTACTTTATTATCTTTCATCATACCCAAACTGAATATGTATGTTTTGCATTCAGAAGTGATATTTCAACTCTGTTGTTTGTGTCCAAACTTGAATCCCATCCAAATTGGAACAGGCCATGATACAAAAGGCCTTATAGCTAGTTGTTCTTGATGTTCAACAATAGAAGCAGAAATAATTTTTGCCAAAGGTTACTTTTCTTAATTTTGGTTTGAATTAGTGCCTGTTTTAGTCACCTTGCTTATTAACCTGTATTCCATTCCCTTTCATTAGTACAAAGCAGCTCTCAGTAAACTGTAAAAGAACCATTTCTCTAAGCCCTTTGGGCACTTTTGAGTCTGTAAAAGAATCAAATAAAGATGCATTGGTAATACCAGCCACCAGCTGTTTGCCAATACCAGTAGTATTGTTCTTTTTTTGGTCACAAAGCACCGCTATTTTAATAAGTGTGGGGTAAATCAATTGCCCTGTCAGCATTCCATATAAACAATATGTTTATGTAACTAAAGTTCCTATAGAAATATAGGTGGGAGTGAACCCATCCCAGCAGAAATTCTTAACCTGAAGATCTATGGATTTTTTAAAAACATTTTCATAACTATTCTGATATAATTGCGTTCCTTTGCAATCCTGTGTATTTTATGTTATCCAAAGGCTTCCCCAAACTTCTGAAGTTTGGACACAACCATCAGAGTTAAGATACAAAATACACATACCCAGTTTGGGTATGACCAAAAAGGTAAAATAAATTGGTGGGATAAAGAACTGAAAAGGGAATTATTAAATTATTCCTTGACACCATGAAACTTAAGAACCCCTGTGCTAAAGAGTGTCTCTAGTGCTTCTTAAACTGTGGGTCCTGACCTTATATGGGGTCACCAAAAATTTGGCAACAGTAAAAGGTTTCTCAGCGTGCAGTGACCAAAAATTAATAAAGAATCAAATGCATAATGAATGTGAGGTTTTTCCAGCAGCACTTGCCCATGTTGCATCCAGCAACTTCACTGCAGACTGGTTCTGAACACAAAGCATGCGCACTTTGTACTGTCTGTGTCCTCAGGCCATGCAACAGCCAACTAAAGTTCCCAAAACAAGAAAAGGGGTCAGGAGTGGGAAAAGTTTAAGAAACCCCTCCAGCAATAAAAGGCTTTCTGGTTTTCAGTTGCTGGAAAATTCCTCCAAAACTATATCAGAACTTTTTTAAGCCATAAATAACTTCAGCTGATTAACAATAATTTGTAGCTTATTTCATGGAAACTCTTCCACGCTGAGGTTGAAGATTCATTTCCCCAAAAAATAGGTAATTAGTTTCTTTTAAATATGTTGGGTCAATTTGTGGAACTAAATATTTTCCCCTTCTTTCCACAGAATATCTGCGTGAAAAGGCATGGCTCCTTCTGCCTATTTTGTCCCTCATTCGCTCAGTAGTCAGTGTAGATCCTGTCCCTTTCAATCAGCAGCTACATCTGGCTACTGGGTCTCTGATGGCATCTTAGAGCATCTGTCCCAATCTTCTTGTGAAGACTGACGCTTCTGGACAATGAGAATTTTGTCTTGTCTTTAACACATATAGAAAAGTCCTGGTGCTAAAAAAGCTCTCCAGAGTGATGTCAAATCTGGTCATCGTCAGTGTCTTATGTAAAGAATGAGACGTGATATATAGCCTGAGTGAAGGATTCTGAGCATTTGTTGATTTCTTGGTTCCCATGGCATGTGTCAACTGCTAACATGTACCTTTCTAGGAATAAAATCCGTGTTTCCACAGGCTTTTAGATGATAATTTCTGAATAATGCAATATTTAAACTGTAGTTTTATCTGATGCTCCCTCATCTAACCGTTTTTGCCTAGGGAAATCCAATTTGCTTATTAGCTTCTGGTCTTTGAATTGTGTCTCATATATGATGAATAACATAAGTATGTTTTGAAACATAAGAGCTGAATTAGCTTATCCAAATCAACAGAACTGGTTTTGTAGGGAAAGCGTCCAGGTTTGGGGCATGAACCTGGCATACAATGTAGAATTCTGTGTTTATTAAGTAACAGCTACATTGTCTGCTGGGTTTCAGGCTACCTGGGAATGTACATCCAACTGCTTTCTGGAGTCCAGGCTTCATACCTGTAAAACTACCTGTTTTACAGAAATAAAAGAAAATTCATGGAGTTTGCCTTTGGGAAAGTTTCAAGGAAATTAATTTTTTTTAAGTTGGTTTTCACTGTGACTTCACATTCAAATGACCGTCCGTAATAATAACTGTTTACAGAGAAGAGCATTGTTAAACACAGCCAACAATTCTTAAAGTTTTTAAATGTTTTAAATCTTAATTAAAATGTATAGTGAATTCTTCTCATTCTTCTTTTCCCCCAAACCTCTTCCCCTCCACCCCCCAACTTAGAAACATTAATTACATTTACTTATTTGGTCATTCACTACTTATCTATTTGTATATATAATTCCTGTAACTCTATGTACTAGGACTGTGAGTGAAATAAAACTGCTGTCTTCCCACACATATGCTTAGACCTCTCCACTTCTGCACATGTTGGTCTCATTTTTTTTATAATCTTTTATAATCTTTTTCATTCATTTTAGTCTTTCCCTTCAATCCCAACACTCCACATATAATTGTGGCAGCCAAATTCCCAGTCTTATTGCCTTGCTATATCTGCACTGCCTCATTGTCTTGGAAACTGAGAATTCTTTCTTTAGTTTCAGAAAGAAAAATTCTTTCTTGCAGCTCCCTTCTCCCTCATGGATTAGAAGTCCAAGCACATTGGCTATTTCCATTCAGTTTCCTGTTCACCCTTTACTCCTCAATATTGAGGCCAGGAATTAAACTAAACTGGATTTTTACTGCAGTTTGGAATCGCTTTTACTGTGAAGCCAAGACAAGAGAGGTTTTGGTATAGAATTACAAGTTAAAGTTAGAAATGGAGACACACTAGTACCACAGTATGGTCCTTGTTGGAAAGCACAACCGTTACATGAGGCATATTTGCTATGAATGTTACTGATAGTTTCATTTCATACCACCAGTGGGGTTTTTCCCAAAAATTTCAATAAATGAAGGCTAATTTTAAATTTTCGTTAATAAGAAAGAACACATTATTTGGCAGGAAATTACAAGTGACTGATGTGATTTACTAGGCTTTTAAACTAGGAATTATGTATTTAAAATTAATATAGATCCCCACATTTAAAGCAGAAAATGGGCAAAGACAAATCTATGCATGTAAGCATGAGTTTTAGTGATGTAATGTATTTTTACAACAGTACTGTAATTGTACAAAAATAAAAATTAATAAATTTGAGATTTTAAAATAACGCCTGCTTGTTTGGAAATGAGACACAAGGGTTTCTTGCCCGCCCACCATTCATCCTATACATCCTCTTGAACTGGAGTCTTGAATACCACAGACTAAAAACCCAAAATGAAGTCTTTGGAAATGTCAGAGGCAGCAAATTCTATTAAGACATAGATTTGAAATGGATATAACACCCCACCACCACCACCAACCCTTCCACCCCTCCCCCCACTGCTTTTTAAAAACACATTATTTGAGTACTGTTATGTTATGAAAGAACTTAGAGCTAGGGAAGGACATCAAAAGGAATCTACAGTTCTCAGGTTGAATTTCTGTTTCCCTCATAAACCAAATGTGTTAACATTAAATTGGTGATTATGGCAAGATATGGGGGGATTTGGGTTTTATTCCCTATTGTATCTTTTTATTTTTTTCATTTAAGAGACCTTTTTTTTTCTCTTTCTTATTCCCTCTGATCACATTGGAAAAAAGAAAATAAAAACCAAACCCCTTATAACACATGCAGAGTCAAGCAAAACAGAGTCTGACATTGGCCATGTCCCAACTTGTGTATCTCATATTGCCTCTTAAATCCATTACTTCTCCATTAGGAATTGGGTCTATGCTTCATCATCAGTCCTAAGGAATTGCTCTTGGTCATTTCACTAATAAGATGTAAGTGTTTCAAATCTGTCATATAAAAAGAGTATTTCCTTACCTTTCTAAAATGCAGGGACCTGCTCCATCCTTTCCTCTAAGGCTTGTCTGTCTTTACATATCTTATTGGCCAATTATCTCGTCTTCCAAGTTCTTTAAAAAACAGTTTAAAACAGTTCTTCCTCAGAAAAATTTCTCATTTAACATAGATGAAAATATATTTCACCCTTTAGATCAACTCAGAATCTACTGTTTCTACATTTTATTTTTTTGCATTTGCCTTTAGATTGACTCAGACTCTACTGTGTTTCTACATTTTATTTTCTTGCATTTGACTTTATTTTGATTCATTAAAAGTGCAAGTCTTTGACTTCCTAATCTGTCATTATTCAGACTGAGTTTAATTACCCTGCTTAAGGGTTATTTAGACGTGTTATTTCTCTTTTGCCCTTCCACCCATAGGTAGCTTAGAAAAATCATGACCCTAGAGTTTAATAAGAGCCATGGTAAGTCATCTAGTCTAATTTTCTTGTTTTAGAGATGAGGAAATGGAGGTCCCAAAATATTAAGGGGCTTCCCTAATGCGACTCCGCTTTTTAAAGTCAGTTACCACCCCAGAACGCAGATGTCAATTCCTCATACAGTGTTCCTTCAACTACACCTCCATCTCAGACTTCAACACAGCTCAAGAATGTGCTTGTCTTTATAGAAAAAATGAGTATCTGTAAGACCTACAATTATAAATTAAATACCACTGCATAGGATGAATCTGTCAAAACACTTGCCTATTCTTACCACTCAATCAAGAAGCCCTTCTAAAAAGACAAGAAGTTAATAACCTAAGCCATCTCTTACATGGATTGTCCTTGTGACTCTTTGTGTAAGTGGTGTTAATATAGTGATGTAAGTGAGGTGAAAGATTCTTTTTTTTTTTTTTTTTAGAAATTCCTTGAAAGAAAAACAAATGAAGAGAGACTAAAGATGCAACAGAGGGGAAATTATATAAATCTTCACCCAGACAGGCCTTCCCTTTCAGAAATAACATTTGCTACCTAATGATGGTGGCATCTTTAATCCAACATTGGTCAGAATATTGTTTTGATCCAGTATTGAATACTCTGTCCATGTGGGGCAGAACCACTAAATGGTGAGGCTTCTTGGTTAGATCTACAACCGTATGTTCATTCTCAAGCAACTCTTGGTTAAATTAATTTTATTCAACAAACCATTTTATATGCTTCCCTATCGTTAACATTATTCACATAAAGCCTATATATAAATTGCTTTTCTTAATCTGAATGGAAATTATTTTTGTATTGTGATACATTTTTTAAAAATATGTATTTCAATGAGATACAATTTCTTAACTCAGATTCTTTGAGTATATCACCTAGACATATGGAACACCTAGTGTTCCATAAATTAGTTGGATTTTATAAACACAGTTTCTATTTCCTAAGACTTGTTCCTGTGAAGTTCACATTTATCATTTCTCTTATAATTTCAGTTTCTGTCTTTCATCTTCCCCCTTTTCTCCCTCCCTCTCCTCATGTATATAAATATTTATGTATGTATATGCATAGAATCCTATCTTCCATGAACTACTTTACAATAAAGATTTGACAAATATTCCTCCTGCTATCTTAAGAAAGCTTTGGGGGTAAAGATTGGACTAAGCAGCCTCTGAGGATCCTTCCCAATTGTAAAATTTGTGTGTGTGTGTGTGTGTGTGTGTGTCCATAAATGAAATAGATTTCCCAATATGGATTAAACACAATTTTTAACCACATAAGAATACAGTTCTTGGGGGATATGGGATGGGAGCAAAAATATGATAAAGACATCTGAGGAGGACTGCTAACTTCCATCCTCATCCTAAGTATTGGAGTGGTGTAAATGATCTGACAAGGGGTATAAAGGTTTACTCATATAATATACATGTATTACATGCATGTGTGGATGTTATACATATACTCAGTATAAGTTTGCATATATACATAACACATTTACATGTACACATATATGAAATTATCAGACATGGGGCAAAAATACATGTTGACATTTCTTGAGGAGTGTCCATCCCTCAGCACCAGTTCTCTTTTTTTCTTCTCTTCATATCACTTAGATGCCTCAGGCCTCTAATATAAAAAACCAGGTCTCCTTGCCAAGTCAAACTCTGCCTGTACACATGGTACTGTTCCATCCCATTTCTGGTAGATCATTCTTACTTACCTTCTGTCTCTCCTCTACCAGATGCTTCTCTACTGCCTACAGATGTTTTTCCCTGTCCCCAAAAAATGATTCCTTGATCATCCCAACTAGCCACGATCCCATGTCTCTTCTCCCTTTTGTCACTACATATTTTTTGGTGGAGCGAGGGAATCAGGGTTAAGTGACTTGCCCAGGGTCACACAGCTAGTAAGTGCCAAGTGGTCTTCACTCTAGTTCACCCTCCATTTAGCCACCAAAGTAATTCTCTGAAAAGAAAGATTTTTAACGTATCACCCTGCTACTCAATAAACTCCAGTGGCTCCCTATCACCTCTAAGATCTAATATAAAATCATTTGGCATTCAGTCATAATAACCTACCCCTCTCCAATCTTCCATTCTTCTTACACTTTAGACACTACCAACCACCCCCCACGCACTGTTCTATGGACACTACCAGCCTTGTTCCTCCCAACTGCAGGCATTTCTCTGGCTTTCTCTTATGCATGCAATGTTCTTCCTCCCCATCTCCATCTCCATCCCCTTCCCTGGGTTCCTTCAAGTGCCCAATAAAAGTTCGCCTTCTACAGGATATCTTTCACCATCCTGCTTTAATTCTAGTTTCTAGTAATTTAATTCCAGTAATTAGTTTAATTCTAGTTCTCTATTATTGTTCATCCTGTATATAGCTTAATCATACCTAGCTGTTATCCTGTTGTTTTGCTTATTAGATTGTGAGCCCCTCAGGGCAGGGACTGTCTTTATCCTGTCTGACACATAGTAGGTGCATAATGAATTCTTACCGATTGACTTTCCGCAAGAATTAATACCAGGGCAGAGGGGTAGAGTAGAGCCCATACTGAGTGAAGAATCCACCAGGTTGAAGGAGATACTGGTTCCTTTTATATGCTCATTGCAATGTCAGGACACACCTCTCCATTATGTATGAAATAAAGAATCCTTTGCGTTCTAGCTGCCTGTTTAACAAAGGCTACTGGTCAGCAGCATCTCCCAGTTCCCATGTGGCTTGGAATCCTATCAGCTCCACAGCCTAGAGGGTTCACCCTTGAACTTTTATCTGTTATAGGGCCCGCTCAAACCCAGGAAATAAGTACAGGCCTGGCCACAGTCTACCACAAACAGTAACTTTGTACTCCCCCAGAGCAGAAGAGCCAGTCCTTTCATGGGTTAGATTCCATGGATTAACAACTGCTACTTTAGGTACTTTTATACTTCTGTGTTCCTCACCATATTCTGCTTTTTAGAAAAACAAATCTGATCATTGTTGCTCAATTTAAATGACATAACAGCATTCTCTCACCACCTCGAAATGATTATTCACTTTATCCTAGGCAAGCTTAATGTTCCTATTAGTGGAAGTTCCTCCGCTAAAGCATCTTCCCTTTGTTCATTTTGCCATGTTATTCTTACTCCCTCTATCAATTTTAAAGCAGAGCGATTATGTTCTTCAAGCATTTCTCTCAAGAGCTTCCTACCTCAATTACATTTCTTTTGAGTTGTTCCTCAGCCTTCATCCTCTTGCTAATCCTACCCTTTAGTTTTCTTAAATCTCTTCTAGATGCTGCACATTCCAGAGACCCTACTGGGACTTGGGGAAAGTGGGGGGATGGGAAGAACACAAAAAGGATTTTTAATTAAAAATTATAAAAATGGAAAAAAATACATAAAGAAAACAGGACATAAAATTCTTGACATTTCCTGAAAACCTTCCCCTCTTATTTATTAATGGAGACAGGTAATATATTGGAATGGCATTGCCACAGAAGAAAAGCCTTCTCTGCTGGCACTTTCCCTCTGCATTTCATTTAATACTTTAGTGTTGAAATTCACTTTCAGTGAGTATTGCTCACTTTTTTCTTTACTTCCGTATGTGCACAAGGTAGCTCAAAATGTCTCCCAAACTTTATTTGGACAATCTTTTACCCATTTTCTTTTAAAGAAGAAAAAAGAAAGAAATATTTCAATATTTAACCATTTATTCATTACTGACACTTTATATCTGCCTGAAGTAGCTAGTGCTGAATTGAGGGTATCTAATGAGGCTAAAATACTATGGACATCGATTTAGAGCAGGACAAGATTTCAGCAATTATCTAATTAAGCTTCTACATTTTACGTAGAAGTTGTGACCTAAGGTCATAAGGGTAGTGAGAGACAGAGCCCAGAAATTTAACCCATCCTTTGACTCCAAATGTAGCTCTCCACCATACCATGTTTAATGGGGTCAGTTTACAGAGAAGGTCAGATTTGCACAGAGAAACTATCTCTCAGCCAGACTAATTACTTAAGCCTGTCCAGCCATCTCACCAATACATGCAATTTTTTATTTAAAGGAAAAAAAAAAGAGGGACTGTATCACTATCTCAGAACAAACCTTTCTTCACCACTTAAAAAAAGAAACCAATGTATATATTCCACTGATGAAAGATCAATAGTGTTGTCTTTGTATGGCGCCTAAAATGTATTTTTAAAATAGCATCTAATGTTCTGCCGTGGTACTGATTTGGTCAGGCAATTTATATCTAGTTTAATTTATTTAATAATGTATTAACTTCAAGCACCTGTAATATGAGGCCAGTTATGTCATGAGAATGACCATAAGTACAGTCAGAATGGTATACCAGTCCTCCAGTACATTGATGAATCCCCTGAAGCATTTATGGGAAAAATGGACAAGATGAGGATGAAGAGATATGGAAGGCCTGGGATCTGCTTTGGTAGAAGGAATACCAGCAATTAAAGAGATCACCCACCTAACAGTGTAAAAGCTATTAACAGGCTATACACTATGTGAAGGTAGTGATCATGTTTATTCTTCAATATTTTCTTGTCCCAAGCAGTAATGCTATCATTCTGCTAAAAATATATCCAAGAATCTAATCCTAACTCAAGCCTAAACAGGAATTCCTTCTACAACCTTCCCAACAAGTGACCATCCAGATTTCACAGAAAGGCTTCCAGCAACAGGGAGCTCACTGCTTTCTGAGGCGTTCCACTTTTGGATAGCATCAATGATTAGGAAGTTTTCCTTACATTGAATGAAAGCTACTTCTTAACAACTTCTGCTCATTACTCCCAGTTTTACCCACCAAAACTAAACAGAATAAATGCAGTTTTTCTTGCACATGGCAGCCCTTCAAATACTTAAAGAGAGTTAGCATGTCTCCCTTGAGTCTTCTCTCCAGCCTAAACATACCCAATTACTTCAACCCATCCTAATATGGCTTGGTTTCCAGAATCCTCACTGTTCCTGGATGACCTTCCTTGGATGTACTCTCATTTACCAATGCCCATCCCAAAATGAGGCACCAGCCCTGAACACAACACTCCATGTGTGTTCTGAGCAATCTGAACATTCTCTTTCTACTAATGCATCCAAATATGGCAAGAGCCTTCTTGGCCCATCTCTGACTCATATTGAACTAAAATCCCCAGATCTTTTTCACATTAGCTATTGTCAAGGCAGGACTTTACTTCCTTATACTTAGTACAGGTTTTTTTTTTTTAATAAAGTTTAGGAATTTGTTTAATTTCATTGAATTTTTAGTTTATTATTATTTTTTAAATTTTGAATTCCACATTCTCTACCTTCCTTCACCCCTCCCCTACCCATTGAGAAGGCAAGCAGTATGATATAATTATACATAAGAAATCATGTAAAATATGTTTACCCCCCCAAAAAGCAAGAAAAATAAAGTTTAAAGAATTGTATTTAAGTTTGTGCTCAGAATTTATCAGTTTTCTCTCTAAATGTAGGTAACATTTTTAATCATGAGTCCTTCGGAGTTGTCCTGGATAATTGAATTGATCAGACTAGCTAAGTCTTTCACAGTTGATCTTGCTTTCAGTATTGCTGATACAGTGTACAATGTACTCCTGGTTCTACTCACTTCACTTTACATGAATTCATATAAGTGTTTCCAGGGTTTTTCTGAAAGCATCCCGCTAATCATTTCTGATTGTGGCTCAACAGTATTTGAATGATTTCTTTCTGGCTGCTTACAGTATTTTCTCTTTGATGTCTAGAATTTGGCTGTATTATTCCTGAGAATTTTCATGTGGAGGGTTTTTTTAGGAAGTGACTAATGGATTCTTTCAATTTCTAACTTAGCCTCTGGTTCTAAGATATCATGACAATATTTCATTATAATTTCTTCAAATATGGCTAGGCTCTTTTTTTTTCATTGTATTTTTTTCAAGTATTCCAATGATTCTTAAATTACTTCTCAATCTATTTTCCAGGTCAGTTGTTTTTCATAATATTTCCCATTTTCTTCTATGTTTTTTCATTTTTTTCACTTTGTTTTATTGTGATTAGCTTCTGATTGCCAATTCTGATTTTTAAAGAATTATTTTCTTTGGTGAGCTTTTGTATCTCTTAACCATTTGGTCCATGCTGGTTTGGTTTTTTTTTACAGAATTTCTTTCTTCGGTGAATTTTTGTGCTTCCCTCTGGTCAATTCTGTTTTTTAAGATGTTCATTTCTTCAGTATTTTTTGTGCCACTTTAACCAAGCTGCTAATTTTTAAACAATTTTCATAAGTTCTTTTTTCATCACTCTCATTTCTTTTTCTGATTTTTCCTCTGTTCTTATCTCTTCCTTTACCTCTTCCAGAAATTCTTGTTAGATTTATGTCCAATTCATAATTTTTTTTGATGCTTTGCTTGTAGCTGTGTTCATGCTATCTTCTTCTGAGTTTGTATCTAGATCCAGAAACCCCATTGATTTAATAATATTAAATATATTTATAGCAGCACTTTTTGTGATAGCTAAGATTTGGAAACAAAGTAGCTGCCCATTAATTGGGGAATGGCTAAACAAATATGACATATTAATATAATAGAATATTACTGTGTTCTAAGAAATGTGTATAGTGAATACAAGAACTGATGTAGAGCAAAGTCAGCCCAGAAAACAATGTATACAGTGACTACAATAATGTAAATGGAAAGAATGATATCAAAAAATCAAAGCTAAATGTAGCAAAATTTAAAAGATTAAGTAGGAATCAAATGAAGAGATATGAAAAGACTCCACTTCATGGCAGTGATAAGTCCACAGGTGTTATACAATGCATGTATTTTTGAACTTTTAAAATGTACTAATTAGTTGTGCTGACTTTGTTTCTCTGTCCAAAAAATACTATTTGTTATAAGGCATGGGATATATGGAATACTATAGTGATGTAAGGAACAAAAAATATCAATAAAATCTTACTTAAAAATAAATTTAAAAATTGAAAAGTTAACCAAGGAAGGACCAGTTATAACAAAGTTGTTTCGATGCCTTATCCTGTTAACCTAGGAGATCTGTTTCTCTGTTCTGGTTGTTTCAAATGGGAACCAGGCAGGCTTGGACCTCTAAGGATGGCTATCCTGCCCACCCTGTTTTGATCTGGAAACAGATTCAAAAGGATTCTCATTATGTAAGAAGAACTGGGGTTTATTGATTCGTTCTCTAATACTGATCAGTTGAACAAGACCTCCCTTCTTCCCTTTCCCCATAGTACCAGCCTATTTCACAGACCTTTAGAGATACTTTTTTAGAAGGTGTTTCTCTTGTCTGGAACCAGGCTTGCTTTGGGCCTTACCGTATTTGTTATTTTTTAGAATTGAGCATATATGATTTGGAATTTTGAAAATAGATTGGCTCTCTGGAAGACCTTTAAGCCTTGAATTAAGCAGACTTGAGTACTAATACTGTCTCAAGTGGTCTGCTCTAAGTGGATGAGGAAGCCTTGTCTAGACAGGCCTTACGGATTTTGTTAAAAATTTAGGATTGATAAGACTGACAACAACAATGAGACTTAAGAAATATCAAAAAGAAGGAGGAAGAGACAGTGGTTCCCTCAGTTCCATTGCTCTTTCTCAAAAACTCCTCAGAGGGGCACCTAGGTGGCTAGGTGGTACAGTGAATAGAGAGAGCACTGTCCCTGGAGTCAGTAGGAGCTAAGTTCAAATGTGACCTCAGACACTTAACACTTACTAGCCGTGCAACCTTGGGCAAGTCACTTAACCCCAGTTACCCTGCCTTTCCCCCTCCAAAAAGAAAAAAAAAAAAAGACACTGACTTTATGGAATTTAAAATTTCCTCCGCATTATCAAGATCAGTCTTTTTAATTGCATAGAATTCATATATTTTGACATCATTGCCTTTTATTTCTCTTCTGCCAAATTCTCCTTCGCTTCAATATTTTTTGTGTTTCAAATCTGTTACTCTCTTTCTCAGAGCCTCTGCTTTTGTGACCACCTGGTCTTTTAACTAAGTAAAAGAAGCCGTTCTTTGCCTCATTTCTTAATGCTGCCATAATCTCTGCATGGTTGTTGCCTTAGTTAAACTAAGACCCAAGAAAGACCTTAGCTTAAAAAGGTCATCTCCCACTGCATGGGGGCCATCTCCAGTCATCCTGATCTATATCTGGTTGCTGGATCCAGATGGTTCTCTGGAGGAGAAAGTGAGACTAGTGACTTTGCACAGCCCTCCCTCACTTAAATCCGATTCACTCGCAAGTTGTGACAACATCTTCCTAATGTCCTGGGCCTCTTCAAAAGCGAAGGACAAACAACAACCACAACTTTGGGAAGGGATTCTTTATGCTGTATGTTTTTTTCTTATTTTTCTTTTTGTGACCTTTATGTTTTGCATTGAAAGATCTCTTTCTGTATCTAATTTTGTTCCTAATTTCTTCTTTTGAAGTTTTTATTGCTCCTCTTTTTATGTCATTGTTTTTATTGTTTTTAATTAAGTTATTAGCATTTATGTATTGCTCTTCTGTTGTTCCACAATTTCTAAAGAGTCCCTAAGATTCTCTTTTTTATGTAGAGTAATTTTGATTCATTTTTCTCCTTACTACTGTCTATACTTCATTTCTATTTGGTTTTTCTTGAATGTTTTACTCATTTTTCTTTCTGTCCTTATGACCCTCTTTGTTGCCTTATTTCCTTGTAAACTGGGCTTTTTTCCTTGGTTTTCTTCCCTTGAACTTTTGGTCTTTCAGCCTCTTTCTCTTATATTCTCAGTCATTTGTTTCTGATTTCCCTCCTTACTCTTTCTTTATTTCTCCTCTCCTTTCTGCTGCTGAAACTGGGCTGATGGATTGTGAGGACAAGAATAGAGGAACAAAAAGTTGTGATGGAGGCAAAGAACAGATAAGGTACATCAAAGAGGTTTGGAAGTGACAATATTGAGCAAAGAACATGCCATTGTCACCTCGAGGCTCTGAAGGACAAAGTGGGCAAAGAGAGGCCAACATTAGACGGGGCAGCTACCAATCTGGAAAACAAAATCAGGTTGTACTTAAGAGGTGCAGGAGAACATCAGTAGGAGAAAGCAAGAGTGATGGGGAATTTAACAATAAAGCAGGGTTCCTGGGAAGATAAAGAATATAGTAAAAAGGCATCTGGGTGGCTCAGTGGCCAGAGTGCGGGAACTAGAGGCAAGACCCTCATTCAAATCTAGCCTCAGACACTTAACTAGCTCTATGACTCTGGGCAAGTCACTTAATTTCTATTTGCCTCTGTTTCATCATCTGTAAAGTGGGAATAATAATAGCATCCACCTCCAGGTTTATTGTGAGTATCAAATAAAATATTTGTTAAGTGCTTTGCAAACCTTAACATTAATATAATTGTTAGTGATTATTTTCAAGTGGAATGGAGTAAATGGGCATGAGAGCATGGGGAGAAGGAGCAGCAGGAAGGTATTGTGCAGAGACAGCAAGAATGAAGTGAGTCAGAAATTGAAAGGCTAATTGGGGAATGACTGCCCTAGAGGAAGCTGAATGAGGACAGTCAGAACTGGTTAGTAGCAAAGCTTATAGAGCCAGGTAGCCTCAGATCTCCTTTAGAATATTGGTGGGAAAGTTAGAATTTAGCATTTCTTATAGCCATTTATATTATTAGTCATTTATATTATTATTAGTCATTTAATTTACATTAGTTTTTGTCATTCTTCCATTTATATTAGTCATTTAATGAGCACCCTGATGACCACATTATTAAAACACAAGTTCCTTGAGGGTAGGGACTGCCACTCATATATATCTTATATAGTGTGGTCTGGAATGGAAAGATGAACCTTCCTGACTCCAGGTCCAGCGCTCTATCCTCTGTGTCACCTATTTGCCTACAGATATTATTACCCCCATTTTATAGATGTTGAAACTGAGACCCAGAGACTTGGGTTAGGTGACTTGCTCATGGTCCCAAAATGAATAAAAAGGATTCAAACCTTGATGCTCTTGAATCCAAGTCCTGTACTGTATCCACTGCAAATCTCTCTCTTTTTCTTTTCTGCTCTGAATTTTGTTGTTGTTGTTGTTGTTGAGATTATTACATAGCGGGTGAAAGGGTGATGACTTCCGAGTTTTGCCCTGATCAGCTTGATCAGTGGTAACTACCTAGAAAAGAAGCAGCTGAAAAGAGTATTATGTACACCAAGGCTGGGAAATCGGAGGTCACCTTCCCCTAACTGTAATCATTCCTTTCCTCCTTGCCCTGAAATTCTCTTTGTTGTGTTTGTGTCTTCTCATCATTTGATAGATGAGTTCTTTCAACTTAGCTGCTGTTTTTAATTAAGAGAGAAATATTTCATTCTTCCATATTTGACTAAGGTCAAAAGTCAAGACTTCAATCTAACTCTTAGTTCTAAAGGCCTGAATTGGATGCCCAGACAATATTGAAGAATATAAAGATGATTCCTTTTTTTTTTAACTCTGTTATACTGCAAGCCTACCTGTTACTAAGTCACAAAATATTAGAGTTCAAAGGAACCTCAAAAGCCATCTGTTCCAATCCGTACCTAAACAAGTACCTTCTCTACAAAATCCCAGACAAGTGACCATTCAGCCTTTTCATGAAGACCTAGAGTCAAGAGAAACTACCACAACAGCCAATTCTACTCTTGCTGTAATTGTTAGGAAGTGTTTCCTTATGTTGAGCCTGAATCTGCCTCTATAGCTTCCACCAAATTCTGCCCTCTGAGGCCAAAAAAAAAAAAAATAATAATAAGGCTCATTTTTTCCCCTTTCATAAGACAGTCTTTCATGTGCTTAAAGAGAGCTCCCATACTTTCCCTCCCTGCCCCCTCAGTTCTTCTCAAGATTAAATATACCCCTTCCTTCTGTCAGTCCTCATACAACATGGCCTGGTCACCCCCACCATCTTGATTAACTTCTCTTGAACACTGTTCAGTTAGTCAATATCTTTTCTAAAAGGTGATATGAATTAAACACAGGACTTTAGATTTTATGCTTCTTGTACACTAATGAGGCCTAGCATTAATTTTTGTTCTAATCTGTTTTAATTTTAACAGATATTGAACTTGCAGTCTGCTAAACCACCCAGATGTCTTCCACACCAATTTTTCTGCCCCTGACCACGCTTTTTTTGTATTGTCTTGTTCTGGAATTGTATAGTTGCTAGTTTGAGGAGAGTTTGGGATAAGTCTCATTTCATTATCACCTCATTTTACAGATGAGGAAACTTAATATCTAAAAGGATGTTTGAACAGTCAAAGATCATACAAGTAGTAGGTGGGAAAGCTGGAATGGAACCCAGATTTTGTGACCTTGACACCTGCATTCTTTCCACTGAACCAGGCTGCTTTGCTCTTCTTTGTCCTCTGGCCTCTGTGCTGGACCCCAGAGAATGGTAAGGAATGTATTTGGGGAGGGTGCAAGCCTTCTAAGACTTTTAGAGCAGTGCCGTCAAACTCAGATAGAAATGGGGGCCCCTAATCTGTACACAAGGATTCTTATAGGCTACATGCTTAGTTTTAAAATGGAACATATGTTTTATTTTATTTTTATTTTGTTAAATATTTTCCCAATTATGTTTTAATTTGGTTTGGGCAGAACTCAAGCAGTACATCTGCCCTTGAACATTTGGGAAAGGAAGGTCAAAGCAATGAAGTGGATGGGCTAGTTCCCAAAAGGAGGAGGATGCTCCCAAATGGAAGCTGAGGGCAGACCCAGGATACAGGCCATTATGTCTGGTCCAGGTGTGGTTTCACCGACATTGACCATTTCCTTGTCAATGACCTGGTTGGAATAAAACTAGATTTTGCTGAGTTGTTCTCTTCCAATTACAGACATAGCAATAACAAATATGAAAAACAAGTAGTCTCTTCCTTTAACATTAATGGTCTCTGGTCACTTAACTCAATGATTTATATAACAGTTTCATTCTACTATCCCTATCCAGGTACCGAAATTGTGTCCAATTTCAATATCTTCCTTTATAAGTACCATCTTCTACCTACAGCCTTTCTTAATTCCTCAATTGCTAATTCCCCTTTCCCCTAATTATGTTGTATGTACTTATATTATATCTATTTTTTATTTCTTCTCTTTTAGCCTAAATTGTCCCCCACTCCCACCCCCCATCATGTATATGTGTAGATTTGCTTGAACCAGCCCGTGAGGCCTTCTCAGAGTTCCCCTGGCAACTTCCAGGGACATATGTGGCTCAGCACCAAGGACCAAGGCAGAAAAAGTAGTATATTGGCATTTGCTCTCTCTCTCTCTCCCCCTCTGTCTCTCTCTTTGTCTGTGTCTGTGTCTCTGTCTGTGTCTCTGTCTCTGTCTGTCCATCTGTCTCTCCTCCCACTCACCCAGAGAGTTACAGTAGTCATTGCTTATCACCTGAAAACAGCCACTCATTAAAAAAAGAAGAAGAGAGGCTCCCTTTGGCCAGTTATTACCTTTTGAATGTGCACCTAAGACTTTAGTAAGAAAAAGAAAAAGCAAGAAACATTTATTTTAAAATCATGATGCCCTCTGCTGGAAAATATATGGCAATATCTTTTTCCTTAGGATTTATATTCAAGAGGTGGTTTTATTTTGTGTGCTGTGCTGCTGACATTCTTGAGATATAGCTAAGGTATGTAGATGCCTACTACTTTAATATTTAGAATTTTTGAGGCAAAAAACGTCATATTTTCAATCACATTTCCAAACTTCAATTAAACTAAAGAATTTTGGAGAGTAAAATATATTCTCCTTTCTTAATCTGACCATAATTAACAGATTTTTGATGGGACTGCATTTAATAAAACATGATAGGTTTGGAAAAACAATATATGTAAAGAGGAAGAAACAGGGTTTCTGACAGACAAGCTGCTGTTGTCTGTCCCCTCTCATATTGCATATCCTTCAAACGGTGCTTAATATATGTAATACATACACAAAAGGGGTTCAATAAATGTTTGCTGCACTTAGGGCTCTCTTTATGTGAGCACTAGTAGAATTTGTCAGTGTTAACAAAATTTTTGTTATGAAAAAATAGAGTAATTTTAAAAAATTTTCCTTGGTGTTATAACATTTCTCCCAATTATATATTTTAAAACAGATTGTTTTCTGCAGAAAGATCAAAAAAGTTCCCATATATAGAATTTTTTAAATTAGTCCATTATAACTACATTGAAATAGGCAATCCTTTCACCTAGTTAATAGGTAATTACATCTTTTTTGTTCATTTTCTGCCAGCAATGATAAACTATCCCAGAGAACTTGTATTGGTGGCCTGCTGAAGTCTCTTGAGCTCAGAAAGAAGGAATAATAGCAGGGACCTCTGTCTGAGACCTCCATCTCATTCTTTTCTTTTTGTGTCCATCCTTTGCAGAGGCTGACTAGAAGTTACAACATTCAGTGAAGGAGAAACTACCTGAACAAGTTTAACTCAACATTTATTAAGTATTTGTTAGATACTATGCTGGAGATTGATCATAATCCTCTGATCACAGGCTTTTAGAATCAGAAGGGACATTAGGGAACAAGGAAAGCCCATCACCAAAAGGAGTAGGGCCTTAGACCCCATGCTTGTTCAAGGCCAAATCGCATGATCTATGTTGTTGTTCAGTCATTCAGTCATGTCCAGCCTTCCGTGACCCCAAGGACCATAGTATGCCAGGCTTTTCTATCCTCCATTATCTCCTGAAGTCTATTTAAGCCTATGTTCATTACTTTTATAACACTATCCATCTCATCCTCTGCCATCCCCTTTTCCTTTTGCCTTTAATCTTTCCCAACTTTAGGGTCTTTTCCAATGAATCCAGTCTTCTCAATATGTGGCAAGAGTATGCAAGCTTCAGTTTCAGTATTTGTCCTTCCAATGAGCAGTCTGAATAAATTTCTTTAAATATTGACTGATTTGATCTTGAGAATCCAAGGGACTCTCAAAGGTCTTCTCCAGCACCACAGTTTCAAAGTGTTGATTCTGTGGGGTTCAGCTTTCTTTATAGTTCAACTTTCACAACCATACATTGCTAATGGAAAAAACCATACCTTTGTCTATACAAACTTTTGTTGGCAAGGTTATATTTCTGATTTTTAGTATGCTGTCCAGATTTGGCATACCTTTGCTTCCAAGGAGCAAGTGTCTTAATTTCATGGGTGTAGTTACTGTCTGAAGTGATCTTTGTGCCCAGGAATATAAAATCTGATGCTGTTTCCATTTCTTCTCCTTCTATTTGCTAGGAAGTGATAGGACCAGTTGCCAAGATCATAGGTTTTTATTTGTTTGTTTTATAATGTTAAGCTTACAAGCTAGCTCTTAGACTTTATTCTTTGACCCTCATCAAAAGGTTTCTTCATTCTTCTTCACTTTCTGCTCTCACAATGGTATCATCTGCATATCTAAGATTGTTGATAATTCTGGCTTTTGATTTGTCCAGATAGGCGTTTCATATAGCATACTCTGCATATAAGTTGAATAAATAAGGTGACAATATACAGCCTTGTTTTACTTCTTTCCCAACCTCAAACCAATCAATGATTCCATGTTTGGTTCTCTTATTTCTTGTCCCACATATAGGTTTCTCAGGATACAAGTAAGATTATCTGGTACTCACTCCATATATATAAGAACTTGACATATTTTGTTGTGATCACAAAGTCGAAGGCTTTAGTGTAGTCAAAGCAGAAGTAGATTTTTCTCTTTTTTTTTCATTTCTTTGCTTTCTTCATAATCTGGCAATGATGAACAATTTGGTCTCTTATTCTCTGCCTCTTTGAAAGCCAGCATGCTCTTCTGGTAATTCTCAGTTCACATGTTGATGGAGCCTAACTTAAAGCATCTTAAGCATAACCTCGCTTGTATGTGAAATGAGCACAATTGCTCAGTACTTTCAACATTCCTTGGCATTGCCCTTCTTTAGGACTGGGACATAAACTGATCCTTTCCAATCCAGAGGCCACTGTTGAGTTTTCCAAATTTGCTGGCATATTGAAAGCAGCACTTAAATAACATCATTTTTTAGGATTTTAGATAGTTCAGCTGGAATTCCATTACCTCCACTAGCCTTACTGATAGCAATGCTTCCTAAGACCCACTTCATTCTCTAAAATGTATGGCTCTAAATCAGTAAACCACACCAAAATGTTCATCAGTGGCATTGAGATCTTTCTTCCACAGCTATTCTGTATATTCTAGGTATGTCTTCTTCATCTCTTCTAATTCTGCTAAGCCACTACCATTTTTGTCTTTTATCATGCCCTTTTCTGCATGAAATATCATTTCATTGATAACACTGATTTTCTGGAAGAGATCTCTTGTCTTTCCCATTCTATTGTTTTCTTCTATTTCTCTGCATTGATCGTGTAAGAAAGCCTTATCTCTCCTTGTTCTTCTCTGGAATTATGAATTCATTTGGGTACATCTTTCCCTGTCTCCTGTCCCTTACTCTTTCCTTCTTTCTTCAGCCGTTTGTAAAGCCTCATCAGACAGCACAATCTATACACTGGATATTTTCTAGGTTTGTATCAATTTCCCAGATTTATAATAAAGCTACAGAGTTGTCATTGCCTGTATGTTCTGTTTGGCCCTCCAGTTATTTACTGACCCAGATGTCTACTCAGCTTCCTGTCACCTCCACCCAGATGCCATATTTGTCAAGTAAAAACTTATACCAGCACTGAGATAGGCCTAATTTTTAGTGTTCAAACTTTTTTTTTTCAAAAAAATGATCAGGAATAAATTTTCTTCTGTAGTTTTCAACTTTCTATTGGTCATACTGAATAGTTTTATATCCATTACTATTTTTCTTAAAAATAGGCAATTAACAAAAGAAAAAAACATTCCCAAAATGAAATTTTTTTCTTACAGTATGTATGCGATGATTCACACAAAACAAGCTTTTGAAAACTATCCATCATTTCTTTCCTCATTTGATTGTATATTTTTGTAAAAACAAAAAATATATAAAATATACTTAATTTTGTTTTATATAGTTACTCAAAAGTACAATGATTACAGTGTTTCAGAGTATAATAAAAGTTGTAAAAATAGCAACATGTCAACTGATAAAAATTAAATTCTAAATAAGCAAAAGCTTTTTTTAAAGTTTCTTTTCCAGAGTAGGGAGATTAAAAAACTGGAGAAATCCCAAAAGAAATTTAAAAATCTAATTCCTCATAACATCTTGGACTATAGGATGGGATTTTCTCCATCATGATCAATATCACCTGGGAAATGTGATCTTTTATGTGATCATAGTCATAGCTGTCATATCCTTAGTGATAAGAATCACTGTATCTACGACCACCTTCATTATGGGGACTAGATCTACCATTAAAGATACCTTTTGGGGGAGGGAGATATTCTCTTAGTGCTGTACTAATTCACATGATTCATTCTGCAATTCAGTTCCATTCCGTTTGCCCTTTCTATAGCCTCTTCTGACTCATCTGTCTCTCTAAATAAACAAGAAAAAAATCCACTAGATCATCCAATTAGCTGAATATCGAATGTAAATTATATTGACACAACTGAAAATTCCATAATGAGAAAATATTTCCCCAAATTTTCTCTCTATTGTATTTAAACTGAGAAAAAGCACTCCAAGATGTATTTTAGGATTTGCCCTATATGTCTTTTAAAATTAGACATTGGTAAATGATTATAGTGACAATACTCTAGTGTATTCAACCTCCTTTGTGACTGTCATCTGTGTCAATGAGTGTGAGATCTGAATTGAGTGTAATGTCTATGAGGATGCCTTCTTGATGCTGACCTGAATTTTTATCTTGGTGGAGAGTGAAATTCAGAGTATTTAAAAATCCTTGATGGACTACATGATCCTGAACTGATCTCAGATTTTATAATGTCACCCGATTAAGGAAGACTCCTTGCTGAAGATTTTAAATAAGAGCAAATTCTCTGCCTTTGAAATTGGTCTCTTTGACATCAATCATTTTGGTTCTTCCTACCATGACTAAACCAGGAATGTGGGCAGTGATCTGGTAAGTAGAGGATGCAGCAGTGATAACCACTTTGCTTGGCTCCCAAGTAAAGGCAGAATGTCCTAGAAGCATGTTGTTTTCTTGACATGACTCCCCTTCAGCTCCTATTTCCCTGACACAATTTCCTTTCTCAGCGATTCCCTAACTGCTTCTTGGTCAAGAGGCATAAAATAGTCCCAGCTGTGTATAGTCTTTGCCGCTCAGATTTGATAAGTACCTGAAACCAAACAAATCACACACCTGATTATGTACTGACCAGACACATTTACAGATTGAGAGGAGGGGGACTAAGGACCACTGATCTTTGTTGCATATTCTTGCCATGTTAGGGAAAAGTTGTTCAGTTGTTTCAGTCACGTCCAACTCTTCATGATGCCATTTGGGGTTTTCTTGACAGAGATACTGAAGTGGTTTGGCAATTCCTTCTCCAGCTCATTTTTCAGATGAGGAAACTGAAGCAAACAGGGTTACACAGGTTCACACAGCTAGTAAGTTGTCTAAGGTCAAATTTGAACTAAGGAAGATGAGTCTCCCTTACTTTAGACCTGGCACTCTCAAGCTTTTTAGTGTCCTTGTTAGAACAATATCTAATGAATATCAGTGGAAAATGTTGAATACAATATTATCAAAGAAGTTATGATAATATATTAAAATATTACATAAATAAATAGTAGACCAGTAAAATAAACCATTGGTTAATATGGTTTTTAAAAGATAGAAGAAAACCAAATTGCTACTATCAAAAACGAAAAGGGTGAGTGAAGATGGAATTAAAGCAATTATTAGGAGTTTTTTGCCTAATTATATGTCAATAGATTTAACAATTTAAGTGAAATAGAAGAATATTTATAAAAATATAAACTACCCTGGTTAACTGAAGAGAAAATAGAGCATCTTAATAAATCTATTTTAGAAAAATATATTGAACAGGTCATAAATGAACTTTGTAAGAAAATAGTATCTGGAGCAGAAGAATTTACAAATGAATTCAAGCATGTAAAGAACACTAATTCTAAAATAAAATAAATTATTTGGGATAATAGGCAAAGAAGGAATTCTACCAAATTCATTTTATAAAACAAGTATGGTGCTAATACCTAAATCAGGAAGAGACAAATGGAGAAAGAAAATTATAGACAAATTGTACTAAAGAATAATGATGCAAAACTCCTAAATAGCTAGGAGACTACAACAATATATCACAAAGTTTATATGTTGTGACCAAGTGGGTCACAGGAATGCAGGGCTAGTTCAAATAAGGAAAACTGTTAACATAACTGATTACATAAGTAACAAAAACAACAGATGCAGAAAAAGCTTTTGACAAAATACAAGACTCATTTCTATTAAAAAACACTTGAAAGCATAGATATAAATGATTTTTTCTTAAAATGATAAGAATTATCTACCTAAAACCATCAGCAAGCTTAATCTATAATAGGGATAAGCTAGAAAATTTCCCAATAAGATCAGGAGTAAAACAAGTATGCCCATTATTACTAATGTTGTTTAATATTGTACTAGAAATGCTAGCAATAGCAATAAGAGAAGAAAAAGAAATTGAGGAATCAGAACAGGCAATGAGAAAATAAAACTATCTCTATTTACAGACAAGATGATAGTATAATTGGAAAATCTTATTTTCAACTAAAATTAGTTTTAAAAATTAATAATTTTTAACAAATAGCAGTACATAAAATACACCCAGATAAATCATCATTTCCTATATCACCAACAAAGCCCTGCAAGAAGAGATAGTAAGAGTATTTCATTTAAAATAACCATAGACAATGTAAAATACTTGGGAGTGTACCTGCCAAAATAATCTTAGAAACTATAAGAATATACTTATAAAAACACTTTTTAATACAAATAGTGTTAGAGTTAAATAATTAGAGAAATGTTAATTGTTCATGAGTAGGCAGAGCCAGTATAATAAAATGACAATTCTACCTAAATTAATTTACTTATGCAGTGTTATCCCAATTAAACTACCAAAGTTATTTTATTAAGTTAGAAAAAAATAATAAAAGCCACTTGGAAGAATAAAAGGTCAAGGATATAAAAGGAATTAATGAAAAAAATGTAAAAGATGTCAGCAGTACTGGATCTTGAACTGTATCATAAGATGGAAAGTCTATCTGGTACTAGCTAAGAAATAGAATCAGTGGATCAGTGGAATAGAATTGATATGCCATACATGGTAGTAAATGATTATAGTAAACCTTGAATTTGAGAAACAAAGATTTGAGATTTGGTGTAAGAACTCAATATTTTGTAAAGATTTTGGGGAAAACCAGAAAGCAAACTGACAGAAAACTATATATAAACCATTTATCTTACACCAACTGATTACAAGATATATGACTGTCCTAGACCAAGAGAGATCATAAGTAAAATCTAAGAGCATGGAACATATTACCTATCAGACTTACAGATAGGAGAAGAATTTATGAATAAATAAGAGATAGAGAGCATTGTCGAATATAAAATAGATAATTTTGATTATACTAAATTAAAAAAGGTTTGTATAAATAAAACCAAGGTAATAAAAATTAGAAGGTAAGCATAAAATGGAGGGGGCAGTTATAGACAATTTCTCAGATAAAGGCCTCATAACCTCAAATATACAGAGAACTGAGGCAAATTTATAAGAATGTGAGTCTTTCCCCAACTGATAAATGGTCAAAGGATATAAACACAGTTTTTGGAAAAAGAAATCAAAGCCATGTATCATCATTTTTTTTAAAAAATGCTCTTTATTATTGATTAGAGAAATGCAAATTAAAATAACTTCTAGATACTGTCTCAAACCTATCAGATTGGCTCAGATGATAGGAGGGGAAAATAACATGCTGGAAGGGATGTAGAAAAATTGGGGCACTAATATACTCTTGGTGGAACGCTGAACCCATGCAACTATTTTGGAGAGTAATCTAGAATTATGCCCAAAGAATTACAAAGCTGTGTATACTCTTTGACCCATCAATACCATTATTAGGTATGTTTCCCAAGGTAATCACAGAAAAAACGAAAAGGACCTATATTTCCAAAATATTTATAGCAGTTTTCTTTGTTGTGGCAAAGAAATGGAAATCCCAGGGATGCCCATCCATTGGAGAATGACTGAATAAATTGTGCTATATGATGGTGATGGAATACTACTTTGATGTAAGAAATGATGAACAAGTTGATTTTAGAAAAGCATGAAAAGATTTACATGCAGTAATGAAGAGTGAAATGAGTAGAACCAAGAGAACACTATATACAGTATCAGCAATATTGTTCAAAGAGTAACTATGAATTGTTAAACTATTCTGAGTAATACAAATATTCAGATCAGTTACAAAAGGCTTATGAAGAAAGATACTATCCACCTCCAGAGAAAGAATTGATATATGGAAGTATGTACTGTGTGGTTCCATGCATTTGTCTATGCCTTTTCTAGTGTGAGGTTTGGGAAGGAGGGAGGGAGACAGTTCAGAGCTCAAAATATCACCAAAAGTAAATAAATAATAGAAAAAGAAAACTATTATACACTCTCCAGGGGTGTGTTGGAGCCAGCTTGAATGAGGACCAAGTGTTAAATTTTTAGTGTGAGCATTTACACCTTGGAAAAGTGCAAAAGCTACAAATCAGGATTTGATTTTGTGGTAGCTGATTGTCTCAACTTAAAAAAGTGATGACGAAAATGTTAATAATTCATATTTAATTTTAAAATGTGTTATACCCACATTTATTTTGGAGAACACGTCATTAAACATTGGAAAAACTATTGATAGATCATATCAGTAACAAAAACAGTAAAAATTACACAATTATACCCATAGATACAGAAAAAGTATTTGACAAAACAGAATCTATATTTACATTCAAAACTCTAAAAAGCATGGGTATAAATAGCTTTTTCCTTGATATCATAAATAGTATATACCTTTAAAAAAAAAAGATGTGAGCATCTGTGAAGGGCAGAGTTGGTGCTAGAGCTTTGGAGAGGAAAGACCAAGTTGCTTCTTGCTTTGAGAGAGGACAGTCATTCTGTGAGGCAGGCGCTTCATCATTATTATTTTGCATTTGAAGTTGGTGTTGATCATTTTTTTCAGTTGCATTCAACTCTTGTTGACCCTATTTGGGGTTTTCTTGGCAAAGAGACTAGAGTGGTCTGCTATTTCCTTCTCAAGCTCACTTTACAGATGAGGAAACTGAGGCAAACAGGGTTAAGAGACTTGCTTAGGTTCACACAACTAGTGTCTGAAGGCAGATATGAACTCAGGAAGATGAGCCTTCCAGACTCCAGGCCTGGGCACCTAGCTGCCCTCTGTAAGTCATTTTTTCTTTCCTGGCATGGCTATGAACTTCTTTTTAAAGAGAGTAGCAGAACTTTCAGCTATTAGAAAGCTAGTTAGCTAACATAATTTTCCAAGAGAGTAGCAAAATATAAGAAAGCTAAATGTATACTTTCACACCCTTAAGCCAAAGCAACTTGGTGGGACTCTTTGGAAGTTCATTTTTTTATTTGCTTCTTAACTCGTTTTTTAAAAATTGAACAAAATTATTAAAGGGTTAGGAGCAAATGGAAAAGATTTTCTTTTTTCCACTTTTCATTTTTCTTACATGACGAGGCAGTATGACAAAGGGGAAAGAAAACTGAGCCAAGCGTACCAAAACCTGAGCTCTAATTCTGTTATTCAGTCATTCAGTCACATCCAGCTCTTCATGACTCCATTTGGAGTTTTCTTGGCAGAGATAATACAGTGGCCTGCCATTTATTTCTTTAGCTCATTTTAGAGATGAGGAAACTGAGGCAAACGGGGTAAGTGACTTATTCACGCAGCTATCTAAGGCCAGATTTGAACTTGGGTCTTCCTGACTCCAGGCCTGGCACTCTATCCACTGTGTCTCCTAAATTGCCCTTTCACTGCCCTGAGTGCTTCAGATTAAATTTAAAAGTACATGTAAAAATGATTTGAAACTGTAAAGCATTCTACAAATAAAATGGTTCATTAATTTCTTTTGCTTTCATGTCCTGATGTTCTCTAAACAAACAGCCTGAATCTTCACTTTCTCAAAATTCTCAGCCTCAATGAAAAATCCCCAAATTCTTTAGGTAAGAAACAATCATGGAATACCTTAAATATATCTCAAAAGAGACTAGAGGTTGGTCTCTTGATTTCATATGACTGTAAATCATGTAACATTGCGATCTCATAAAAAGTGCAATTGAAGATTACCCAAATAGCAATGGAGAGACCCAAAGAATATGGTCTGCTCCAGTGTGTTGGCAAGAGTGATTTCTATTTGTAAGTAGTAGCATAAAGATAGCATCAAAAATATACATGATTGGTAAAGGAGGTGAGCTTGCCATACAAAAAAGATGAGGAAAAACATGGTCTGGGTACTACTTTTGTGTCTTTTGGATATTAAAAGGAGCAGAGGAAGGCCTCCATTAGGGAAGGATTCTCTATTAAGGATTGATAGATGGACTTTGATGAGATTTGTTCAGGACAGAAAGACTTTGGAGCAATTTTCATCTTCCCTGCTGAAGGAAGTATCTATTTCAGTGAAATCACAGATCAATCCAAATTTCAGCATATGTCTAAATATTCCATTGTGCTAAGAACCATGTGCCTTCTAAGCTTGATGGTTTTAAGTCCATCACATAGGAAAGGACCAATAATTTATCTGAAAAACATCAAAATAATTGACAGATGTTCCCATTATTCCTACTGACTTCTAGAAAAAACTGCAATAGGTAGAATGGCTTTATAAGCAGTAATCAATAGAATTGAGGCATGCCAGTTATATCTCTAATAAATACTGAAAAGTTGATGCTAAAACCAAACTTGTCTTTTTAAGACCAACTGTGCTGTAAGACTTTGTATTAACAAAATGAGCAATGGTGCTCTTGTAAAGATGAATTTCACTCTTCTAACTTGCTTGAACTCACTTTATATGTCTGTGACCATGAAATATATTTAAAGGTGGCATATTTTTAAAAATTATTCTTATATTTACATTATATATCAGACATGGAAGATAAATTGCATCCAAAATGGAATAAGAGAAAGAGACCTAACTGGATTGGCTTTGTTGAATTGCCTTTAGTGTAAGCTCAAATTTCTGCCTGAAACAAAGGCCCATCTTTTTAAGGTCAACATTCTTTCAGTAATGTAGTATGCCTATGACTCACAAGTGATCAATCAAAAGGGTGGATGTTTGATTGGCTGAATGCCAGTCTTCCAAGAATTAAATTTATAGGTCATCCAAAAGGAGATAGAAAGGGCCATGGTGGAAGTGAGTCAACTGTAGCCAATTAATGCAATGAAAAATTGCACAGAAGGGGCATGAAGAATAAAGGCATAACCAGAAAATGAGGTGGGCCAGTTATGTAGTGAGAGGAAGGGATAGCTGATGCCTGTGCACTCAACTAGCATCCAGGATACCCAGCAAGTTGGTAGATCCACTTTGGAGGATTTATGGAAGGACATGGACAAGAGTTGCTCAAGATGAAGAAATGTGAATGGTTTGTCATCTTTACCATTGAAGAAAGTATTATTTGGGGTGAGACACAGCTCTTTGTGTATTTTTTGGAATAAGAGTAATGAAAAAAATAGCCTTCACCACTTCTGGAAGACTTCCTCTGTAGAATCTCTAGCCTAGATGATGATGATACTAACATTGAATAGTTGTGTATCTATGATGTACCTAATTCCACATTGAACAGTCATTCAGTAATCATTTATTAAATACCTGTTATCTATAAAACACTAAGAAACAAACCCAACACAACTAGGAATAAAAGAAAAAGCCTTGTGTCTAAAATAGCTTTTGAACCAATAGACTATTATATTCTGCTTAATGAGACTGCTGCCACAAATCATCCTTTAGTCAGCAATGTCTCCCCTCTCCAAATTATTAAGCATACCACCAGCAGATGGTCTTTCTAACACACATTCATGGGAAAATTCAACATTTCACTCACTAGAAGCTTAGGTAACACCTAGAAAAGGCAGCCATGATTATAAGTAACTAGCACAGCTTCACTAAGACCAGGACATTCCAGACGAACCTTATTGCTTTTTTTTTTGACAGGATTACTAAATGAGTATATTAGGTAAACATTATAGAGTGTGTATACGTTTTAACAAAGCATTTGATAAAGTATCTCATGATTTTCTCATGGAATACCTGGAAAAATGTAGACTAAATGATAATACAGCTGAATGACCAGACTTAAAATTATTCACTAATGGTTAAATAACAGCTAAACAGACAGAAGTCTACAAGAGAGTGCCCCAGGGATCTATACTTGTCCCTGTACCATTTATCATGTTTATTATTTGGATAAAGAATAGATGCCATGTTCATTAAATTTACATATGATACAAATCTTAGTGTTACAACTAACACTGTCATACAAGATTGAAAAGATCTTCACCAGTTTAAGCACTGAGCTAAAACTAATGAGATGAAATTCGGTAGGAATAAATGTAAAGTCTTGCATTTGGGTTCAAAAGATTAATCTCACAAGTGGTAGGTGGAAAAGGTATGGTTAAGTAGCAATTTGTCTGCAAGGAATCTGTAGGTTTTAATGAGTTTCCAGCTTAATTTGAATTGATAGTATGATGTATCAAACAAAAAAAAGCTATTATAATCTTGGGCTACAATCAAAGAGCTTTTGGGGACAGGGAAGTAATAATTTTACTGATCTCTGTTATCATCAGAATTTATCTGATGTATTATAGTCACTTGGGGCATCATAGTTTATAGAGGTCATTGATAACCAGGAGAGCATCCAGAAAAGGGCAACCAGGATTACTGAGGGCCTTGAGTCCTTGGGGATATTTAGAGGAGTGAGGACACAGGAGGGACATAATAACTGTAATCAAATACTTGGAGCGATGTTATGTGGCTCCAGAGGGCAGAACAAGGAATGATGCATGGAATTTAGGTTTGATGTTAGAAAGAGCTTCTTAACAATTAGATCTGTCCAAAAGTGGAATAGTTTATCATGGAAGATAGGTAGTTTCCCTTTTCCTGAAGGTTTTTAAGAATCAAACCATTCTGATTGGACAATCAAGTCATCCACCATTTTGATTGGCCAGTCCTTGGATATGATGTAATGATGTCTCCTTCTAGACCAGAGGACCCTTGAAGTCTCTTTCCATTCTAAAATTCTATGATTTCCAGTGATTTTCACAGTTGTCATCTTGTCATTCCTCTGTTCAAGAACATTTGCTGGCTGTTGACTATAAGTTAAGTCCAAACTGCTTAGCATTATATTTAGTGCCTTCACGATATGATCTCATTCTAATTTTCCATTTTTATCTCTCATTTCTCCCTTAAGAGGGTTCTCTTCTTCAGTCCTTGACTTCTTTCATCATGACCCCCAAATGCCTCATGCATGTCTACATTGACATTTTTGAAAATGAGGAAACTGAGGTCCAGAGAGACTTTTTCTAGTGTTGTATAACCTGATATTTCTATAATAATAGAAGTAAAAGATTGTCTTGGAGAGTATTATTTAAAATGAAAGAGCTTATGAAGCATGAAAAAGCACACATTTGAACTGGAGTTTCTCTGACTCAAATTTTGGCACATTTAAGTTGACCTCTCAACAGTATATTCTAATTTACTTATGCTAATGACAAATATAGAAAATTCTGTACATAAAATGTACTCCAAAGCTTATTTTAATGTGTCCCTTTCTCTGTCACCAAATATTTTCATCTTTGTCTAAAAAATGTAGGAAACCAGGTAAATTTCAGCTTCACCTTCTGTTCTGACCCAGTTCCACTGTAACTCAAGTCCTACCAAAGGGGAAAATATGCTAAAGATGGCTGCCAAGAAGCTGAGGGAGGAAAAGCAAAGAATCTGGATGATCCAAAAACGTTTATTCAGCCCTCAAATCATTGTTGAAACTCTTTAGCTTAAAATTTCCAAATTTTAGATCTGAAAGGGATCTTAGAATTTCTGAGGTCTCTCCCAGCTAATTTCTTAAGTCCTAAATACAGCTAGCCTATTAGTATGAATACTTAATCCCCTGAAATAGTCACATTATTTAAATTCATACTTCACATTTTCATAATTATAACTTTGACTAGTATGAATTCAAATATATACAACCACTTTGAAAGATTCCTTATTCGTACCAATGGAGACCTACCTGACATTCTCACCTTTGTCTCTCCGTCTCTTTAAAAGCTCCAAGTGTACAGGGCTTATATTTCTAGTACTTTATTAAAGTTCATAAATTTATTTCATAGACAGAACTGGAATTCATTGGAATCTTGACTAAAGGATTTGTTTACTTTGATCTTTCAAATGTCATAGACTATTCTCAACCACAACCATGAGGTTATATTGACCCTCCATTCTTTTTTTAATTTTATGACCAAAAATGCAATGAAAATCATCACCCCTTGCCAAAAATTACAGATATTTCCTCCCAATCTATTTTTCTGACAGTATATCCTAAACCAGGTAATGAGTAAGTACTAAGTCACCAAAACAAAAATGGTCATCTGGAGTTAGCCTTTAGCTTCTTGGAGACAGCCCAAAAAGTTCTTACTAGTACTAGGTCTTGGACATTTGAACTATGGTACCAAACAAGAAATTTCTCAGAAGTTGTGAATAAGACCAAAATGATGCACATACAGCACACCAGCTTAGAATATAAACATTATCATTGTCATAATAGTGCTTAAGGAATTAAAATCTAAATAGTTTTGAGACAGAGAGAGCTTGATCATTCCTTGGTATGGTTTCAAAGACTAACAGTACTCCAAATCCTTCCTCAGCTGCTGACTATTGCTTGAATTTCTTCAGACTGAGCTTTGGCTCTTTGGTTAAAGGATTTGATGATACCTGTTAAAATATAAAATACTCTAAGGAATATTTGTGAGTTATGATTGTCTCCAACTTCGAAATTTAATTAGTAGTTTATACTTTAGTGTAAATGAAGCGGTTAAATCAATATATCTCTCTGGCCTTCAGTTTCTTCATCTAGTGGAGGAAGATTTGATGATTTTTAGGTCCTTTCACAATTCAGTGTTTTATGAGAATTGGGGGCCTGTAGAAGAAAGGATTCTACTGAGAAAGAGAAAAGACACAAAGAGATGAATTGACCCTTCATAGATAAATTTCATGTCATTTTGTAATTTTGATGAGGGTTGGGCCTTATTGAAAATATTACACAGACTATTTTACATAATAGACCCTGTTTTTAAAAGTACTTCTTGAGCATCAAGAATACTAAGTAGGTTTGCCAATTCTCAGATTTGCTGAGAGAGAAAAAATATATCCTTTCCCCGTCGACTTTTAGTAGTACCTGGAAGAAAGGAAAAGAGACTTTGAATGCAAAAACTAGAGAGGTTTACCCCTTAGAACAGATTGTGGAAAATCTCATCCAGGAAGTACTTACTACTTGAATTACTACTACTACTAAAGGAGTAATTAAACTACCATATGGAGTAGGGGATGGAGGTGGGGGAGTAGAATAACTCAGTTCTTTGGAGGAAAAAATAAGTAAAAGATCAAAAAAATTTCAAGAGATATAATTTTTTTTAAAAACCTGGGAGAAGGGAATCTAACAGTACTAGATCTCAGGCTACCACAAATGCTTTTCTACTAGTTAAGAAACAGAGGTCAAAGATTGGGACTGATTAAGTATATAACATAAAGAAGTAAATGAACACAGTAGCACAGTGATAGATAACCCCAAAGACTACAATTATTTGATGGGGGCAGGTGGGAAATGACTGTAGGATAACAGCCTGACAGCAAATAAATTTAGACCTTTGTCTCACACCATATACCAACAGAAGTCCCACATGCTGCATGACAGTTATAAAAGGTGACATCATAAATAAATTAGAGGAATACAAAAGGAAAAACCTTCCACTACTATGGATGGGAGAAGAGTCTATAATTCACCAAGAGGTAGAGAAGGTCACAGGAAACAAAAGGACAATTTTGATTACATAAAATTTAGAATTTTTTAAACAAAAAAAATGGTGTTAAAAATGAAAAAAAGTTAACCTGGAGAAAATTCATTATAACATACTTTTCTAGTAATGATTTTATATACAAGAAAAGTGATTCAAATACATATGAACAAGAACTAACCCCTCTTCCTTTCAACAAATAAATGATCAAAGTATATAAACAAGCAATACTCAAAGGAAGAAATCTAAGCCATCAACAAGTACATGAAAGAAACATCCCAAACCATTAATAAGTAGAAAAATACAAATTAAAACAACCCTGAGGTTCTACCTTATAATTAATATCATATTGACAAAGGTGGAAAAAATAAAGAAAAATGACACTTTAGAGGGGCTATGGAAAAGCAGGCATGCTCATGCACTGTTGGTAGAGCTATGACTTCTTATGACCAATCTTGAAAGCAATTTGGAAACTACACCCCCAAAGTTACGAAACTGTGAATATCTTTTGACTTGGCAATACCACTACTAGACCTATGCCCTAACAATATTAAAAAAGAATAGAAAGACCCATATGTACCAACATATTTTTAGCAACTTTTAAAAAAATTTGTAGCAAAGGACTAGAAACAAAGAGGTTGCCCATCAGTTGGGTAATAGCTGAAAGAATCATGGTATATGTATATAATGGGATAGTAAAATGCCATAATAAATTATAAAAAGGATGGTTTCAAAGTAACCGATGGGGACTTGTATGAACTTCTGAAGAACGAAGTGAGCAGATTCAGGAGAACAATTTATACACTAGCAACCACATTGTGAGCTGCTAGGTGGCACAATGGCTAGAACACTGGGCTTGGAAGCAGGAAGACTCATCTTCGATAGTTCAAATCTGGCCTCTGACCTTTACTAGATATGTGACCCTGGGCAAGTCACTTAACTATCTCAGTTTCTCATTTTTCAAATGAGCTGGAGAAGCCTTATAATATTGCCCTTAGTTAATTTAATTATTTTCCTGGATAATTAAACTACTGACCAGTGTCTACATGGATTTGTGAGATAGGTTTGAACCAAAAATCTATGTCACAGGTACATATATGGTATGTGTATACACACACACACACACACATATATATATATACACACTTACCACATATGTAATATGTGTATATATATATTCGTATTTAGACATATACATATATAGGGACAATGAGTTTTTATATATGTATATATGACATATTTAGAAACATATGTAAGTACATATCCATTATCTCTGCCAAGAAAACTCCAAATGGAATCATAAGGAGTAGATGACTCAACAACAACAAACCACCACAACTTTGTAAAGAAAAACAAGTTTTAAAGGCTTAATAATTTTTGATCAATGCAGTGACTGAGCATGATTTCAGAGGACTGATAATGAAGCATGCAACCAATCTCCTAACAGAGAGGTGATGATCTCAAGGTATAGAATAAGACGTACATTTTCATATAAGTCCAATGTGAGAATTTCTTTTTCTACATTTAACAAGGGTTAATTTTTTTCCCCAGTGGAGAGGTGAGATAAAGGGGAAGATTAGTGATAGAGTTGTCAAAAAAAAAAAAAAGGAAGAGGGTCATTGAAGCATTTTTAAATGAACAAAACAAAGGAGAAATAAGAAGAAACCCTGGCAAGCAAATACGTTTTGAAAGTTATATGTTGAACTTATGGAAGGTGGAAGAAGATCTGTCTATACCAGATCTCAGATAGTCCTAGAATACAGTGATCATTAAAACAATTTGGTACTGGCTAAAAAAAAAACCCCAGACAAGTCAAAGGTTAAAAGGAAAAGTCAACTGTAAGTAATAGAGATTTGCTGTTTCATGTTACCATCCTCTTTCTTTTCCACTTTTTAAAGGGAAATATTCATTTTATTTAGTATTTGTTAAGTTCAAAATGAAAACAATGCAAAGGGAAACAACTTAGAAAAACTAAAGAATTCTGATCAATGTAATAATAAACCATGCCTTCTTTGGACTGATTCTTCCCATAACTTAAAAAAAATTTTTGTTGTTTATTTGTAACATCATTATTGATAACATTTGTTTTTACATTATCTTTTTAAACATAACTTTCTGTTTAACTTCTGCCTAAAAAGCCATACCTTGTAACAAATAACTTTAAGAAGAGAAAGGAAAGAAGTTCAGCAAATTCTGCCCACAAACTAATCTGACAGTGTATACAGCATTTATTACCTATATCACCTTATGTCTGAAAGGATAATAATAAAATGTAAATTTTTTTCAACTTGTCTCCTGATCCAATATTTTTGGAGATTATAATTATGCAGAGCTCCATTTCAATATTTCTTTTTCCCTTCTCTCTTTCCATTTTCCTTGTTTTCTTTTTTTTTAAATCTACTATAAACTTAATGACAAATTTGAATTACATTAATTTTTAAATAATATTTCATTTTTTTCCCAATTACATGTAAAGACAATTTTTGGCATTCATTTAAAAAAAATTTGAGCTCCAAATTTTCTCCCTCCCTTCTTCCTTTCCCACTCCTTGAAACTATAAACAATTTGATATAGATAATATGTGTGCTATAATGCAAAACATTTTTTCATATTAGTCATATTACATTAATTGTGAAAAGCTTCTACATACATTTGAAAAATAGCCAAAATAGCTAAAATAATAACTAATAAATAGCCAAAAATAGGTAAAACTCAGACTTTTGGGGCATTCTGCATAAGAGACAGCCTGGTGTGGTGGATAATGGCTGGCCTCAAAATGAGGAAGGACTGGGTTCAAAGCTGCCCTGACATATAATATCTGTGTGACTACAGATAAGTCACTTCCCCAAGCACCTCTCTAGGACTATAATTTACAGAAGAGTTACTGAAGCACATCAGTGGAGGACAATTATAAAAAGCAAGTTTCCCACAATTGAAAATCATCAAGTATTTAGTAAGTGCTTAATATAATTTCTTTTTTTTCTTTTTCTTTTCTTCTTTTTTTTAAATTTAGTTTTTATTTGTTTTCTTGTTTACATTATTCATTTTCATTACATTTTTTGAATTACACATTTTCTCCCCGTCTTGCTCCTGCCCCAACCCCATAACAGCAATCCCACTGTAAAGCCCCTCCCCTGCTCTGCTCTCCTATTTTCTGGTAGGGCAGGAGGGGTCTTCCTATCCCAGCCCCTGTATATCTTAATTCCTAGTTGCAGGTATTGAAGAACTTTAAATTCTAGAT
>CM053600.1:39166866-39197752 GCA_028646575.1 Pseudocheirus occidentalis
AAATTTACAAGCATGCCAGTCATTCCCCAATTGATAAGTGGTCAAAGGATATGAACAGGCAATTTACAGAGGTAAAAATTAAAGATATCTTTAAGCATATGGAAAAATGCTCTAAATCACTATTGCTTCATGAAATGCAAATCAAAACAATGTTGAGGTACCACATCTCACCAGTCAAATTGGCTAAGATGACAAAATAGGAAAATGACAAGTGCTGGAGAGGATGTGGAAAAATTGGAACTCTGATGCATTGTTGGTGGAGCTGTGAACTGATACAACCAATCAGGAGGGCAATCTGGAACTATACCCAAAGGGCTATAAGTAATTGCATACCCTTTGATCCAGTATTACCACTTTTGGGGTTGTATCCCAAAGAGATCATAGAAGTGGGAAAAGGTCCCATATGTACAAAAATATTTGTTGCAGCTGTCTTTGTGGTGGCAAAAAACTGAAAATTTAAGGTATGCCCATCAATTGTGGAATGGCTGAACAAGTTATGGTATATGAATGTGATGGAATATTATTGTCCTATAAGAAAAGGGAAGGAGATGGGCTTCATAATTACCTGGAGAGGCTTATACGAATTGATGCTGAGTGAGAAGAGCAGAACCAGGAAAAATTTGTACAGTCACAGGTACATTATATGTGTGATGACCAACTTTGAAAAACTGGACTCTTCTCAGCAACACACAGTTAAAAGACAACTCTACAAGTCTCAGAATGGAAGGAGATGTCTACATTCAGAGAAAAATTCAGAAAGACCTGAGTTTAAATGGAGACTGAAGCAATGCATGCTATCGTTCTTTTCTATGTTTGGTTTTTGTTTATCTTTTCTCATTGTTTACTCCATTGGCTACAACACCTATACAACCAGACTATTGTACAATGTGAAAGAGTTTGCAGATTCTCTACATGATTGTATGCCACCATGGCGGGGGTGGGGAGTGGGGAGAAAGGGGAGAAAAATCTGAAACTCAAGTGATTCTGGAACTGAATCTTGTAACCTAAAAGTAAACAAACAAGTCAATAAAAAAAAAACCCCATCTACTAGTAGACACAATTAGCTCCTAGCAAAGTCATTTACTAGGATGACAGTAAAAATAGTAGCTATAAAAATATTCCTTCTCTCTCCTCCATAAATCTGGGGTGGGTTGTCTCATAAATGTTATCCATGGGAAAAGCAGGTTCAAACTTGCAGTGCACTGATAGTCAAGGACACGCATCAGGAACACATCTGGCCAAGGCAATGCACAACCTTAGGGCCTGAATGTGCTTTTTCCCTTTGTAGAATATTCAGCTACATCACCATAGTCTTAATTTCTTCTCCTACTCCAAAAGTCACGCTCCCTGTCTGTCTGTAGTCTGATACTTTCGTTCTTAGATGATTGTCTCTTTGTATCCATGGATGTCTGAAGTATTTTTCTGCTGCTTACTGGAATAGTAAATATCCTTCAAAGGTGCATGGATGATGTAAGGAGAAGGGAGACATGAGAAGAGAATAATTCTCTTCTCCACTCTCCTCCTTCTCACTGAGATCTCCAATACAAGCAGCAATCTCTACAGCAAATCTCTCTTTCATGATCCTGGGACACAGCTAAATTATTTTTTCTGTCAGTCCCCTGGATCCTTTCTTGACTCAATCAGAGAAGTTTTTGCAGCTCATAAAAAAGGATCATAGGGTGTTAAAAAAAAATTGAATTCATTAGAACCTCATCATTTGTGACTCAATTCTGTGACTACATCGGTGGAGGTGGGGTAGGGTGGGGCAGGGCAGAGAATTATATATGTCTGTAAAACTAGCCATATTTCATCATTCCTACGTGTGATAAATTTGAAGCTCAGTTTCTAGTCTTTCTCATATTGTCCCACACTTCTTTCAATGTCTTGGCCTTTCATTTAAAACACACTGAACCACCTTATCTCTAAAGTCTAGTTGAGAGCTGACATGAGTTTATGAGCTGGTGAAGAAAATGATTCTCTTCATTGTTCCCATTTGACCCAGAAGCAGGGAACTGTTTTTCTTTCCAAGGCTGAGAAGTAGAAGTCAGGAAATCTTATTTTTATAGTCCTAATGGAACTCAGACCTCCAAGAGCTCATTTGATACTAAATTTAGAACCCCCAGAATCAGAGTATATTTTATTTTATTCTCCATCGTTTTGTTATTCTCTCATCTCTAATATTGATCCATCAATGTTTTAACAAGCATTTATTAAGTACTGACTTTGTGACAGATATTGTGCTATTTACTGAGGACACAGAGACAGACTTAAACACTCCCCACCCTCCATGACTTTTCTATCTAATCAAGAGAGAGAACATGTACATATACGGATTTATAAAAAATACTTTTAGGGAGAAGGTATTATAGCTTGGGAGCATCAAGGAAGATGCTCCTTACATAGTGTCCCATTTGAACTGAGCCTGAAAGAGCCAGGATGCTAAGTGGCAGAGAGGAAGAAGGAGTGTGTACCTCAGACATGGAGGACAATGAAGGTAAAGGCATGGGAATGGGGAATGCACTACTGAGTATGATAAACAGTGAGAAAGCATTTGTCTAGGTTACTATGTACATGAGGGAGAGTAACATGGAATACAGATATCCAATAATGGTGGAATGAAGACCTGGAAAAGTTGAATGAGGTCAGTTGTAAAGATAAAAAAGGCTGGAAGAGTTTAGATTTGATCACAGAAGTAGAAGGGAGCCACTAGAGTTTAGTAAGTAGGGGAGTAAGACAGTCAGATTTCTTCATGAACATCACTTTGACAACTTTGTGGAGTATTGAGTGGAGTACAGAAAGTGGACAGCAATGAAAAGGCAAATGCATGTGTCTGGCAAAGAGATTAGTGAAGCCCTGAATTAAAGCAGTGTTTGTGTTAGTTGAAAAGGCTTATGTGCCAGACATTGAGCTAAGGAAGCATGGGGATACAAAGACAGGTGAAACACAGTCCTTGCTCTCATGTTTCTCCTAGTTTTCTGGGGGAGGCTGCCTGCAAGAAACCACATGTGATGCATACCCAATACATATATGATATATACATGATACAGAGGGAGAGATTCAATAAAGAGAAGGCACTAGCAGTAAAGGCTTCTTGTAGAGGATGTAAGCAGAGAGAAGGGGAAAGATGTTATAGAGGTAGGAACAACAAGATTTGACAACTGATTGGATATGCACATATAGGTTACTTTTACTTATTTCAGGTGACACAGTGCATAGAGTGTTAGGTCTAGGGTCAGGAAGACTCATTTTCTTCTTTTTCTTTTTTTTCTTTTGCTTTTTGGAGGGGGGGAGGCAGGGCAATTGGGGCTAGGTGACTTGCCCAAGGTCACATGGCTAGTAAGTACTAAGTGTCTGAGGCTGAATTTGAACTCAGGTCCTCCTGACTCCAGGGCCAGTGCTCTATTCACTGTGCTATCTAGCTGCCCCAAGACTCATTTTTCTTAGTTCAAATCTGACCTCATTCACTTACTAACTGTGTAAACCTGGGCAAGTAACTTACAAAACAAAAACTAAAAACAAGCCCTCAGTTTGCCTCAGTTTCCTCATTTGTAAAATGATATGGAGAAGGAAATGGCAAATGACTCCAGTAGCTTTGCCAAGAAAACCCAAACAGGGCCACAAACAATTGGACATGGATGAAAAATGATTGAACAAAATAAGTCACAGAATGTTTTAAAGTGTCCTATTAAACTAGACATTTTAACCGTAATGTTTTAAATTCTCAGTCAACTTGTCGTTGACACCTCCCTGCTTTTTCTAGCCTGGAGCATGGTGGATTATTTTTCCAGTAATAACCTGATTGTCTTTTTTTACATTATTCTGCTTCACGTTTCTCCTGGATTCTTTCCAGAATTCAGCATTCAAGCGGCTATTCATGTGATCATATTCTACTAATTACATTTGTATTTGGATAAGTTGCATGAATCAGATGGGTAAGTTGTGATTACACCTTGAGAAACTGCTGAACTATCCAAGGGGGAGAGGGGAATAAACAAGGCCTAATCAGCTTCAGGATGGGAAATTGGTACAGAATCTTTGGGTCTGATTAGATACTAACTTGGAAAAGCTCATGATTTGTATTCCTCTTCTTAATGAAAATGTTTTATCTCTCAACCAGAACTTCTCTTCCCCCCCCCAAATGTCCTTTGGGTAGAAAAACAGATATTTGGCATGTTTGACTTGGTTTCAATGACATGTGAATGTTTGGCATTAAAGTAATAGAATGAATGTTTGGGTGCCCATTAAAATTATGTCCATGGAATTCCTATCTCCACTACATATTGAGATGAAACCCATTGTGGCATCCAACTGCTAAATACTCTAGGGTAGAGATTCCCAAACTTACTTGGCCTACTGCCCCTTAAAAAATGTTACTCAGCACCCCTCCAGAAACCTTACCAAGTAGCAAAGAAGTCTCAGATTAAGTGTACAAGTATACCCAAGGCTACAACCAACCCCCCCATCATTCCACAGGGGGCAGTATTACCCACTTTGGAAACCTCTGCTCTAAGGGGGTGAACCCCAATAAAAACATTATGATTTTGTTCCTACTGTAAAATTTAAGGTATAGATCACACCCCTCTGTACATTTCTTCTTGCATTCAATTTTTGCTAAAGCATTATGGGTCAGTGAACGAAAAGAGTTGATACCCATTTTACGAAAGATCCAAATTACAATTTGAAGAAGTATCATGATAGCAACTTGTCTTGGGGACGATCAATTAACTAAACTAATTGTTGTTGTTTATTCTTCATTCTCAAAGAGGACCACGACATCAGGAAGGTGATGCTGTGACTTGCAAGTACATTGTATTTAAGTGCAAAGTCACCAGCCTTACTCTCTCCTCCAGAGCCATGTGGCTCCAGCAGCCACATCAGGACAACTGGAGATAGCTCAGGATGCAGTGGGAGACCTTGACCTTTTTAAGCTAGAATCTGCCCCAGGTCTCAGTTTGACTGAGACAATTCCCATTCAGTGATTAAGGCTAGGTAAGAAATGAGGCAAAGAATGGCCTCTTTTAATTAGCTAAAAATCAGTCTGAGAAGGGAAGACCCTCAGGATTTCTGACCAAAACAAACAAACGCTATTCAGTCTTACTCTGAACCACCAGGGCCCAAACAACAACCAAATGAAGCTTGGTCTGGGACCTGTTGTTGGCCAATAAATGAGAGTCAGAGTGATTTGGATTTAAGGCATGGTCCTTAAGAAGGAAATGTAGCCCATAAACCCCAAGATATCTTGCTTATGATGTGGTCCTCTTCAGGCAGGGACGAACAATCTGTGAGTTGCCCCACTAGGGACCAAACTGACAGTTCCAGTTGGCAATGCCACTTCCTTCCATCTTTTCTTCTTTCCTTCCTTCCTTCCTTCCTTCCTTCCTTCCTTCCTTCCTTCCTTCCTTCCTTCCTTCCTTCCTTCCTTCCTTCCTCCCTTCCTCCCGTCCTTCCTCCCTTCCTCCCGTCCTTCTTCCCTTCCTTCTCTCCCTCTGTCCACATAGAGTATTATATCCTTACCTGCGGGTACTCTGCCAAACGAATGCAAATTTTGAACTGAACTAGTTTATCATTCATAAGACATAATAAAATCCATTTAGGAATCTAGCTCTCGGAAATTTGTCATTGTTGGATGGAGGTACTGGGCTGACTTCAATATGATTTTGATAAGCAGTTTGTCTGCTGATGCTATGATTATTAGACAATCTTCATTATATCAATTCATTCACCCATAAATCTTAGGTTGGTATTAAAAAAAAATACCAATAACATTCTGCTCTGTTCAAGAAAAAGGCTTATCTGTTTCTTTTATTTGGCTCTAAGATGCAGTATGCTTTGGATAGTTTATACTTAGTTATTCTAGTGAGTCATAACTGGGACCATCAATAGATTTCCTGATTAACCCAGGTTTAGGACTCAAACTTCTAGCTCATACTGACTCTTAGCATAAGAGTATTGCCTGGGAAATGAGAAGAAGAAAAAAAAACATTCAACTTCCTATTCTTTGGGCAGTGACAGCAAAGAAGAGGAAATCAAAGATCACACATTTGCCTAGCTTTAGTTTCTCTGTTTGCCAAATAATAATCCACAGGTACGTGCTAACATAAACACATGACACCATATGGCTAGATTTTCCCCAAATGAGAAATCTTAGAACTGTGAATGCCAAAGCAAAAACAAGACCTGAATTGTTGGAGCAAATGAATAAATTTAGGTACAAATACAAACACCATTGCTGAATCAGGCCAAGCTTCAGGTTATGTGAATGACTTCACACAAGTCTGGAAAGGGTGTAGGTAACTCAGAGGCAAACGCTAAGCACAGTTCTCAAGAATCAGAAATAACATCTTTTGCAGATTTAAAGTTCAGCTTGGCGGAAAAGTCTCTTTTTTTTCTGGTGCTGATTCACCCAGGATGTGGCCAAGAAAAGCACCAATAAAAATGTTCATGGAGTTTACAATAAACACAGTGGCATGGCAAAGGCATGGGGCTGTGAGTCTTTCCTGAGTTTTCCGCCCAAAGTCTGCTTAAACTGCGGTGATAAAAATCTGTACTCATTCAGGCTAAAAAGGTCAAGATGAACTAGACACCACTTTTACAGGAAATGAGTAATGGCCAGACTAGTGGATTCAGTTTATGTGGGTATTGGGGAACTTTTTAATCCAAAAAAAAAAAAGTGCTTCTTACATCGTGGGTGGGGATTTCCCTCCCCAAGAGGTCCCAAGAGGCCTCCAGCTGTTCCAAAGGTATGAATGTACCTGAATGGGACTGAATTCCCTCAGCAAAACCCCAAACTGAAGACTCCTTGAAACTTTTTTCTCCCCCTGTTAATATAGGATTTTCTACTTATCCCTCCCACCTAAACTTGCTCCAAACAGTTATCAACTCAATGACAGAATTTGTGA
Source organism: Pseudocheirus occidentalis (assembly GCA_028646575.1). Lineage (NCBI taxonomy): Eukaryota > Metazoa > Chordata > Mammalia > Diprotodontia > Pseudocheiridae > Pseudocheirus > Pseudocheirus occidentalis. The sequence continues at coordinate 39,173,766 of CM053600.1, forward strand.
ATAGGTAGGAAAAAAGGGAGAAAATATCAAAAACTTTCTGCCTTTTTAGAATGCCTGTGAACCGACTGATATCATTACATTGTCCTCGGGCTTTAAGCTGTGGGACTGTATTAGGTAAGAGTCTAAGGAGGTGCTTAGGGGCTTCTGGTAGCTAAGCCTGTTTGGATGTGGCTGAGATGGTTATGATAATATGATGGAAGTAATAAATTGATGTGATCAAGGGGCGGGTAGGTGGCGCAGTGAATAGAGCACCGGCCCTGGAGTCAGGAGTACCTGAGTTCAAATCTGGCCTCAGACACTTAACACACACACACAAAAAAAACTAGCCATGTGACCTTGGGCAAGTCACTTAACCCCAACCGCCCTCCAAAAAGCAAAAAAAAAAAAAAAAAAGAAAAAAAATAAATTGATGTGATCAGAAATCTTTGTGCTGTGTTTTATATGATCCTGCATCATATAAAACAATAATGGTGATGATAACTGACATTTACACAATACTTTGAGGTTTAAGGACTTTAAATATATTATTGTATTTGATCCTCCTAACAATCCTATGAGATTGATATTATAGGTATGGTTATCCCCATGTTACATATGATTAAAGTGAGGCTCGGAGAGATTAAGTGACTTTCCAGTGGTCCCTCAGCCTTAAGTGGAAGAGACAGTATTTACTCTCAAATCTCTGCTAATTCTATTGCTCTTTCTACTAAAATACTCTACTGTTAAGAAATAGGAAGAGGGGCAGCTAGGTCAGTGACCTAGGTCACTGACCCTGGAGTCAGGAGGACCTGAGTTCAAATTTGACCTCAGACAACACTTATTAGCCATGTGACCTTGGACAAGTCCCTTAGCCTCAATTGCTTTGACTTACCCCCTCCAAAGAAAAAAAGAAATAGGAAGAAAACTTTGGAACCAGGAGATCTGTATTCTAGTCCTGACTGTGCTTAGGGGTGTATTCTTAGCCTCTCTCAACCTAATTTTCCTTATTTATGAAATGGAAACTTTGGAATGGATGATCTGTGTTTTGGTTCAGCAAAGTGTGCTGGTGTGGGGAAGAGAATCCCAAATCAGGCTTTGATAGAGTGATCAGTACACAGTGGTAAGGGAAGGGTTGTTAGTGCACATGCTAAGAAATAGATAAGCCAGAAGCATTTACCAGTCTTAAATTATGGCCTTTAGCTGAGAAATCATTCTGTTATCATGTAGGAAAGAAGAGTTATTGACATAAGTACAGAGAAAAGAGCTACCCAGGAAAGGTTACCAATTAGCTATGATGCAAGAAGTCCTGGAATTCAGTGGAGGCTGGAATGGGTTGTGAGGAGAGTACAAGTATCCAAGTCGTTCTTTGCTGACCCTTGTTTCCCCATGAGTAATCTGAATTTTATGCTTACCCCAGGTGCCAAATGTCAATTAATTAGTGATTATTTATCTGATAATGATGACAAAATGGTCCCTTCCAGTTTGATAGTTCATGATTCTAAATCCAGGTAGCTTTCAAGAGAAGCTTTCTTTGAGAAGCAGTTAATTCTTGAAAAAAAAATTCACGGAAATTATCTCAAATAGAGGTCTGATAGATATATAAGGAATTGATACAAATATATAGGAACAAGAGTGATTCTCCAGTAGATAAATGTTTTAAGGTTATGAATGGTCAGTTTTAAAAAGAAGAAGTGTAAGCCATCAACAACCATTCACAAAAATACTCCAAATCACCAATAACAAGAGAAATATAAATTAACTGTCTGACTTCTCCTCATACTCATCAGATTGGCAAAGATGACAAAAGACAAAAATGGTAAGTGCTGGAGGGGCTTTAGGAGTTCAGGCACACTGATATACTGCTGGAGGAACTGTTCATTGGTCTTTTAAAATAGAATTTGAAATTATACTTGTATAGCCCATGCAAGTTGTCAGGATCCTTATCCCATTTCCCACTCTAACTGATGAATTAGGTGTCAGATGATGATAATGATGATGTGTGGCAAAGCTAGGCTGGCTACATCTCCCCCTCGGGATTCCCTAATGTCGTTGACTCAAGCACCCACCAGTGTGTTTTCCTCCATGATTATCAGCTGGGAATCATTTAGTAAGCCAGTCTTAAGTAGCTTTCAGAAAAGGGCATTTATTAAGGTGGTACAAAGCATTCCCCATCCCATTAAAACTGTGACATACCCTCCCACAAGTACACACAAAGTCCAAGGGAAAGAGGGCTCAAGTTTATAGAGCACATGTGTCAGAGAGGTAAGGCATAGCTCCTGGTTGCTAGACATCCTTTCCTTCCATTTGTGTGGTGCTCCAGAAGTTCTTTTTAAGCATGGCAAATCTTAACCCATTTGTTTTGGCTCACAATGTAGACATCTGCCATCAGCTGATCAAGGAATATAGCTAGTTCACCAAAAGGAAGATAGGAGTTCCAACATTGTCCAGTTACTTTTGAGCTTGCAAAATTCTCATTCAATCAAAAATGGGGAGTGGGATGGGAAGGAAGATAGGACAGGTCTATCTAAAGTTGAAGCAGAAGCTGCAGTCTCTCCTTCCTTCCAACATCACCCCCTCAGGCTGTTTTTCCTCAATGGTATTCCAGAAATCCACATTGTCAAACCCCTTCTCAATTCCTTCTCAACTTGCTTGATAATTTATAGACCATCCTGAAGCCTGGTGTAGTTTCCTTAGCCTATCCAGATATGATCCTTGTGCAAGGTCAAATGTTTAATCATTAATCAGTTCACAGCATGTAATTGATTGGGACTTATTCTCGCTTAATTAAGATATCCAGGTTAAAATGTGATAGAATCAACCCTACCTTCCCACTAATAAAAGCCAACTTTGGACAAGCAGTATTACTACTAGACATCTTGACAAAGAGGCTCAGGACAGGTGGAAAGGTTCTATATGAATCACCTGCAATAAAACTTTTTTTAGTAGCAAGAAACTGAAAAGAAGGTGTTCATTGATTAAGAAATGGCTAAAAAAAATTGTGGTACATTAATGTAATCGAATGAATATCATAAGAAACAATGAATATGAAGACTTTGAAAAAAACTAGGGAGACTCATATGAACTGATATAAATTAATTTTTAAAAAAACTAGAACAACTTTCAGGATGACCATGATTGCGAAAGAACCTACATTAAAAAACAAAACAAAACATCAGAACTCTGATCATGTTATTGACTAATTGTGACTTCCAAAGACTAAAAGTGAAGCACCTCATGGAGGAGATGTGGAAGCCTACAGATATGGAACAAGCCCTAAGTTGTCAATATGGACGATATGTTGATTCATTTTGCTTGAATGTGCTGTTATGTGTGAAAGTTCTATTGAGATGAGGAGGGTGAGGAATTCATTGGGAAGCAAGAATTATAATTTTAAAGGGGCAATCAAATAGAAACAATGAAATATTTTGGGAGAGGCATCTTTTTTAATAGAATAACTCTCTTGGCTGAAATTAGAATAATTCAATACTTTTTATTTTAAACTTAATGAACATCAGCAGATACCAATATTTAAAGACACAAGAACAAAAATATGGTTGTACATGAAATTATATATAGATATAGGTTCTTTATAATTCATGAGTTGTTTTTCTAATTGTAAATTTACTTTTTCAAAGTAGTAACAAATGATCTACTTTGTTTCCTTCTGAACATTTTTTCCTCTTTTCTAGGAATTTTCCCAGATTTTGTTGCAAGTATTATGTTGTACATAGTAATAGAGACTATGTATAACTCTCTTTAAATCTTCTCTCTTCATACTGTATCACTTCACATCTCCCCCATTTCTCTGTGTTCTCTATCCTGTCATTTTTTTGTGACAATGTTTTCCCTTTAATAATCCATAGGATAATGGATTTAGAATGAAAGGAAATTTTACTAATCCATTATATCCATATATTGTAATTTGTTCATCCTTTCCCCAATCATTAGATATGTAGGTTATTTCCATCTTTTGTTATTTCAAATAATGCTACTAGGAATATTTTTGTAAATACCTCATCTGAATAATTACAATAAATATACCCATAGTATCTACTTTACAGAGTTTTTCTGAAGTCCCAAAAGATGTCAAATGCTTTGCAAACTTTAAAGTGCTATCTGAATGGCCGTTGTTGCCATCATCACTGTTGTGATACAAGTCTTTTTCTGTCAGTTCCATCCTTAGGGTGTAGGCTTAGTAGATACCTGGGATGATAGGCAGCAAGGTAAGGAAGAAGTATAGCAACCATTCTAGAAGTCTGGCCAGACACGAAAGTGCATCTGAGACTGTCCAGGTAGGGAACTTAATAAATGATCAAAGGTCATTGCCTCACTAAAGGAACCAAAGGCTACTTGAGGAGTTGGAAGGATAGAATTCCTAGGGGTTCACCAGCTCATCCCATCATATACTGCTTGCACTGGTCCCCATCTTATCTGGTTCATATCATTCACAGCTTCCTTCCCTTAGGGCCTGGGGCTCCACAATGCCCCCTTTGGGTAAGCTGGCAATAGATGGCCATAAGCTCCTGTGTGGACAGTCTTGGAAGCAATTTTGAGCTTAAACCTCTTTCTTGATTCGTTCATTTCTCCCCCCCTCCCATACCTTTTTGAGGGAGCTCACCAAAGTCCAGTATCAAAAGCACCTGGGTAAAAACGTCTGCTAAGCTGTCACAATTACTTTCAGTGTCTCACATTCCTGTAGTAATATCAACAGAATGCTAAGAGGGAATTATATTTTGTATCCACTTTGTTTTTGCGGTGTGTGTGCACTAGGCAGATACTTCTCAGTTACAATGGATCTCATTGTAGAAATCCTTTAGTGTTCTGTGCCTGGATGTAATTATCCACAATGCCATATATTAAAAGGAAATATGGTAATTATACCATTAACAGGAAACTTATTATCTATTTAGTCAATACAATTAATTCAACAAGCATATATCAAGCATACTATATGAAAAGTATAGCATTTATGACACTAGTGAAGACCTTTCTTTGATGAGTGTGTTAATCTTAATATAAGTATATCACTGAAAAAGTTATCTCTGTGGTTGCCTCTGTTGTAAATTCTTATTTTAACAAGTATGTCTGAGATATCTTGCTTGTGGAAATCTTTTGAGAATATATTTTATAGGAGTGTCAAGTGCTTTTTGTAATCAACAAAAAATAGAGCACATATTAGTCTTTACATTTTATTAGGCAGTTATATGACTTAAACCTTAGTTTGATAGAAAATTCCTTTCAAACAAAAGCATTAATTACTGTATGCAAAACACTATACTAGGAAGATAGAAAGAAGAAACAAGCAATAGCCTCTGCCCTCAAGGAATTTGTGTTCTCCTGAGGGAAGTACAAGTATAATATTGGTAAATAGTCCTATGAAAGGTACCACATCTTTTCTCTATCTTCCTCTTTTTGGAAGGCGCAGAACTGAATTTCATCTAGGTCTGCCCAGCAATCTTTCATGTTTGACACCAGAAGTTAGACATTTAATTAGCAACTTTCTGTTGCAACTGCTCATTTATTTTTAGCCTAGGGGCAAAGTAATGATCCTTGGGTCCATGTGGCCTCTGTCTCTGCTGTTTTATGAAATTTATATCAGATGAAAAGTTATTAGAACAATCACAATAGCTCAGAGCCCCCAATCAGGTAAACTCCTTACATTTAGGTAGATGTTTGACTTTCTGTTCTAACTTAAATTTTTGCATCTTTCTAGTTAACCCCTGAACTCTTTATATTTGAGCAAAAATCAGGATACAAGAAATATTTAGATAAAAGAAGCAAGAAGAGAATATGTAGCTGAATAATCTTGTGTAGGGGAAGCTGAGGAAAGAGAATTTGTTTGGGGGAATTTCCTTTAATCCTTAAAGTGAAGTGAACATAATGATAGCTTTAGTCCAAGTCCATTGTTCTGAAACCCTTGCAGAGTCCAATAGCCCACCTCTATCTTTTTCTTCTTTGCCACAACTCATTGCCACCCAACTTTAGTTTCTTATTCTTTTTTTTTTGTTCCCCCAGTACTGATAATTTTTTCAGCTTGGCTTCTTAAATTCTGTTTGGGGTTAAGGATGCCCATTGATGTTGCTAAGATCTAACAGTTTTATTCCTTCTTCTCCTTCTGCCTCTCACACACTGTGGTTATCCCTTTAAGAACCCCAGGGCATCATTTAAGTCTGTCTCCTGATTCAGAGAGAGTGATAGTGAGGAATGCTTGTCCTGACCTACAAATCTCAGAATGTCAATCAGTTCTCAAAGCCCTATTACATAAGGTAAAATAAACAAGCAAAACTCTTTAATACCTGGGTGAATGAGGAGAGGCTTCCTGTATAAAGGGGCACCTGAGATGTGCCTTGAAAGAAACCGAGGCTCTCAAGAGGCAGAGCTAAAGAGATTTATGTTTGAGCCAACAATGGGCAAGCCTGTGAAAAGGCAGGAAAATAGGAAATGGGATACCAAGTTTGGGGAACATCAAGTTGATTGGTTTGGCTGAAATAGTATGTGTAAAGGAAAATAACTTAAAATATGCCTCTAGAGGTAGAAGAGAGGCAGACTATGAAGGATTTTAAATCCAAAGGTATAGAATTTATATTATGTTCCAGATATGAAAGGGACCTACAGAAGCTTGTTGATCAAAGGAGTGGCATGGCCACTATGCTTTATGAAGAGTATCTTGGCATCTGTCAGGAAGATCAATTGGAGAAAAAAAAACAACTTGAAGCAGGGGCAGTAAGATGATGTCCAGATGGGTAATGGTTCAGGGGAGATTTAGTGAAGGTTTGAATGAGGATGAGCGGAGAGAGGGGGACAGAGTCGAAAGATAGATGTTGCATGTGCAGTCTGAGTTAGAGGAGTCAACTACCCCTCTCAGGGAACCTCAATGACTTAAAGGTTGGTGAGACCCTCAAAATAAATAGGGGTGATTGATGGAGAGGTCAGTTTAGGACTCTCCACTTTGTATCTATCTGTTGCTCTGCCTGGCTTTAACTCCACTGAACTCCTCCCAGAATAAGCTTTTTACTTCTAAATTCCACCATGGTGTTAACTCAAGCTTTGATTGACACTATCTCCCTCAGCCTCCTCTCCTCTAGAATTGGAGGGCTGGAGGGTTGGAGTGCCAAACTCCTCCCAATGCCTTCCTTTATAAAGGGCAGAAACTGGACTCTGAGCTCACTCCACTTTGCATCTGCAGCTCTGTCTAGTTTCAACTTCCCAGAATAAGATGGCCATGTAATAGGTACCTCCTGGTGTTCCCTCCCCTTTTCCTCCTGGGAAAAAAGTCACAAAGAATAAAGACTAAGGAAAAGGCCGTCATATTTGTAACTAAATGATCACTGGGAACTTCGGAGGGAGTAGTTTCAATTAAGTCACAAACCTTAGAGGTTGCTGCATCATCATCATCATCATCATCATCATCATCATCATCATCATCATCATCATCAACAACAACAACATTTACATGTACTTACTATAGCTTAGGTACTATCCTAAGCACCTGGCAATTATCATCTTATTTGATTCTCACAAGAACCCTACGAGAGAGGTGACTTTAGTGACTTGCCCAAGGTCACACAGCTAGTGAATATCTGAAGCTGGATTTGAACTCAGATCTTCCTGACTCAGGTGTCTGCTCTCTATCCATTGTGTCACTCAGCTACCCCAAGATCTATATATCTGACCATATGGCCCTACATTGCCATGTGCCTGCAGGGAAGCTTCACCTGGAGGTCCTCTAGGGATCATAAACTCAACCTGTACAAAATAGAACTCATCATCTTCTTCCTTAAACCTGCTCCTTCTCTAAGCATCCTTATTTATGCACTACAACTCTATCAAATTTCTTAGGATCACAGGTCTGGGGCTGAAAGGAACCTCAGAAACCACCTAATTCAGCCTCCTCATTTTACAGATGCAGAAACCGACGCCCAAGGAAGTAAAACAACTTGCATATAACTAGCAAGTCATATAACTACCAAGCATCAGAAGTAAGATTTGAACCCAAGTCCTCTGGCTCCAGACCTTGGAATCTTCCACTTTTACTTCCCTAATCCAGTCTATTTCTAAATGCTGTCTATTCCACTTCCATGGAATATCTCATCTCTATTCCCTTTTCTCCACCCAGATAGCCATGATTATAATTCAGGGTCTCATTACTTGTCCTCTACAGCATTGGAACAGCTTCTGCATTGATGTCTCTGCTTCTAGTCTCTCCCATCTCCCTTCCATTCTCCACACACCTACCAAAATAAGATCTCCTGTTCAAAAACCTTTCACGGATACTTATTGCTATATATCAGGCCCTGAGCTTTTCATTTAAAGCTCTTCCATTTCTGACTTCAACTGACCTTTTCAGATCTATTTCATATTACTATTCACAAAGTCAGCATTCTAGAGATTAGCTGTTCTCCAAGCTCAATGTCCCACCTCCATTTCTCTCTATTCGCACAGACTTTCAGCCTATCCTGGCACATACTCTTTCCTCATATCTTGGTCAAGGCTTTAGCTTCTCTTTGACGTCCCTCCAAGACCTTTCCTAAACCTCCCTGTTCCCATGCTTCAGCTCAAATTATCTTTAAATTACAACGTTCCTTGAATACTATGCTGGAAAAAGCACTGGGTCTGGAGTCAGAAAGACCCAAATTCAAATGTAGCCTCAGATGCTTACTAGCTGTATGATCTCCAGCAAATCACTTAACCTCTGCTTGCCTCAGTTTTCCCATCTGTAAAGTGGGGATAATAATCACACCTACCTACCAGAGTTGTTTTGATGATCAAATTATAAAGTGCTTAGCTCATCACCTGACAAGTAGTGCTACATAAATGTTAGTTATTATCATTGCCATGACTACACCACACCTCCTACATCCTGGCTTCTACAGATCCATTGACATCTCTTCTTAAGCTCCCACCTTCTGCAAGAAACCTTTCCCATTCCTCCTTAATCTCAGCGCCTTCCCTCCAAACTACCCCCAGCTAATCCACTTCACATCTTGTTAGTATGCCTTTGTTTACATAAGTTTAGTGGCAGCCTTCAAAGCCCAAAAGAAGAGTTTCTATTTGATCCCAATTACAAAGGAAGTCGTTGGAGTGTATTGAAAATGGTAGTAATGTGGGAAAACCACTTAGATTCTGTGTGGTTGATGGACTGGTGTGGAATGAGACAAATGCAGGAAAAAGCAGTTAGAAGTCTATTGCAATAGTGCAGGTGAGAGGTAATGGCCTGAACTGCAGTGTTGGCCAGATGAGCAGAGACATGGCTGATGGGAGATCCTATGAAGGTAGAAAGGACAAAATCTGGCAAGCAATGGGATTTTTGGCATGGAGGAAAATGAGGAATTCCAGATAAAGCCTTAGTACAATTACCTTTTAGAATATGCTGTTCCTCTGAGTTCCCTGAACCCTAATATTAGGCAACTGTGCTCATCTCGGGTTTCATTTTTGCTGAATGAAAATGGAGCAGAGGAATGCAAAGAACGTATAGGTGATTTATTCTTTGAACAGGAGCCCACAGGTTAGATGGTTTGTGTTTCAGACAGATACTTGATGGAATTTATGATGTTTTTATCATGCCCAAAGTTTAAAAGAAAAAACACATGCTCCCTAAAGCTCACACTGGAATTACCTTCCAGAAGCTGTCTGATTTATATTTCCTTTCATGCTGTTCTAAGAGAGAGTGTTGGTTTGGAGGTGTTTAAGTGAGCAGAAAATTGGCTACTCACTCCTGGATGGCCCCTACCTACCTTTGTGTGAGCAGAGAGAGGATCCTCTTTTCCAACTCCTCCTTTCTCTCCTGGTACTGGGGGCATGACCTTTTCTTAGAAGCTGCTAGGTAGTGAAGTGAATAGAATGCTGGATCTGGAAGTCAGGACGAACTGAATTAAAATCTACCCTCCAACACTTGCCAGCCTCTGTTCGCCTCAATTCCCTTGACTGTAAAGTGGGAATAATAATTGCATTGTGGTTTAGTCATGTCCAACTCTTTGTGATCCTGTTTGTTTAGTTTTTTGTTTTTTTTTTGGCAAAGACACTGTAGTGGTTTTCCATTTCCTTCTCCGGCTCATTTTACAGATGAAGAAACTGAATCAAACAAGGTTAAGTGACTTGCCCAAGGTCACACAGTTAGTGTGTAAGACTACATTTGAACTGCGGAAGACTTATCTTCCCAACTACAGGTCCGGCTTTCTTTTCATTGTGTTACCTAGCTTCCCCAACAATAATAGTGCCTCCTGTAATATGGGCATAATAACAGCATCTACCTTGAAGTTCCCCTATTAAAATTTTTTTTCTCTCCCTCAGGAGCAGATCTAAATGTGAAAGAATCATAGGGGAAGTTAACCAATTTAACGCATCCTTGGGGTTACCAAGTTCCTAACTCACTCTTTTAACTCCTTTGTATCTAAGAGAAGGGGAAAGAGAATGAGTAGGTGTGGGTAGGGGAGGCAGGTATTTTATCTTCCTCATGAGTTCTTGGTCTGGCCATGTTTGGCATGCACATTTTCCTCTAGCCCCAGGCTCATCCGTGTGGTTGTAGGTCAGTAGGTCAAAATGTAATGTAAAGAGCCAAGCCCTTTATGTATATGGTCTTTGATACTCATGATAATAGCACCTACCCTTGAAGTTGTCACTGTGGGTTATCTCCATTTCACGGTATTTGGGCAAGGGAAAAGGGCTGCAGGTGCAAATGGGTTGGGAACATTCTATGCTTTCATGAGGTAAGTTATTTTGCACAATAACTGAAAGTCTGTAAAAAAAAGCTTGGGAATCTCAGAGGGGAGAACTTGGGACTTTTACAAAATAGTCAGAGACTGGGAATGATACCCACTCAGCCCAAACTCTAGTTAGTTCAACCAAAGCCGTTGCAGACTGCTATACTGCGCCACATAATCATCACACCCTGCTTTTTCAGTCCAAAAATTGGTCTATAATCTTTCATCCTATGATTGTCCCATGGTATAATTCTGTTCATCATGCTGCTTAAAAGGCAACCAGAGCAGCAATGTATTCTCCAGTGGCATGTGAATACGCATTTATCTCTTGTGCATTATGAGCTGCTAGCCTAGAATTCTTAGTGAACAGGCTGTGTCTGGATGTTTCTGAAAACCATTTTGCGTGGTTTGGTTAGAGTACTACAGTGGTAACGGTATGGTCACTCACCCCAGTGAAGAGCATAGGAGCAAGGCAAGTGGGAGGGCAGACAGAGCTGCCGTGAGTAAGTCACAAGATATGGAAATACTTGCATTGTCCTATTTTTAATGTATGTTCATGAGTATTCCATGCATCCTAGTCTTACACCAAAGACAGTTTAGCAACAAATGATTTGTAAATAATACCAGCACAATTTTTTAAAACTTCACATAATGGTCACACCTTACTTTTTTGCAAAAAAAAAAAGCATAAAATCTGTGATGATTATGTGATGAAAATCAGCACTCCCATTGTCTACAGTATAATTCTATTATCTGAGGAATATTCCCATTTTCCCAAATGGAAGGAACTGAAGTGACTCTCTTTTCAATTCCTCATTAAAATGTCTACCAATCAGGTTTGGCTTACCTTTGCTAGGGAGGTCCAAATGATGTACCATTCAGCCAATCAGGAAGAAGATACACTTAAGTTTAAAAGACCCTATCAACCCTCACTTTGGGTCTTTGGTCATTGACAGAGGACACTGACTTGATTTATTGATTACTGCTAACCTAATAAATAGACCATTAACTCTCAGTTGACCTTAATTTCAAATGTAATAGTAGGCTGTCAAAACAGATATGCTTAGGGGCAACTAGGTGGCACAGTGGATAAAGCACTGGCCCTGGAGTCAGGAGGACCTGAGTTCAAATCCAACATCAGACTCTTGACACTTACTAGCTGTGTGACTCTAAGCAAGTCACTTAACCTTGACTGCTTCAAAAATGGTATAAAAAATTTTAAGGAAGCTGCAAAGGAACTACAAAGGAAGCATTGTGTTGTTGTGGAAGAAGCATTGAACTGGGAGAGACTGATTCAAATTTGGCCACTTCCACTAACTAGCTGTGTGGTCCTAGGGTAAGTCAATTAATTTCTAGGTTTTCTAGAGCCTAGGTTTCTTTATCAAGTAAAATGGGAGTGCCAATAGCTGTGTCTCCCAAGCTGCTTTGAAAATTAGGAGAAGGCATCATGAGCCTTTAAAAGCCATATCAGTGTCAGCCAAACTGAATCACTCCAGTACTCTCCATTCCCCAAATCCAATGCCTGTGAACTTTAATCAGATTAATGGGATATTTGCTAAATCTCTCCATGGCTTTGTATGTGGAGGTGGAGCCAAAGGTAGGTTGTCCCCAAGAATAAAATGTCAATGCCTCCTATGGAGAGTGTGTGCCTGTTTCTACACATACTATAAAAATGATATTTTACAGAAACAGGAGACACTACTATAGATAAGGATCCCTGCCTCAACACATAGTAATTTAAAGAAACATATTAACATTATCTATGACCTATTGTATTTTTGATTTTGTCCAAGTATTTCCCAATGATATTATAGTCTATTTTGGATGCCCTGGGGAGTATTGCCACTTCAGTCTCCACGTCCCCACCCCCAGAGTTGCACCTCTGCCATAGAGTTTGGGTAGCCCTGGAAGAGATGACCACATTTGTTTATTATAGGTGGTCATCATTTCAGATACATGTGGATGATAAAGAATATGGTAAAAATGCAAGGTAGACTTTTTCTTCTCCTTCTTTCTTTCCTTTTTTTTTTTTAAGATTGGAGTTTTGGAGTATCTAGGTCGCACAGTGAACAGAGCACTGGCCCTGGAATCAGGAGGACCTCAGTTCAAATCCAGCCTCAGACGCTTGACCCAAAACTAGCCATGTGACTTTGGGCAAGTCACTTAACCCCAACTGCCCTCCAAAAAGCCAAAAAAAATTTAAAAAATAAAGATTGGAGTTTTGCAGCTTGGCCCAGTAATGATGCCTCTGGATTGATAAGAATGCTTCCATGTTTCCTTCTAGTACTGAAAGACAAGTGATTGATACTAGTTTCAACACGAAGGCACAAGAATGAAGGAGACTTAAATGTCCTATGAAGGAAGCTATTTTTTTTTGCCAGTGAGATATGAGGAGGGTTTCTATAAAAGCCTCTAACTCTCCCTCTAGGATACACAGAGGAACCATAAGGGAAAAGGGTGAGGGAAAAGCAGAAAGAAAAGAAAGACTATTGTGAATTTTTTTTAACTTTAGAAAGTTAAGATGTAAAAATTGCAGTGGCATAAAATTCTGTGTAAAAAAAAAATTAAGGAAACTTATCCTTTAGTTAAATAGGAAACACAGTCAGGAGTGTACATTTAGACTAAAAGAAAAAATATATCTGACTTTCTGGTTAACTCCAAACCTAACACTGTTTTGTAAAGGTTTGGTTGGGATTTCATCTCATGAACACACTACAATCTGGAGAAGGTTTTGCCAGAACAGGTATAGGCCAAGTAGCAAATGACAGGTTCCAGATGAAAAGGGCTGACTGGCAACGGGAAGCAATGAATGTCCAATATATGGTCATTAGAGTCTTGACATTGTAATATTTGGGTCAGCCTTCCACATGCAACATGAAGCAACTCTAATTCCTATCATTCTTTCCTACCACCACCCATTCAGTTTCCAACACGATTTCTTCGTAGAGGTCATGGGATTGACAAGATAGCAGAGTACCCATACCACCTAAATATACTAAAAGAAAATACAGATACTCACATGATTAGCAAGTGGTGTAATAGCTGAGTGTTTATTTTCTTAACTTCTCTAATCCCCATGCCTAAAAATAACGAAATAAGTTATGTACAATAATCACAGCTGAATCTATGAGATAAGGTCAAATTTGACACACAAATTGAAAGTTCTATGAATTAACATTGGAGATCTTGGTTTTTGGTTTTGTTTTGTTTTTTGGAGAGCAATTGGGGTTAAGTGACTTGCCCAAGGTCACATGGCTAGTTTTTGTGTTAAGTGTCTGAGGTCGGATTTGAACTCAGGTCCTCCTGACTCCAGGGCCGGTGCTCGACTCATTGAACCACCTAGCCACCCCAACGCTGGAGATCTTTAACATTTCAAACTCTCATTCAACATCCCCAGCCCTAACCAACTCCACATATCTGTCACCATAAATGCAAATAAGCTCATAGATTTGTGACTCAGGGTTTAGTTATAGGGATCCTCTCTAGCAATAACTCTGATTGAACGTGCTGCCTCCCTTTACCATGCAAGAAGCAGCAGACACTAATCCTTCCCAGATCCCCCAAGGAGAGGACTGGGGAGGAATGTGGGGTAGGAGGAGTGAGCAGAGCTAGGAAGATTTGGGCAGGGTGACAGATTCACAAGTTACTGAGCCACAGTCTAGAGGGGAACAGGAATTATTGGAACACAGATTTAGAGCTGGAAGGGACCTTAGCATCAAATCCAACAGATAAGAAAACTAAGGCACAGAGACATGACTAAGGATCCTGTAGTTAATAAACGTTTGAGGAAGTATCTAAATCGAGGTCTTCCTGACTCTAAGTCCAATGTCCTATTTACCGTACACAATGCCTCTGACCTGAATTGGGGTCAATCCTCTCCACTCTCTCCAAGTACTCGGGGAGGGAAACAAACCTCACATCTGCCAAAATAAAGAGACTGAGGCCATTTAGTCCCAGGGATCTACTATGGAGCAACAGAAGAGGGAGCTGAAGAGGGAGATAAATTCCTAAAGGTATATAAGGAATTCAAGAAAAATGATGAATGACATTATACCAAGATAGCCCTTGGTGGACAGGGGAGGTGGTGAAGGTGAACCTAGAGGACACATTTCTATTTGCTGATGACATGCTGGTTTACTTAGAAAACCCCAGAGAATTAAAAAAAAATTGAGACAAAAATTTCAGTAAATGAAACAGGATGCAAAATAAGCCACAAAGATCAATAAAATTTCTATATAGCAATAATAAAGCCCAAGACAAAATAATAGAAAGACAAGTTCAATTTAAATAACTACAAAATTAAATACTTGGCAGCCAATCTACCAAAAACTTTTGTGGATATAATTATGAATCTTTTTAAAGAAAAAAAAATTTACATAATTGGAGAGATATTCAGAACTCATGGTTGGGTAACACTAATATAATAAGAGTGACAATATTACCTGAATAAATTTATAGATTTGCTATTATACTAATCAAATTATCTACTTTTTAGAGATAGATAAAATAATAACAAAATTAATTTGGAGGAACAACAGGTCTAGAATCGAAATGGGAAAATACCCCTGAAAAGATTCTTATGGTTTAAGTCTTTTTATTAACAAGCCATCTAAGCTCCTAAATAGCAGAGACACAAATCACATGACTCTGGAGCATTTACCCCATACATTATTGATTTATGGATAAGCAAAGTTCAGGTGACTGGAGCAACAGGCCTCTCAGTGAAGTTTCTACTTCTGGAGAGAAAAACTAAGAGGGGGCATGGTGTAAGGAAAAATTTCTACCCCTGCTTCCACCAGTGGAAGGGAAAAAAATTTGGTTTGGGAGGAATGACCAAATCCAAAAATCACAAAGGTAGGGATTGATCCTTCACCTCTGTAACCAACCTTGCCAAGATCAAAACACCTGCTGGTTACATGCTAC
The DNA here is from genome assembly GCA_028646575.1 of Pseudocheirus occidentalis. Lineage (NCBI taxonomy): Eukaryota > Metazoa > Chordata > Mammalia > Diprotodontia > Pseudocheiridae > Pseudocheirus > Pseudocheirus occidentalis. The sequence continues at coordinate 39,189,368 of CM053600.1, forward strand.
TTAATTTCAGTTACTCATACACTGCCCTGAATTAGTTTATTGAATTGAACTGAAATTTTATCATTTCTCAAAATCGTGTAACTAGTTAATGACAAAGAACTAAAACCGCATTCAGTCTTTTAACTCTCAGCCTAATGTTCTTTCTATTGCTCCATGCTCCCTCCTTAACTGACATCTTCCTTAAACGTTTATTTCTTGACATTATTCTCCTACTCAAAAAAACCAGCGATGCTTCATTATATATAGGGTAAAATCCAAGATTTTTCTATCTCTGCTATTTAGGAGTTTATGTCTTATTCATTTTTTTAAAAACCCAACCTTAAGACTCATTGATGAGTATAGTTCAGAGGTCCCTGAAGTCAAAATGAAATACACGCCATTTTAGATTGAAAAATTCAAAATACCTTATAGTCAGATTCAAATATAAAATTATCTCCCACTGCTCCCCTCTTCCAAGTTGGTCTCACTGTACTCCCCCAGTAATGCTTTTTCATTTATTCACTCCTGAAACAAGTAAACTCTTTAACTAAATGGGGACAATAATAATATTTTCAGGCAGATAGGTGGGGCAGTGATTAGAGTCAGGAAGACATCCTATCAGTTTAAATCCCTCCTCAGACACTAGCTGAGTGATCCCAGGAAAGTCACTTAACCCGGTTTGCCTCAGTTTCCTCATCTGTAAAATGAGCTGGAAAAGGAAATGGTAACTATCTTTGCCAAGAAATCCTGAAATGGGATCTCGAAGAATTGGACACAACTGAAACAACCGAACAAGAATGAAATGGAAGTAGAACCCAGAGAGCAACATATGCAGTAACATAGTAAAAAATAATGCTAACTGCATTCAGAGCTATGCAATGACAAGTCTTGATTCTAGGGTATGATGATGAACCATATCTCCTTCCTCTCAACAGAGAGAGGGTAGATTGTGGTTGGAGAATAAAGAATATGCTCTTTAAAATAGTCAATGTATCAGTTGGTTTTGTTGAATTGTACTTCTTTGTTATAAGAGAGGGTTGACTCTGTCCAGGGGATGGAGAGGTGTTTTGGGGAAGTACAGTAGTGTGTGTGTGTGTGTGTGTGTGTGTGTGTGTGTGTGTGTGTGTAAGTATCAGCTTTCTCTATGTTTATATTTTAAAATATTTATATATATATTTATATTTATATATAATATATATATATTTAAAATTATTTACTTAATGTTTACTAATTTTGGTAACTAATGTTACTGTCTTATCATCATCATCATCATTACCATCATATTTTTTAGGTCACAGTTAAGAGAACATCTGTTTGAATCATAAAATCTCCCTCTTTAGAGAAGTAGTATTGATGAAGCTATACTCTGAGCTTGGGACACAACTTTCAGACCTAAGTCTTGGAGGAGGTGACTCAGCGCTTCTTCTCTATATGTGGAAGCTTATCATACTCAAGCTCTTGTCGGCCAAGCTCCATGTTGGGTCATTTTGGAAGATGGGACTCTATTAATTTATTCTATTTAATCCTGGATCTCCTGTTCACTTGACGGGAAACAGGCATGCTTAGGATATTTGATTTCTTCTGTTTAGGGAATAGATGGGAATTTCCTCACAACCATATACACACACACATATACATATGTGTATATATATGTGTGTTTGTGTGTGTGTATATATATATATGTAGGTGATCCCAAAAGATCACTTAGATTGCCATTCATCTCATATCCAAAAAGTATTGTTTCTGATGATCTCTGGGATCCAGAGGCATCAACAAGCATCTTTTTTTCCTCTCCTTACCTAAGTGACAGATTCCCAAAATATGTTCTGACATCTCTTAAGCTGTGTCTGTGAGAGTGCTGGGTCTTTATGAATAAGTTCATACTTAACTGACATAAGAGTTTCAGTTTGGTTTTTGTTGTTCTTCTTCTCATTCTTTTTTTCTCTTTCACAAATAGCACATGGTAACCACAAGTAGAAGAATAATTGTGGGTCATGAGAAGGTCCCACCTGGCCTTTCAGCAATGTGGACAAAAACTGAAAGTGATTTAAACCATAACTTGGTTTTTATCTGCTAGCAATTGTAGGCACCAATAGAACCAATAGACAAACATGACAGCTGCTGAAACTAAGGCTTGAGATGTTTATGACAGTTTGAGGTTCAAGCAAGAAGGGATAACTGTCTGATTATATTCTAGCCCCACAGAAATGCCATAAATATTTCAAACCTGTTGGGGAGGAGATGGAATGGATTTGGTCATGTATACCTCCAGTAAGATGGTACAAAGAGAAAGGAAGCAGTTGAAGAACATCCAATGACCTGAAAATCCTGACCCAATTATTCAATTTCGGATTTCCCAGATAGAAAGTCTATGTAATTCAGAAAGTATTTATAGAGTGCCTATTGTGTGCCCTGCAATGTGCTGAGAAAACTCAGAAAAAAAATTTTTTTTCCGATGATATACAATTGCCATTTGGTCTTAAATAAGTATAACTCTCCTTTTCTTTTTCTTTTTTGGAGGGGGTAAGGTAGGGCAATTGGGGTTAAGTGACTTGCCCAAGGTCACATGACTAGTTTTTGTGTTAAGTGTCTGAGGCCACATTTGAACTCAGGTCCTCCTGACTCCAGGGCCAATGCTCTACTCACTGTGACGCCTAACTGTCCCCTTAAGTATGACTCTCAATGTATGCCAAGGAATAATAAAAACAATGTATGTTAAGGAATAATAGAGGCTAATGGTTTTGAACTTGAATCAGGAAGTCCAACAGAACCAAGGGACAGATGGGATACAACTATCTTTGTTTTTTTCACATTGAGTTCTCAAGGAGAAAATTATGGCTGTGTATGAGAAGAGACTCTCTGACGTTCTGAAGTCAAGATCGATGGGAAGAACATATTCAGAGCCACTTTCTCAGTACAAAAAAACATACATCTTAGAATAGCAAAACGGATGACAACATATTGATTAATAAAGTATCCCTACAAAAGTCATACAATATTAATAAAAACACTACCAAAAACAAGTCTCTAACATCAAATGTCTTGCATTTTAGCTGGTAAACAAGAACAAATAAGAAAGCTAACATTTCTATAACTTTGGGGTTTGCAAAACTCTCTTCTCTCTACGTGTTTCTATGTCCGTGTATGTGTGTATGTGCACGCATGTGTGTACATGTGTCACGTGGAAAAGATATCCAGAATAGGGAATGTGGATAAATGTATCAAATATATCCCAAATACACATTTGCTGAGGATAGCAAATATTTATCTGAAGAGTATAACTAGGACTTAAATCTGGCATTTGCCTAGACCTAACTAAGTGGTGTGGTGTAATGGGAATCTGAAGCTCTTTCCTGCCCCTAGGCCCTTTGAAAGGCTTAAGTAGCTAATGTTCCCTGATTTGAAAGTATACTCTGCCCCCTAATAGGCTGAATGTGGTCACATGGAGCCTGTGGCGGGAGGCTTGTTTTTTGGGAATGGCCACACCTTGTTACTTTGTAATTGGACAGTGGGTCAAGAGGGCTGACCCAGGAGAAGCCTATATATACTCCCTGATGTGAGGTTTCCTTGGGGGCTCACTTTGAGAAGAGTTGTGTGATTTGGCCAGATGAGACTCTGGGAAGCCTTTGAGCCCCCTGGCTTTGAGAAACCCAGATGTTGATGCTTCCCTCTCTGATAACTGAATAGGTAATGGATGTGATGGTCAGATGGTTGGAAGCCCATCTGCTGATCTGTTTCTTGGTATGCCTGTAACTTGTGCTTGTAACTTGAGTTTGTAACTTGTGCTTGTAACTTGTGTTTGTATTCTCTGGAGTTCAGGGTGTTGCCTTTTCCCCCTGAACTAGGTAAATGATATGTTTGTTTGATTAAAGAAAGATTGTTAACCCATTTTGAGTTGCTTCTCTTTAGAAAAACAGATCTAAGCACCTATGCTAGCAGCCGCCCTGGGTATGCTAGGGTGCTTGCTGATACATGTGGTGGAAATCCTAGGCCTGAAGTCAAGACCCAAGCTTAAATCCAGCCTTGGACACTTAAAATCTTCGTGCTACTGAGCAACATGTGTCACCGTCTCTTTGTCTCAGTTTTCACATTTGTCCAAAGCAGGTGCTTCATTCAAATAAGACAATATACATAAAACTTGGCAAACTTTAGAATGCCATATAAGTGTCAATTATTACTATTATTTCTTCTCCTTATCTTTGCATTTAGTGCACTTCAGAAAGAAATGGTCCTAGAACAAGTTTAATGTGAAATGAATCGTCGAGCAGGTGGATAAAATTATTGTTGAGGTAAAAATTCATATTCTATAGAACGTTCTTTTTAGCACCATCTTTTTAGTTCCACTTTGGGGGGGGGGGACAGGCAGGGACTCTGTGTGTTGAGAGCTTTTCATTTTACATAATTTGTAGGCGAGTTTTGTTATGGTTGTTGTTTAGATTCTGTCTGACTGTTTGTGATGTCATTTGAGGCAAAGATACTGGAGTTTGCCATTTCTTTCTCCAGTTCATTTTATAAATGAGGAAACTGAAGCAAACATGGTTAAATGACTTACTCAGGATCACACAGCTAGTAAGTGTCTGAGGTTGGATTTGAACTTAGGTCTTCCTGACTCCCCAGGTCTGGTGCTGTAACCATTGTGCCACCTAGTGGCACTAGCTGTAATGACAATACCTAGTAAAATGTCCTAAAATTTTTGTGGGTTAATAACACATGATTACTTCCAACTCTAGACACATGATCCTATAGCTAGAAGATTGTAGGCCATGGTTTTGTCTGTAATAGTTCATAATAATGTTCCAATTCAATTTCAAGTTCTCAAGGATATTGAAGAGCTTGTATTTTTGAAGAATAGTGAATTTCTGTTATTTAATTCTGACTGCTACACTGCATTTTTCTGGGTATTCAGTAGGTGTAAAAATTTTGCAATCTGTAATAACACGTTGCTTTTTTGCCATTATCTTGCAAATTCTGCATAAACCAATCAATTGGGGCTCCTTAAGAATGAATTTTCTGTAGTTTCTGATAGTAATGACATTATCTTGTATGACAGAATCACTGTCATGAACCCCTGTAAACATCTGATAACAAATCCAATTGTCAGACATTTTGTTCAGTTATTAATTTTCAACATGGAGGAATTTTTTATTCTATTCCTGTGTCTTAGCCTTTTCAAAGGCTCCATGTGATGATAAACCAGAATTAGTAATGTGTGACAGATCCAGTGACAAAGACATACACATGTGTACATATGTATATATATATATATATATATACATGTGTACATGTAATATTAGCCTTTGCTATTCCTCTGTGAAGTAGGATCTAGTCAGGATATATTTCCATAAATTTTTATCCTATTTATCATTCATCCTGAAAATATCAGTCTTCTTTCTCCTTTTTAATAAAGTATTAATTTTAATAGAACTGTCTTTTGGTAGTGGGACCCATATTTTATTAATATTGCATGACTTTGGGGGGTATACTTTATAAATCAATATGTTGTCATCCACTTTGCTATTCTAAGATGCATGTCATCTGATATTGAGAAGATTACTCTGAATATGTTCTTCCCATTGATCTTTGACTTTAGAACGTGAGTGATTCTCTTCACATACACAGTCATAATTTTCTCCTTGAGAACTCAACACAAAAAAACAAAGATGTTTGTATCCCATTTGTCCATTGGTTCTATTAGATTTCCTGATTCAAGTTCAAAACCATTCACCTTTATTATTCCTTAACATACATTGTTTTTATTATTCTTTTGCATACATTGAGAGGCGTATTTAAGACCAAATGGCAATTGTGTATCATTGGAAAAAATTTCTATGAGATTTAGCCACTTAATGTATTTTTTTTCCAAAAAGAACAATATAATTTAGTTTTGGTTTTAACAATTATTTCTACTATTATTATTTATGATAAAAATCATTCTTTGTACTTTGTTCAATAGAGTTCAGATGGAAATGTTCCAGATGCAAGTTGGTATGACATTAATTTTCATTTAAATTTAATGTTCTATGCAGTATTGTACAGATGAATGAAATAACTACTTTTTGTATTTGAAAAAGTATTAGAACATAAACTTTTTTGTAGGCTCAGTGAAACTTTTTTCATTATAAATTCTAGTAGCATATAAATCATAATAGATAATAGGTGTTATAAATCTTCTTTATATAATCACCATCACCACCATTGCATCCACCATCATCATTCATTAAAGTTGTATCAGAGGGGCTGCTAAGTGGTGCAGTGAATAGAACACTGGCCTTTGAGTCAGGAAGACCTGAATTCAAATCCAGCCTCAGACATTTAACACTTACTAGCTATGTGACCTTTGGTAAGTCACTTAACCCCAATTCCCCTGCCTTCCGTCCTCCAAAAAGACACACACACAAAAAAGCTACATCAGAGATAATTAATGTAAACATTTTCCCTAGTCAACCATTTTACTTCTTATTATACTTAATTTTGTTCAATTAAAAGTCTTTTAATTTTATGTAATCAAAATGGTCCATTTCTATTCTGTAATAGCCCTTATTACTTATTTGATTATTAGTTTACCACAAAACCATATATTTAAAGGGCATTTTCTTCTCTTTCTGTTTTTACAAGTTTTATTCCTTTTGATGTGATTTTTTTTTATGTCGCATCTGATTTGGCATATGGTATAAATGCTGGGTAAACTTAATTTTGGTCAAACTCTATTTCACTTTTTTTTTAGCATCTTGTTAAATTGGGTATCTTTCACCCAGAAGTCTGTGTCCTTGGGTTTATTAAGCCCCCTTTTCCCCCCTTTATCTTGATTATTTAGTCTTTTCCTTAGAACTACTTTTCTATTTTTTAAACCAGTGACAAATAGTTTTGATGATTACTTCTTTATACTATACTATTCCCTTAATAGTCTGATTGGTGTAATACTAAATCTATAAATTAATCTAGCTATCTTTTTATTTTATTTGTCTGTCCTAACCATAAGCAATTAATGTCCCCCAATTATTCATCATTCTTTATTTCTTTGAAGAGTTTCATAATTATTTACATAAGACTTGTGAGTATCAGTTTGTATCAGATACAAGATAGCCTTTATTTTGACGATTTTGGCACCACAGGAAATGCAAAACATAGAAAGAATCCAAAGAAACCTCTCTAGATGCAAAACATTCCTCTTTCCCTCCCTCTTCTTTCCCTCCTCTGAGTCCTGCCTTCCTCTCAGGGGGCAAGATACAACCTCTCAGAATCATAGCATACCCTGTGATTGAGATTTCATAGAAGGATTTGCTAGAAAGGCAACCCCTTTCCCGTAAGACCTTCACAGGGTAAATAATTCATGGTAGTCTGGCAGAGTTAAGCTGATAGTCTCTGGGGCTGTGTCCTGGGCCCAGCCATTGTGTTTTGTGCCAAATCCTTTCAAGGGGAAGCTGAAACTCTTTAAGGTCACCACCAAATGTGCTTCCTGGTATCCTGGGAACAATATTACAAATATAGGGTCTCCTCAAAAAGGAGAAGCAGGAAAAAAGGTAGCCCACGGCCAATATGAGAGATATCTTATTCCAATATAGAGATAAATATGACACAGTGTGTATTAACAGAATAATGCAAACAGGATTAATAGGAATCATTAACAACTTACAATTGTAGTTATAGTTGAGAAGCTAGTAAAATAGGTCTTTGCAGTACACAGAGAAATGTTTCAATATTGATAATTAGCCATTTTATATTTCACCTTTATTTTGCATTGTATGATCAGCACCTGGTATCAGCCTATGGCAAAATGCCCACTCTGAGTACTTTTGGCCAGGATATTGGTAAAAGTGGTATGATAAGGGTTAACCTCCCAGACTTCCATAAAACTAGCTGGAATTGTTGCAAGCAAGGAATTTTTGGTATAGACTTGAGATGGTTTAGGTTCATTTTGCCCCTGAAGTGGCCTGATCTGGGCCTCAGCTGTGGGCCCTTTAGGCATAAAGAGTATAAAAACAGATTTTAGGATTTTGTCCAAGAGCCCATGAGACCTCAGGGAACCTCCTTGCCAGCTCCTTTTTACCTCTTGTGGCTAATTGTTATCTTCCTGAGCAACTTTTTAGTAACTTTAAGAACCGCTTTCTATCTGTAGTATTGGGAAATGATTTTTGTAAAAGGATTATTTGTTTGAACCCTTGGGCTATGCACCAGATGTCTAATAACAGTCTGGACACTGGACCAGTCCTCTTTCTGGTGACCTCTCTCTGATGGAAATGCTTCCTCTGGAATACCAATGGATACTGCTGCTGCCATTTTGCCAGAAGATGGGGTCATTGTTGTCGTTACAGACTTCCACGCCATTCAATTCTTACAAGGTAAATAGGTGGCATATTGGATAAAGTGCTAGACCTTGGTCTTATGAAGTCCTGAGTTCAAATCCTC
>CM053600.1:39198252-39213365 GCA_028646575.1 Pseudocheirus occidentalis
GTAGGGGAAAGATGGGGAGAAAATTTGTAACTCAAAAATTTCATGGAAATGAATGATGTAAACAAGAAAACAAATAAAAAATTTATATTTAAAAAATACAGATATGTATAGATGTATATATGCGTATAAACTCTCTAGCAAGAAATAATATTTGGCGATTACTCAGCACTCCAGTAGGAACCTGCTAACATATTCCCTTAATATGATACATTGCAGATTTGTCAGCATAAACAGTTTTAACATGTATCAAAATAAGGGCATAGGCAATAAGCCAGGCATGTCCAAGGCCCCAAGAGGTTTGTGCTCATGCAGCAAATTCCAACATCCAAAATTAAAGCAAGGTGAAGGTGTTTTTAAGTTAATGTCAATATCTGCAGGTATTAAAATTGGCTTAGAGCTACAGCACAAGATGGGATTATCATTTCAAATATCCACATTTTACACGCATTGAGTTCCTATAAAATCTTTCTAAAAGCTTTATGGTAGTTTCTTCCCAGCTTCTGACTTCTCCTCTAGCTTATATACCTCATACCACATCCTGTCATAACACATTTCAAACCAAACAATGACTATTCAAATTAACAGATACAAAATACCATCACATACACGCATATGAACCAGGGGAAGGGGACAAAGAAGTGTGTGTGTAGAAAGATATATGTATTGATAGATAGGTAGATCAAATAGATATTCAGAAGTATAGTGAGATAAAGACAGATTAGATAGATAGAGACATATAAATATAGAAGATAGAAAGGTAAACATAGATACTCTTTAGAAGGATAGGTAGGGAGAAAGAGAGGTAAAGATAGATACAGAAAGATGGGCAACTACAGAAGATAGACAGACAGACAGATATTTAGAAGGATAGATAGGGAGAGAGAAGTAGAGAGAGATAAAGCAGATATAAAAAGAAAAGTAGATATAGAAGACAGAAAGACAGATCAATGGAAAGGTAGATATAGGGAGAGAGAGAGAGAGAAAATGTAATAGAGATAGAAAGGTGAATATAGAAAGATACAGACAGAAATTTAGAAGGATAGGTAGGGAAAGAGAGACAGAGACAGATAGAGACAGAGATGGGAGAAAGACAGAGACAGAGAGAGGCAGAGATAGAGACAAAGGCAGAGAGAAGTAAAGATAGATTTAGGAGAGAGACAAAGACAGAGGGAGAAAGACAGAAAGACAGACAGAGACAGAGATGGAGAGAGAGGGAGAGAGAGAGAGAGATACAGAAAGACAGAAAGACAGAGATGGAGAGAGAAGGAGAGAGAGAGAGAGAGATACAGAAAGACAGACAGCTAGGGAGGGAAGGAGAGAAAGAGAAAGAGAATAGTAAGAAACAATGGCTCAATCATGATACTATCAATCACCATGGAAGAGATTTAAACGTGCTACCGAGCCAATCAGTCTAAGTATTTTGTAGTCTGCATACTTCCCACCTCTTATGGCTCCATATTCACTGCCCACCATTGTCAGAGTTATAAAGCTTATAGAGTTATAGCTTCTAGAGTGCAACCCAATAGACATTATCAACAGCCAGGTTCAGAGGCTTTTTCCATCCCTGCTGTACATTTACAACATTTTTTGATCCAGAAAGGAAAACATTTCAAACAAGGCAATAAAAAGGCTTGTTAGTATAAGTGTGAAAAGCACTATGTAACATACCAAGTCCAAGATCCCTGGTCAGAGGACACACTCCCCAGTCCCAACCAGGAAAAGTCTACTGAACACGAATAACTAATATAATGAGGGTTTTATTTTTTGCTACTTTCTCATCATCTGCTAGATGAAACTATGCATCAGTCCTGTTTTCCTAGACAGGGACTAATTTTCCCATTATCTGAGCCAAATTGAAAGTTCCATCCATATCCTTGGAGTTGGGATGGTTAAAAGTCCAGGTCTAGAAGACCACTAGAAAGGGGTAGAGGGGCTCACGTTAGATGTCATGTCTTTAGAAGGGGTAATTAAAATAGTATTGGTATCAGGGAAGGCACACCTACAGCTAGGACTATTTGTAATGTCATATTAACATGACTACAATGTACATTAGCATCACTTTTGTCATCACAATGGGAAATTGCCAGTTTCCCAAAAACTACAAGCCCTGAACTACCCATTCCTGGATAGTAGGGATTCTTCCTGATCTTTAGAGATGAAGAGGTAAGGGGGAGTTTGGGTCAGTTTCTATTCAGGAATCAGTATGTTCCAAGAACAAAGAAAGGGACCACAAAGAATTTGACATTAGGCTCCCTGCCTTGGGGATCCCAATTCCCTCCATCTACACATGCTTTTTATATTCTAAGGGTTGGAGACTAATAAGTGAACAAGCTGCTCCCACTACAGTGGCTATTGCCAGGGAAGACTTGAGAATAACAGCCTGATGGACCATCTCTGGAGATGGTTTTGGTTAACACCACAAGACTATTTGCTCAAAAGCAACAGATAATTAGGACTGGATTTCTTGACAGCATTTTTCCGATCTGAGTTGGGACATTGTCAATTTGCTTTTTCATATGTTCAATTAGATGTCTAGTTCCATCAACCAATGCATGAAGAACCAATCACAATCAGGCTGAGACCATACTATTATTTGGAACAAAAAGAAAGGAAGAAGTAGAATTTTAAAATACATTTTTTTAAAGGTGATATTAAATAGTCATTAATGATAGTATCTATCTGCTGTTAGGAAAAGACCTCTGTGACAATTGCCATGATTCTCTAGGATGAACATTTTGGCATGGCCTGAATAAAAAAGGATGACCTTAATAGTTTAAAAACCCATTTGTTAGCTAACAAGTTAATAAAAGTCTCCCTCTCAATGAAGCTAATGATGTCAGAATTGTTTTTGGAGTCTTTACTAGAGTCTTTCTTTTTTGCTGGAAATGTATGCTTACCACCTTTGATAATAGGCAATGTCCTGTTATGTTGCGGTTCTCATTCTCTTAGTGCTCCAATGATTCAAATCCAGACCCCCTCCAGACGACACTCCCCCAGGTCAGTTTTGGTTCAATTTTGAAAATATTGAGTGTAAAATGCCAGTAGGATGTCAAGTGAAGATATCCACCAGGCAGTTTAAGTTATAGGACCGGACTGCAGGGGAGCTTAGGGTTATAGTTATAGAATTATGATTCATTGTTATTTAACTGATAATTGAATCTGTGGAGCAAATGAGACCATCAAAAAAAAGTGTAGAAAGAGAAAAGGAGGCCCTCAAGACAGAAGAAGGGATGATGATCCACCACATACCAGGACAAGAAATAATCAGCAGGCAAGAGGAAAACCAGGAGAGACACTGGTGCCCCAGAAGTCCAGGGAGGACAGAGGAAGTGCTGTTCAATCATTTTTCTGGCATGTACTCTGTGATCCCATTTGGGGTTTTCTTGGCAAAGAGTGGTTTGTCATTTCCTTCTCCAGCTCATTTTACTGAGGAGGCACTGAGTCAAGTGACTTGTCCAGGGTCACACAGCTAGTAAGTGTCTGAGAAGGGATTTGAACTCAGGAAGATGAGTCTTCTTGACTCCAGACCCAGTATGCTATGCATTATGGCGCCACTTAGTGGCCCCAGGGGGAGAAGTAGACATCAGTGACAAAAGCTGCAGAGCTGTCAAGAAGAAAGAAGACTAAGAAAAGTTGGGTCATATAGCAATAAAAATAATAGGATCATAGTGTTTTTTTTTTTTTGCCTTTTTTCTTTTTGGAGGGCAGTTGGTGTTAAGTGACTTGCCCAAGGTCACACGGCTAGTTAGTGTTAAGTGTCTGAGGCCGGATTTGAAGTCAGGTCCTCCTGACTGCAGGGCCAGTGCTCTATTCACTGCACCACCTAGCCGCCCCTAGGATCATAATTTTAAAACTGAAAGGAACCACTTAAGAGTCCAGCTAGGCCAACTTTCTCATTTTACAGATGAGTAAACTGAGGCTCAGAGAATTTAAACAATTTACCCACTATCCCGTAGGAAGTAAGCAAAAGAAGCAGGATTTTAACTCAAGTCCTCTGATTCTAAAGTCGCTGCTCTTTTTAACGTACCATGCTAATAATCCCTCTTAAAAATGGTTACCTTTCCAAGGACAGTTTCAGTAAAGGGTTAAGGTTTGAATGTCAGATAGTAGTAAGGGTAAGATCCTGCTCTTTCTAGGAGTATGGCAAGGAAAGAAAGAATGAATGTAGGATTTTACTTTGAGGACTCACCAGGAACAAGTGAAAGTTTTAAAAATTTTGTGTAAAATAGTTATTTATTATTTTATTTTTCCCCATTACATGGAAAAACTATTTTTAAACATTAATTTTTAACCTTTTGAATTTCAAATTCTCTCCCTCCCCACACCTGTCTGTCACTGAGAAGGCAAGCAATTTGATATAGGTTATACATATATAGTCATGCAAAAAATATTTCCATGTTACTCATGTTTTAAAAGAAAACAAAGACACACATACACACGCACATGCGCGGGCGCACACACACACACACACACACACACACACACAAAACAACCAAACAACCCCCAAGAAAAATAAAGAAAGTAAAAAAGGTATGCTTCAATCTGTAGTCAGACACCAGCAGCTCTTTCTCTGGGGATGGATGGCATTTTTCATCACAGGTCTAGTGAAGATTTCTTCTTAAAAGTAGAAAGCCTAGGACAGATGGCTGATGTTCTAGTAAAACCCAAGGAGAGAAGCAGTCAGACAGGCAAGAGGAAAAAACAGGAATACAAGATGTAAAGGCAAAATCTTTTTTTTTTAACATTCTATTATTATCTTATTTTATTATCTTTATTCATTTCATTATTTTATTTTTACAGGCAGAAAGGAAGAAGCCAGTAGATAGGATAAAACCAAAAATAGCAGAGGCAATGATCAGCTGGGCAGTGATCATCCTGGAGGGACGGGAGGGGATGGCATGGCACGAAGGGTGGAAGAAGAGAGGTTTACCTTAGAAAGAAGGGCTGCCAAGTAAGGGAGGATGAGTTGAGCTGTAAAAGAGTATCCATGGGGAGTGGAGAAGACACAGTAGGATGTGAGGTGACAGGGAGGTTGGGGTTGATGATGGGGGCTTGAGGAGACAGAAGGTTCAGAACTTGCCCAGGGTCACATAGCTAGTGTCTGAGGCCAAATTTGAACTCGGGTCTTTCTGACTTCAGTGTCAGTGCTCCATCCTCTGCACCACCTCACTACCTACACGGAAATGAAATGACATGAATTTGTCCTGCACCCCATCAGCAGGGTTCTTGATTTCCTATAGCAATATTCAGTCACACAGAAGTGAGATAGTCAGAAAGGAGATGGGTACGACAGTGGGTAGCATGCAGCCATCAGAGGTCAGAATGAGGACAAAGAATCAGTTTCATAGGGAGTGGACAGGAGACCATAATCAGAGTTCATGGAGGTGAAACAATTTGGAGTGACAGAGACGAAGCCTAAGGTATGAACATCCTTGTGGCTGCTGTAGAGTGGAGGTGGAAAGTCACAGGAATTAAGGAGACTTGTGAATTAGAAACTCAGGGTAGTTGAAGGGATGTGACATGAATGCTGAAATTAGGGCAGGCGAAGACCATGAACTACATGTTGAATTCCTTGAGAAAGGCCAGTGAGTCCAAGGACCTGCATGGTGAGGAGAGTTTGCTGAATGAAGGTGGCACAAAGGGTCTAGAAGAAGTGGGGGTGGGGGTAGTTATGGTGAGCCATCCTGTCTAAGCGGTCTAATGCACTGTGAGTTATAAGAAAGAAGAAGCCCTGGAGGTTGTAGATTCAGAAAGTCAGATTTCCATAAAGGCAGAAGATGGAAAAACTATGAGATGATGAGATCTATGCTTAAGGAGAATTTGATAATGATGGAGTTCCAATCTAATCAACCATTGTTTGGCTTTGAGTAAGTGAATTCTCCTCTCTGAGCTTCGTTTTCTTCTTCTGTAAAAAAGGAATTGAGTTCAATTGCCCCAAAGTTCCCTTTCAGGTATACCCTGTTCTCTGATTCTGGCAAGGTCAGAGTGGATGGCATGCCAAGACTCATCTTCCTGAGCTCTTATCTAGCCTCAGACATTTACTAGCTCTATGACTCTGGGTAAGTCATTTGATCCTATTTGCTTCAGTTCCTCATCAGTAAAATGAGTTTGAGAAAGAAATGACAAAACATGACAGTATCTTTGCCAAGAAAACCCCAAATGGGATCATCAGAGTCAGACATGACTAAAAACAACCAAACAACAAAACAGTGCTTCACACCCCACCATGACATATAAGGAATTCATTTTGGATGCTTAAAATGACAATTCAAGCTTCATGAAAATATGAAAGTATATAATCTCTATGAAAAAAATGATGATTGTTTTTTTGATTGCTTGTTATTACAACGGGTCTCTTTATCCCCACAATCCCTTCTCTAAATAAGATAAAGTTAAGTGTTGGTATGTTTCTTATGGATATATTGGACAGAGAACAGACCCTAGAGTAATCTGAGGATGCAGGTGCCAATCTTACCTCAGTTGCTAGCTACCTTTGTGACTTTGAATGAGTCACTTATCCTCTATGGAATCCAAGTTTTTCACCTGTATAATAAAGGGGTCAAACTAGACCTTTTAGATCCCTTAGCTCAATGTCTGTGATTCTAACTGGGGAGAGGGAAATTTGATTCTCCTAGCCTAGCTCTGTGTTATAGTTTCCCCACACCAGCACCACAGGATATAATCAGAGATGGAAGAGGTGTTAATGTATTATCAAGGTGTTGACACCCAGCTATCCCTTTAGAAAGTGTGAAGACCTCGCTCTGATTGAAGGGCAAACCATTTTTGTCAATTGGCTGGGCAAAAATTGGCCATATCACAAGGTCACTTAAAAGGCTAAGCTGCTATCTCTGAAGTGAGCTAGGCAAGGGCTAGCAGTTGATGAAGAATATGGCTCCCAAGAGGGAATTGCTTTATTAGAGAACAGGAGAAATGTCTTTCTTCTCTCCCTGCATCAGCTATTGTGTTTAGCAGAGGAGCTCTTTGATTAGAATGAGTCACCACATCCAGAAATTTGAGAGTCATTTCAAAAGAGCTTGAGGTACAGTTGAGGAAGTAGCAACATACAATCTCCATAGAGATACAGATACAGAGAGATGTTCACTCCAGGCTGGAAGCAGCTTCAAAGAATCTGAGTCGTCAGCAGAGAATAAAGCTAGTTGTGGACTCATGAAAGCTAGTTCTGGGAATCCAGAACTGGGCCACAGACAGAATTGCATGAGGGGAGAAAAGACTCTAAGGCCAGGCAATACCAGGGTACTGAGTGGTCTTATCCAGGTACATTCTCTGAATGTGTTCCTTACTGCCATTATTCTATAATTTTGTACTGACTGGTGGGCTCTGTATTTATGAGTAAATATACTCAGATTTACGGAGG
This sequence comes from Pseudocheirus occidentalis, assembly GCA_028646575.1. NCBI lineage: Eukaryota > Metazoa > Chordata > Mammalia > Diprotodontia > Pseudocheiridae > Pseudocheirus > Pseudocheirus occidentalis. The sequence goes on from CM053600.1 coordinate 39,205,628, forward strand.
GAATGTTTTATAGTTATTATTCTTACTATGTTTTCTTAGTAATATATTTGCTGAGAGCATATTATGTCCACTAGCTAATTTTTGAGGGGAAGCATGGTGGTGGGGGCTTGTGAACTACAGGTACTCTAGAACAGGGATTCTTAAACTTTTTCCACTCCCTGACTTATTTTCAAGTATTAGTGTTGTGTGGCCTGGGGACATGCTTTGTATTCAGAACCAAGGCTGCAGTGAAGTTGCCTTGCTACCAGAAATGTCTCAGATTCACCATGCGTTTGATTTTTAATTAATTTTTTATTGTTGTGCATTCAGAAAGCTTTTAGTGTTGCCAAATTTTTTGTGACCTCCTATATGAGGTCATGCCTGATAGTTTAAGTGATACTCTAGATACTCTAGAACTTGATATTTTGGACATCCGAACTTGGAGCATAGCTAAGAGAGTAAACCAGAGGGGTTGCTAGGTTCTCCCATGTAATGGCAACACAATATTCACAGCTCCCACAATCACTAAAAATATACTTGTGGAGTGCTCTATCAGGAAAATATAGCAGACTCTCCATGTAGAAGACAGAAGCAAAACATTTATCCAAACACCAGAAAAAAACAAATTCCCAAACCAGTAAGCTGATTCCATCAAAGTAGCAAAGAAGTTAATAAGCCACAACAGCAAAGAGAGCCACACCATCCTTTAACCTTCCCACAAACCAACACAAGAACAATATTTACTCACAAGCCCATCTGTCTCCCTCAGAAGTGTCCTTTCCTCCTAACCATCTATCTTGAAGAGCTAGGTACAAGTCTATAAAGGTAATGGTAATTTGAAGATCTTCTCTGTCCCTTAATAAACCTAAGGGAATTTGGAGATCTTCCCTGCCCCCAATAGGCCAAATGCAATTACACGGAATCTGTGGTGGGAGGAGTTTGCTGAAGGGCGGAGCAGAGCCCACAGGAAGCTGAGAGTCAGAGAAGTTAGAGCTGGAGGGAGGAAAGGACCACCCAAGAAGATAGCTAGGCTTGCGAGTGTTTGCTCCCTGCTGTGAGAGCTGGGCTTGTGAATGTTTGTTTGTGGGAAGGCTAAAGGATGGTGTGGCTCCCTGTTGTGCTACTGTATTAACTTCTTTGATGGATTTTGGTTTTCTGGTGTTGGAATTCAACTTTCTGGTATTTGAATAAATGTTGTACTTCTGTTTTCTATATAGAGAGTCTGTTATATTTTGTGATTGAGAACTATGCCAGCATATATGTAGTCACTGTAAGTGCTATGAATATTACACTGGCACTACAAAGTCCTACATCAAACATATACTGCTTATATGACACTGGACAGGTCACTTCAACTCTCAGTACTCTAGGTCTGTAGTGTCAAAATTATATAGAAATGGATCCCTTCCAGCGGCATATTGACTAAAAATACCAGAGATTAATATTATCTATATTGCATTTTTATTTATTTTGTTAAACACTTCCCAATTACATTTTAATTTGCTTCCTGCTACAAGACACAGTTGAGATTTTGACATCTCTGCTCTAGGTAACTATAAAATTCTAAGTTGCCTAGAAGCTGCTGACCCTCATTCATAGAGGGAGGGTCCTCACCAAAAACAGGAAATCACATATCCTGTCTATCCTTATTTCGTCTCTCAGCAGCAAAGCCCAAGTGCTTTGGATGTCGTATTTTTGGCCAAAGAAAAGCACCGTCTCCTAAGATATGAATACTTCAGGGATGTTTTGGGTTTGGTTCTAGACCAGCACAATAAAGTAAGTAACACAAAAAAGTGAGTCACGCCAAGTTTTTGGTTTCCTAGTGCATATAAAAGTTAGGATTACACTATACTGTAGTCTACTAAGTATGCACTCATATCATGTCTTAAAAATGTATACCTCAATTAAAAATACTTTATTGCTAAAATATCATCTGAGTCTTTATTGAGTCATAATTATTTTGCTGATGGAAGGTCTTGCCTAGATGTTGATGGCTGCTGACTGATCAGGGTGGTGGTTCTGAAGGTTGGGGTGGCTGTGGAAATGTCTTAAAAGAAGACAACAATTAAGTTTGCCACATAGATAGACCCTTTCTTTCATTTGAACACTTGGAGATCATTGTAGGATTATTAATTGGCCAGATTTCAGTATTATTGTGTCTCAGGGTGTAGGGAGACAAGAGGAGGGGAAGAGAGATGGGAACTGCTAGTTGGTGGAACAGTCAGAATGCAAGCATCACTTACAGATAAGTTCACAGTCTTATATGGGTGTGGTTCATGGCACCCCAAAATAATTACAATAGTAACATCAAAAAGGACTAATCACAGATCACCATAACAGACATTATAATGATGAAAAAGTTTGACATTTTGTGAGAATTACCAAAATGTGACACAGGGACATGATGTGAGCACATGCTGTTGCATAGATGCCTCCAATAGACTTGTTTGATGCAGGGTTGCCACAAACCTTCAATCTGTAAAAAACACACTATCTGCAAAGTGCAATAAAGCGTCACACAGTAAAACAAAGTATGCCCTTTGAGGGCTTCATGAGGAACCCTACAAATCTTAGATTCTGTCTCTGCTGATCCTTGTACTTGTTGGTGTGATAAAAGGGTATTATATCATAGATTTGGAGATGGAAAGGACCTCAGAGGTCCCCCTCATTTGACAACAAAGCAAATAAAGGCTCAGAGAAGTTGTGTGAATTGCCCAAGGTAACCCATATAATAAGTGAAAGTTCAGGTTCTTACAGACCCTTTTTTCTCCATCTGTCTTCTCTACTGTACAATGTGCTATGTCCCCTGTCAGCAGTCAGTTCTATGTTACTTTCTTTACATCATCTGGGCACTGGGAGAACCTTCCATTTGCAATCTTTCCCATCTGGAGCAGTGTTTTTGGATCTTTCTGCCTCACTGACTTCCTTCTGAAAATAAACCTTTTGTTCCCTGGCTTTTGTACCTTATAATTTTTCGCTCCCTCTATTATTATTTACTATTTTAAATCTGAAAAGTGTGAAGCACAGTTTGTATGGAAGATATTATACAAATTAAATTTTACTTCAAAGGGGGTACAGTCTCTCTCTGTGCTGCTCTCACCACCTTCTTGGCTGGCTGTAGAATAGCCTTTTTCCGTTTCTCTCCAGCATTTAGAGGAATCTGATGGTAAGCAATTTTAAAAATGATTCTACTAGCAGGAGATCTTTGAGGAAGAAGAGGGTAGAAAGCAACAACAGTGACAATTAAAGATAAATTCTACTGTAATCATCTGTCATCTCAGATAAGACTTAGGATTCTCTCTAGGTAATAAAGCTTTGCCCAAAGACCCAGTGCAGGAAACAATATGAGAAGAGAACTCGACTTAACTAGACCTATCTAGAATTTCAGTCCTGAATGTGCCATTAAAAATTAGCTTTGTGACCATGACCTTTTCTTGACCTCAGTTTTCTCACCTGTAAAATGAGGGAATTGCATAAGATGATCTCTAATGTACCTTTCAGCTCTTACATTCTGTGCTTTACAAAATGGCGGTTAAGGATATTTTTCACTACTCAAGTCATTGGGCTGCTGCTGGAATCAAGCTTTATAAACTTCAGAAGTAAAGTACTATTAATGTGGAGACAGCATTTCTATGCTAAGCAGAGGTAAACCAAAAATTCTGACAATCTTTTTTCTTCATCCAACAGAAGTACTGTCTCTGCATGCAGGTGTCAGCTATTATAATAGATTATTTATTTCAATTCATGTACATCATTCAGACAACCCAGTCAATGAAAATTATACATTGCAATATTTCTAAACAATATTCTACATGTAACAAATGGATTTTGAATTGGATTTTGAACAAAATCTTAATAGCAACTTGTATTGGTAAGACACTTTTGGAATCCTTTTCATATACATTATATTATTTTGGCAGCATTATACACTGGAAAGATTGCTGAATTTAAAGTCCAAGGATCTGGATATAATCCCAGATTCTGCTATTTACTACTTCTGTAAACTTGGACAAAATTCACTGGACCTCATTTCCTTATCTGTAAAATTAGCAGGATGTCTCCAATAGATAAAAGGCCAAAGGATATGAACATATACATTCCATTCTTTGGTTGTTTTCTCTTTAAAATTCTGAATTTTATAAAAACTAAATAAAAGGAACATTTCCACATGTAGAGTTGAACTGAAGAGCAAAAGATTGTACATGTAACTAAATATTACATATATATTACTTTTAAAGTAATAATATATAACTTTTAAAGCTATTCTGATTATATTTGTAAAGCAATTGATATAGTACTAAGTGGGATAAGTAAATCCAAGTGAATACTTCTCAAATTTAGAGTGGCTTCAGCATCCACTAGGCCTGAGTTTCTATTTACTAGAAATTTGAAACTCAAGGGATTGTGTAACTGAATCTTGTAAACTGAAAGTAAACAAACAAATCAGTTTTTTAAAAAATCATGTATCATTTAATTTTTTAGTTGGGGAAACTGAGTCCCCAGAGAAGAAAATTTGCTCAAGACCATACAGGTATTGTGAGCATAATAGGGATGGACATTGGGCTTCTGACTTTAAAACCAATGTTCTTTTCAGTTTATCTCATCGAAATAGTCTAATACTAAAATAATGCATAGTTTTTTTTCAATTTTACCTAACTCTAGTTTAAACCTGTAATGTTAATGGCACGTGGACATTAATAACCAAGTACATTATGATAATCAATTATTGAGTTAAATAAAAGTGTCTGTCTAGGAATACTCCCTTACCATCTGATACCAAAACATAATACATCTCTAGGTCTGAAACAAGTCTAGCTAGATAGAGTGTGGGAAATAACCTAATGGCTTTGTTTTTTAATTTTTCCTCGATTCCCATATTTCCTTAAGCTACTCTGCCAAAAGCTACAAACTTGTTTGTTTTCACATAGATTTCTGCAAGTGTTGCTCCTAAGTGAGACAGCTACATTAATATTTTATGATGATAGTAAAATTTGCAGCACCCAGAATCAGAGGCCTAAATTAACTATAATTTTTTTTCTATGCTTAAATTTTAGGGAAAAATAGGAAAAGAAGATGTAACCAGAAGTAACTCTGTCCAACTTAGCAAGATAAAGGAAAGGACCTTTGTTTGGAACATTCATTACTATGTCATATGGGTCTTTGATCAATCGCTGTACCTTCAGCATTTTGAGCAAGGTGGAGAATACTCTCAAAAATCCATTGAAGATAATTAATTGGGTCATAGCATTTTAGCATTATTTGATTGAGTCCAGGCTATTGTAAATTGTTGTAAATGTAATGTCCCTTCCTCTACTCAGTGGCTCACTTGCTCAATTCATATCATCAGTGGCAAAGTTGGGTTTCCAGAGGGTGGGCTTTAGGGGTACACCTTTAGTAGCTGTTCTACTAAACATTAGCTCAATTAGGAGACTCAGATCTTAGCAAAGGCATTTACTCAAATGTTATAGCAAAACAGAAGATACACGGTATTGCCTCCCTGAGGCAAAAAACAAACAGGGGCACATTCTTCCACAAATCCTCCCTGAGTCCAGGAGGTGGGAAGAAAGGTCATGAACTTAGTTGGACAATAGGTGAAGATCTATAGGGGACACATGTGGCCAAGGCAACTCACAACTCTGTGTCCCTGATGTCCTTCCTCCTCCCTCCTGAGGTTCCTAATGAAGTTGGCTTATAAGTTGCCCTGGTTTCAGCTGGGTTGATTCCTTGAAGGACACAGTGTTTGTTGGACCAGCATCTGAGCTGGGCTTGTTCCTCTTACAAGCATAGTATCTTGGTTGGATGAGCTAATATGCTGCTAAGCTGGGCTAAACTGGGATGAGCTAGTTAAAGATAGGAAGAAGTTTCTTCCTTGGAGTTTCTCAGAACGTTAGCTCTGTGGTTGCTCCCTCAGAACAGGTTGGCGAGAGAAGGCACACCTCTCTTTTGACAATTCTTCAGGTCTTGAAAGCCCCTTTCCTTCCAAGTCATACCATGTGATTTTAAATGTAAGATATTTTAAATAATAGCTTAAATACAAACTTAATTTAAGGACAAATGTAACAAAATTATAAGGATTGAGCATGACTTGAATGAAGAGATATGAGAGAACATGACTATCCTACCCATTTGTGGAGGAGGGAAATCCATAAGTGTACATATATTTGAACGATTTCAACATAGCAATCAATTGTGCTGGTTCTTTTTCGTTTTTAAAAAATACTATTTCTTAAATGGAATGGCTCTCTGAGAGAGGGAGGAAGACAGAGAGAGAAACTGGGGGTAACTCTAATGATGTGAAAAATGGAAGACATCAATTAAAAACTTATTTTAAAAAACAATATAAGAAACTCAGTTCAGTTATTCTTACTTCCCAAAGCTCTTCTGGTATCTCCTATAGAAGAGTGGCTAGGGACCACTGGGTGAATGCTATCTACTTCCTGGAGGCACATTCATTGTCTGTACAGGGGCTTCATATGCAATTAAGGTATTCACAACTTTCACCCTTGCTAGAGTGGGCAATACTATCTATTTGAAAGGCAACTTTGCCTTTCAATGACTATTTTTTAGCTAAAGCCGACTTTCCGCTTATTTTTTCCTCACACACGTTCTCCTTCCTGCCCCTACAAAGATATGGACCCCAATTTTAAATTCAAGCTGATAAAAGTGGAAAGATAGACAAGAAATGGAGAGGGGACTGAGCATGTCCAGAGACCCATTCAGTTGTCTTCTGATCTCTTCAGAGACTTATTCAGTTCTCTCTTCCTTCTCTCTTAAAGGGAACCTCTCATTCCCAGAGATGCTAATTACGGAGAAGTCACAGTAGGACCTTTCCAAACCATGGATGTAAGTCACAGAAAGAAGAACCCGGCAGCGGCAGAGGACAGAATAGCTGGGTCTGAGAGATGGTAAAAGCCAGAGGCAATGGTTTGAAATTGTAAGAACTCTCAGGTTTCTGAAAAGAAAACGAAGAATTCTCTGGTAGTTGCTGCATCTAGCCTTTTTCAGAGAAAAGAGTAGCCACAATGTGCTCCTTGCAAATGGAGGAGTGGCGGGAGGAGTGGGGAGGACAGAGCCATAATCGGAGGGGTAACTCAATCTTGTCCTCCACTTCCACTACTCTAATATGAGTTGTATGGAGCAAGGGTAGCTCTTCCCTGCGGCTCCCTGTAGATGATGTGAGAGTTCTGCAAGGCTGATTTCTGGATAAGTATGATTCATCACCAACAGCGTCCTAATTGGTTGGCTTGAGGTTGTGTGTGAATCATCACTGAGTGTCCTAATTGGCTACAGAGCTGGAATAGTTGATGAGTCAGGGGACCTTTGAAAAGAAATGCCAGGTTCTGGCTGGGGTTTTGTAGTGGCTGCTCACCAGATGGCAAGGGGTCACCACAGTAGGAGGTGGTATCTTTAACCTGGTGTCTTGGAGGTCCCACTAATATGGTAACTAGCACTACAAGGCTTAAATGGTGAGCTTGCTCTTAAAGCCCTACTTTCTTTTCACTGCCTTTTGTGTCTCCTTTCTATGAGCAATAATAACAAGCATTCACATAGTGCTTTAAGGTTTGCAAAGACTTTTACAGGTGTTATCTCATTTGAACCTTATAACAGCCATGTAAGATAGGCACTGTTATTATCTTAATTTTACAAATGAAGAGACTGAGGCCAGGCAAGGTTAAGGGTCACATAGCTAATGAGAGAGAGAAAGAGAGAGAGAGAGAGGGAAAGAGGGAGAGAGAGGGAAAGAGGGAGAGGGAAAGAG
>CM053600.1:39213865-39238085 GCA_028646575.1 Pseudocheirus occidentalis
ACTGAGTACCTTGCCACACAGGAGAATAGGGAGGAGGGGGATCAGAGGGGGGGCGATGGAGGGAAGGGCAGGGGGGGAGGGATGCGGGAAGCACACATCTCAGTAAAGGGACATGGACAGGGTAGAGAACAAAACAAGGCGGGGGGTGCAGGATAGGAAGGAGGGACATACAATCAGCCTCTCACAATTTGCCCACCATGGAGATGTCCTGTGTAATTACACAGATACAACCTGTATTGAATTGCTGCTCCTCCCAGTGGGAGTGGGTGACAGGGGAGGAATTGTAAGAATCTAGAATTTAAAGCTATACAATCAAATGTGATGGGGAAATAATACATACAGGGACGGGGTCAGGAAGACCCTCCCTTCCCTACTAGAAAGCTAGAGAGGCGTTGGAGGAGGACATAAAAGGGAACAGATTGTGGGAGGGGCTTTACAGTGGGATCAATGATTTGGGCTGGGGGTAGGGGAAAGAAAGGGAGAAAATTTGTAACTCAAAACCTTGTGGAAATGAATGATGTAACCAAGAAAATAAAATAAAAATAAAAATAAAAATAAATTTTAAAAAACTTCATCATAGATCTGAACCCCCTTTCTGGATATTTCTTATGAAAAAGTGACCTTTGTAAAAGTCCCTGATAATATTCTTTTTCATAAAATATGTAATTTTCAATAACACTTGCTGTTTCCTACACTAAAGTTAAATTGTTATTTTCAATATTATTGTTGGATTGGCAGTACAAATAAATGAAACGATGAAATGCTGATATTGTCTTTATCCTGTTTTTTGAAACCTGATATAATGACACTTTCTCCAAACTAAAATAATAATCAAATTGTTTTAAATATATAAATACACCAAAGTTATAATGTAAGTTAAATCAAATAAACTTACATTTCAATTCCTGATATAAACTTAAAACTTGTTTTTATATTAAAAATTGTACCATGACTTATTTTTTTTGCACAATTGTTTTTTACAGTTTAAATGCACACAAACACAAAAAGTACAGAATTAAATATTCCAATCAATACACAAATTCTCTAGCTTCCAGCATAATTTTGTGCAATATAAGACTCTATCCCCCTCTTTAGGTGGGAGAATTTTTCAATTTAATAAATTTATTATAATTATAGTCACAACGTTAATGATTGTATTATGGTTGTAATGCAAATTTGATTAAATGACTTATTTTGTGAATTATTAAGAATATAGGTGGAGGGGCGGCTAGACGGTGCAGTCAGTGGCAGCTAGGTGGCCCAGTGAGTAGAGCACCAGCCCTGGAGTCAGGACAACTTGAGTTCAAATCCGGCCTCAGACACTTGACACGCTTACTAGCCATCTGACTTTGGGCAGGTCACTCAAACCCAATTACCCTCCAAAAAGCTTTTAAAAAAAAAAAGGAATATAGGTGAAGCATCTAGTATTTTTTAACAGTTTGGGACATATTAGAATTCTAAGAAGCAAAATGCAATATATACAGAATATGAAAACCTGATAACGGCTCAGAACAGAAAGAGCTTGCTTCTAACATCAATATTTAAAGGTTAATGTTCTCCAAATGCAACATAATATATTTTCATGTTATAAACATTGTAAGAAGCCAGAAGAAAATTCCTAAACTTAAGAATGATGTTTTGATACTGCAGGTCAGAAAACCAGAATGTCAGTGTCAATATTGTCCACACCACAAAACTTTGACTGCAGCTGACTATGACCATAGTATCAGTGATCCATCGTATTTCTCTTATTAAGAATATTTGTAATGATGCATAAAGTTCTTGTCTAGGAATCATTGTTGTGAAAGTTGGTGTGGTTTTATGCTACTATTAAATTTATTGTCTTTGACCATATATTCAATCAAAAGAATATATTGTACTTTAAAGTGACATGACAGCTATCAATGAGTAATAAATTTATGAACACTCAAGCAAATCTATGAAAAGAGGAGTAAATGGAAATTCTTCCTTGAACATATTAGGCAAATATGAAAGATTTTCTGGAACTCTTCACCAAACAAAGATCTAGGACTACTGGAATACTGAACTATACTATCTAATCCAGGGCAACTAGTTGATTTACTTTAGGTGCATTGAGATATTTCCATATCTCATACAAATAAGGCAACATTTTCTGGGTTGTGCAAGTCATTCAAAATTTTTTTTCTGAATATTTCATTTTAATCTTAATAATTGCATATGGTGATTAAGGATATTATAAATTGTGGGTCTCCCTGAGTTATGGGACTTCTAGAAGGGAAACTATTTGCCTGGTTCTAAGGGCAATACCATTACCTCATATCAAAGAAGTTATGGATAGCAAGTACAGAAACAGTTTTTGTGTGTAGCCCAGGTGTAAATTCATTTTGTTTGATTAGACATATATATTACAAGTTCCAAATTGCTCTTTAGAATGATTGGATCGGTTCACAACTCTACCAACAGTTCACTAATGTCCCAATTTTCCCACATCCCTTCCAACAGTTATTATTTTTCCTTTCCCAAACAGGACAATTTTTAGACAACACATGTAATTTATTATTTATGTTATTTTTAAAGTCATAAAAATGAAGACTCATAGCTTCATGTAAAATCTTTTTGTTCCGTATATATAGAAATATTCTTTTTGATGTTTAAGCTCAGATTTTTTTTATTAAGAAATAAGGAAGAAAATGAAGAAAGAGAGGAGGGATGAAGGAGGGAGAGAGAGACAGAGGAGAGAAAGAGGAAGGAAAGAAGAAAGGAAAGAAGGAAGGAAGGAAGGAAGGAAGGAAGGAAGGAAGGAAGGAAGGAAGGAAGGAAGGAGAAGGAAAGAAGGAAGGAAGGAAGGAAGGAAGGAAGGAAGGAAGGAAGGAAGGAAGGAAGGAAGGAAGGAAAAACAAAAAAGCAAAAAACAGAAAAACAAAGCTGGTGAACTTTGCCCTACTTGCTCCTACCAATAAATCATAGCTTGATCTTTCTACATTTATTATGTGTTTCAAGTCCCAACTTTGAAGCAAATAATATTTGTCCCCTAAATGGCTGGCTAAGTGTGTACTATTTGAATAACCCAGAAAGGAAAAAAGATCCTGTAGAGTATTCATTTGTGTCCCTAAGAACAAGGATTTTGAAAAAATAAACTTTCATTATTTTGAGTGATTGCAATGGATATCCATTGGCAATGAATATTAGGAGATTTTCTATTTTGGAGATGATGTAAAGTCAATCCCAAGCAGCTGTTGTTGTGAATAACTTTAAGGATCTAATAACATAGTATAGTGAACATAGTATAGTGAAATTTATTCAATAATAAACTAAAGCAAAACATTCAAGAAACTAAAGCACAACATTCACAATAATATAACATAACAACTTATTACTAAAGTGGACACATGGTGTTAAAACATATTGTTCAGTAAATTACAATTTCCTCAATCAATATAGAGTACCCAAGCAAAGTCTTTCACCTTGACTTGAGTTTAACTTCCAATCATCTTCAAGCCAATCATTATTAAGGGGTATCAGAAAGTACGAGCACCATCCACCCCTAGGTCACAATAAGTTACAATATGATCAGTCAGCACTGAGTACCCAAGTAAAGTCTTCTTTCATCTTAACCCGAGGCTGACTTCCAAACCCTCCCTGGCTCTTCTTCCACAGGCTGACTGCTCCTGGCTCTCACACATAGACACTCTGACACTCCTGGCTCTCTGCTCTGTTTCTGTATCTCAGCTTACTGCTCCATTCCAAGCTCTTAGAAGTTTCTGTTTCTAGGAAGACAAAGCTAAACAGAGCTATAACAATATTTACACACATTGCTGGCACTATCATTTCAATTCACTTTCTTTCTGACAAAATAACACAAACCAACAGACAAAACTTCTGTCTGAGAAATCAAGCACAAATCAACAGTAATGTCCCAGGACTTCTGTAAACAGCAGTAAAGCCCTCTTTCAACAGACAGAATGCTTCCTTCTGACAAAGTAACATCAACACAGACAGAACAGACAGACAGAGTGCCCGTGCCACAAGCATTCTCCCTCTCAGGGAGTACCCAGCCGGTACTTGGGGACTTGAGCTTTTCTCTCCCCTGCCCTTCCTGTTCCACTCTTTCTGCAATTTCCTCCCACCTTGAACTCCATGTGATGACTTTAGGCCTTTTAAGGGCAGGGAAGGTCTCCAAATTCCCTTAGGCCTATTAAGAACAACACAATGTTTACTATTTCCAACAAAGACCCGACATAATCAAAGAGGAGGCTCAAAGACACTTGAATAACTGACACTAGCAGCAAAATACTACTTTACTTGCCATTATAGATGGTCATATTTCAACATAGCACTTCAAAGCTAAATAAAAATTATTTTTACTTTGGTATGTTTTCTGAGAACTGTTTATGAATTTGCTGAAGGTTTTGGTTGATCACATAGGTCAATTGTTTCTAACTGAAACCTGTGTTTCATGTTTACTGTGAAGAAGATGAGGGGTTAGAGTCCCCAGCAGAGGATTAAAGACAACAGCCTTATGTGGTTAAGTAGCAATGGAAAGTCCTAATTAGGTTAGAAATAGCTTTTGGAGCTGATGTTTGAATGAGCCTGAGCTTTTCCCAAATGTTTCTCTAGAAGCTGCCAGTTTCCTGGAGGTTGTGCCAAGATGTCAGGGATCAGAACTCAGGAAGCAACCCAGGAGACAACACATTTAAGAAAATCTGAAGCTCAAGCATTATGGACCTTCACAGATATAAGCTCATTGCTCATATTGCCAAAGGGTCCTCTTCAGGAAGCCTATTTGAAAAATTAAATAAATAAGCCCTTAAAGATAACTAAATGCCCTTCACTGTTGTTTTCTTAAGCCAACAGTAATTTCTGTGATTCACCCTTCAAATAACAGTGGAGTTTTAAGGAAGTGTCTCACAAAATATAATTGGCCAACAAGGTCACTCAAAGAGCTCAGAGTTGGTATTGCAGGGACCGAGTTTGATTTGTCATTGAAAAAAGTGAGAAAAAAAAATTGATTCGTCAAAAAAAAAAAATTACTCCCAGTTGACTACTGATTCCTAAAACCTGAGTAGAGAGCAGTGTGGTTTCTGAAATCTCCAGTGGAACCAAGCTTTCCTTCAGAGGAGCAAGGCTTGACTTTTTTCTCTTTTTTTTTCTTGTCTTTGGATTGGAGAAGGCCTCTGCAGGTTACCCATGAGAACAATGCAAAATGATGTCTGCTTGTTAAATTGTGTCACCACATATGACAGGATGAGTGTGATCTACAGATAAATCAGTTACGGTAGATCCTCATAAAAGAGTTCTAAATTAGGTATTGTAGGTTAACTGTGCCAGATGAATTTTTCCAAAAAGCCCCACAGTTTATTTGCTAGGCAAAGAAAATGATCAATTTAGGGAAGATTATAGGGAAGAGAAATTTTATTCTCACCTTCTATAGATGGTAGACTAGTTTAGTAGTCACAAAAAGAAAAAAGGTGATAACAAATGATGCAAATGTTAGCAAAGTGCTAACATCTAGTGATCTCTTTACAGAGGATAAATACCTTTGTTTGATGGAATTAAAGGGAACAACCACATTGGCTGAACAAAAACTTAGATACTAGACCTTTGAGTACTTAAGTTGAGCAGTTTAAGGAAGTTTAAGTTGAGGAAGCCAAAAGGGAAGGAGGAACTTGTAAATAAATAATTATAAGCATGGTAGTAAGGACAGAAATGGTGCAGAGGATGTATTTTTTTAGGGGCTTACCAAAGGTAAGATGTTTAATCTTTCAGAATTCCATGCAATCTTCTGATACCATGAGCTACAGATGAGTTCTTCATCTACATAGAGTTTACATACTGGGAGTTCTTCACGTTGATGTAACCACAGGGACTGGGACTTAAAGAGAAATAAATAATAGACCTTTTCTGCAATGAGATTACAGTCTAATTCTTCAATAAATCTTGGGTCTTATCTATTTACAAGTTGCTTCTAATGATGAGGAGCATGCTTTGTCTACACCTGCCCAGTCTGTGCAGTTTTTATCCATGTCCTTTCATAAATTTGACACAGGAGTCCCTCCAATGTATTAGAAGCTTTCCTTTCTTCTCTTGTTGAGAAGGTACCAGTGAAGCACTCTTAGTGACCATCTGTCATTCATCACATGAATCACATCACATTTACCATATCTTCTCTTCCTGTCCTATGATTCCTAGATGATATTGTTTACTCTTTTGGTCATGGTTCCTCACTGGTTTCATGTTACAACAAGCTCATACCCACAAAGTACCTCTCATTGCCCTCTCTATGATTTTTTTTACTCTTTGGAGGTTCATTTTATTCCATATCTTGTTGAAATAAAGCAACATCAGAAGAATGTTGGTGTTAAAAAGATAAGTTTTTGTTTTCATAAGAGACTGGAAATCATTAAAGGAATTTTGCTATTTCCTGAAGGCTTTTCATCCTTGGACTGTTCAACTTTGGACCCAACCTATTGTTCATCTGAACTTTCTGTTTCAAATATACATACTGTTCATACAAATGAATGTCCTCATCTGAGCAATAAGCAATCTTCAACCACTTGATCTTCATTGTGTGAATAGTCAAGTCAAATTCTTTTAAATAATTCTAAATATCTTCTAAGAGACTTTGCAGAGTTCAAGGGCTTGTGGTCATAAACACATTGGCATCCACAAACAGGAGCATCTAGAGGACTTCTCCATCCATGGGAAATCCCTTTTCAGCTTGGACTGTGAGCTGGATCTCTTTCACATTGGCAAATATGCTTATGACTGTTTTGCTGATAGAGATATAAAACATATACATAGATAACTATCATATAAAGCAGTGTCTGGTAGGTGCAAAGGCATGATCTGAGCAAAATATTGAGAATTTGAGGAAAGAAATATCATTTTAATCTGGGAGGAACTCAGTGAAAACTTGTTGGAGAAGGTGGCACCAAAATTGAGCCTTTTGTGATGGAGAGGAATTTTAATAAATAAGAGTCAGTTCCAATTTGTGGGAGGCAGTATGAGCAAAGGAACCGGAACAGAAGACAGTGTGCAAATACTATGGAGTTCAATTTGATATGTAGAGTATTTTAAGAGGAACAATGTAAGATAAGGTTGAACGGGTAATATGAATCCAGATTGGGATGTCAAAAGGCTAATCTTAATAAGACAGACTAAAAAACAACATAGAAATTGTTTATGAGCTTTTAAAAATTATATTTTAATATTGCATTGTACTTGTCTAGACATAGTTAAGTGGTAAATAGATAGAAAGCTGGGTCTGGAATCAGGAAGATGAATTCTAATCTGAATTCAGATACTTACTAGCTGTATGATCCTGGGCAAGTCGCTGAACCTCTGTTTGATTCCGTTTCCTCAATCATAAAATGGGGGTACTACAAACACCTACCCCTCAGGATTGTTGTGAAGATCAAATGAGGTAATATTTCTGGAACATTAACACGGAGCTTTGCACACAGGAGGCACAATTTAAATACTTATTCTCTTCCCTCATCTTGGGTTGGGTTAGGTTAGAATAGAGAGGAATTGTGTCTCATCTAACCTTTATATTTTCTTTGGTGCTTGTAACACCATGCACAAGCAGATTCCCAAAAGAATGCTACCGTGAACAGCTTTTAAGATTCAGATTTACACAGTAATCATGAACACTCTGTTTATTCCATTACAAATCAAGACAAACATTCACAACGGATACAACTATTCTGGAGGGCAATCTGGAACTATACCCAAAGGGCTATAAATAATTGCATACCTTTTGACCCAGTAATACCACTTTTGGGGTTGTATTCCAAAGAGATTGTAAAAATGGGTAAAGGTCCCATATGTACAAAAATATTTATTGCAGGCTCTTTGTGGTGGCAAAAAACTGGGAAATTTAGGGGATGCCCATCAATTGGGGAATGACTAAATAAACTATGGTAAATGAATGTAATGGAATACTATTGAGCTGTAAGAAACGGGAAGGAGATGGACTTCATATGTACCTGGAGAGGTTTATACAAATTGATGCTAAGTGAGAAGAACAGAACCAGGAAAAATTTGTATACAGTCACAGACACATCATATGTGTGACGACCAACCTTGATAAACTGGACTCTTCTCAGCAATGGACAGTTAAAAGACAACTCTACAAGTCTCAGGATGGAAGGAGAGACCTACACTCAGAGAAAGATCTAGAAAGACCAGAGTTTAAATGGAGACTGAAGCAACACATGCTATTGTTCTTTTCCATGTTTGGTTTTGTTTCTTTTGTTTCTTTTTTTTTCTTTTCCCATTATTTGCTCCATTGGTCACAATGCTTCTATACAACCAAACTACTGTACAATGAGAAAATGTTTGCAGATCCCATACATGATTGTATGCCACCATGGGGAGGAGGGGAGAAGGGAGGGGAGAAAATCTGAAACTCAAGTGATTCTGTAACTGAATCTTATAAACTAAAAGTAAATAAACAAGTCAATAAATTTAAAAAAAAGAAAAAAGAAAAGCTGAAATATTTTTTAAAAAGACAAACATTCACAATATAATATTCACAACATTGCACTTATCACAATACAGTATTCATAACAGCTTAACATTAGAATGGCCACACAGTTTTCACTACAGTGGTCATAATATTTAGAACAAGGAACAAAAGAATAATCACCTGGTTTCCCTAAGGGGGAAACTCTCCTCACTTAATCATTCAATCAGTTCACAATATATCAATCTTTCACTCATGGAGCAACCATTAACTTAATCAGTCACTAATCTAGATTCACAATTACTAATATCATTAATCACCAGTACAGTCATTAGAAAACCACACAAACTCTCCACCCCTTGGTGTCCAGCAAACCTGTTTTGTCCAAGGGGAGGCCTCTTCTTCATCTTGACACTGGGTAGTCTCTCTGATTCCCTGGATCCCCTTCCATGGTCCCAGCTCCCTCCTGAATCTACCAAACAGTCACCTGGATACAGAAGCAGACAGCTGCCAGGTTCTCATCCAGTCCTCAGAGGTAGATAGCTCCCAGGTTGTTGTCCAGTCCTCAGAGCAGTTCCTGGCAAACACTGAAGTTTACAGGGTCCAGCACATCTCAAATCCTTCGCCACTTCTCTTGCCTGGAGCTCAAGGATCAGCTAGGCCACAAACAAACAAAGCCTTATCCTGGTCATGCTTCTTCAGTCCTCCAGCAATTCAGCTGGCCCTACGATCCAGAAGGAATATTGGCCTTCTGGGTGGCCTTCACCAGATTCTGGTCTCAGGAAAACTCCATCTCAGGTCTCAATCAGCTTTCAGATGCTGGGAGAAATCCCCCCCCTCTCTCCCTCTCTCCCTCTCTCCCTCTCTTTCTCTCTCTCTCTCTCTCTGTCTCTGTCTCTCTCTGTCTCTTTTCAGTTGAGCAGCTCAGCTCCCAGATACTGAGACGATTCTGCTTCCTTCAACAGGAAAATTCCTATTCTGTCTCTCTGTCTCTAGAATTCTTTATATACAGCACTAGCCTGCTGTCTCAGCCAATAATCTTCTTCCACATCAACAAGGGAGTTCATGCCTTCTCAACAGGGGACAGGACTCACACCTTCCATACTTAGCCCTAAGTTACTAAGTACTAAGTATCTGATAAACTGATTGCTATTACAGTGCTCAGCACAGTGCTCTGCACAAAGAAGGCAATTCATAAATGTTTATTGATTTGAACTAAATGTTCTCTATGCCCACACTTTCTTTCAAAAAATCTAGGTATTCCTAAAGACATTGTAGTATTCCCTGAACCATAGATTAAAAATTACTCCTTCAAATTAACTTTCCCCCTATCTATTGGATGCAGGGACAGAGTAACATGGTGGCTAGTACTTAGCTTAGAATTGAGAGGACCTGAGTTCCAATCCTGCCTCTGTCATTTATTAGCTGTATTACTGTGATTTGTTAAATCAGTTAATTTCTGTGTGCCTTAGATAATTCCCTAGGATTAATCTATTAAGTCATAATGACAGTTTGCTCATCTGTAACATGAGTTTGATAAGATGAATGATCTTTAAGAAGCCTCCCCACTCTAATATTAATCTACCACCTTCCTTTTTCAAAGGAAACCATTTATTGACTGGTTTTCAAGAATGCTTCTCATTGAATAGCATTTTTGAGTGTGTGGGTGAGGATCTCCTCACCTCTTTCTAGTTCCTAAACAAATATGTTCAATAAAATCAGTCCCCACAATTTTTTCTTCAGTTGTGCCCTAAACCCTTCTTCTCACTTCAGAGCTGTTTAGAATGACCCAAACCTTTTGTTAAAACTCTCTGGTGATTTTTCACTTCAATTAGCAATGTTCACACTTGTACCAGATTAATGTAACACCCTAATTTTATTAATCATAATAAACTAGCTTTTACGTAGCATTTTAGGGTTTGCAAAGCACTTTACAAATATTACCTCATTTTATTCTCACAACAACCCTGAGAGGTGGGGGCTATGATTATCCCTGTTTCACAGATGAAGACACTGAGGCAGACAGCAGTAAAGTGACTTGCTTAGGTGCATACGGCTAGTAAGGGTCACAGCAGCAATCATTTAATTCAGGTCAATTTTAAATTAGGCAGCGACTCAAGTGTTGTTCCTTTGCTGAGTCTTGGCAAGGGGAAGTAAGAAATGGCCCTTTGATGTTAAAAGGATTGTCTTTGTTTACTAAAGTGGTGAGCATATTTTCAAAAAGTCTCAGCTATATTTTATCCCAATGGATATTTAAATCTAAGTCTGATCCCTGGGAGGTAGGATTTGTTTATTAATCACCAGCATTGTAGGCTTGTTACTTGCCTAGACTCTGCTTCTTAGGATATCAGAAACGTAGGAAACTCAGTCTAATTGAGGAAATAAACCCTTTACCAATGAGAATTTTTTGAAAAGACATTAATATACACCTATGTATGGTGTATATAAGTGTGTGTTGGGGGTAATAAAGAGAGTTCCTCTATCAATTTGAGGAGTTCCCCAATCAATCTAATGAAATCTGTGGGTCTGGGCCATTGTTGAAAGGTAACTGAAGGATGCTTCGTGCAGTGTACCCATGACTACTGAGGACATGTTGATTGGATATCAAAGACTAGAGCTGCCTCCTAATGACTGGATGATTGGGAACAAACTGCCTCTATCTATTGTCTATAAAAGCAACTTGGTCATTCCCTCTCATTTTCTTGAAGATTTCCTCTTTGCCTCTTCCCCAACACACCTTCTTCTAATGTGCGTTTTGGAGAGGTGCGTGTTGGAGAGGTGGGGGTGGGGAGAGCACACGTCTTTCCTCTTCTGCCTTCTCCCTTTTCCCTTTCCCCTTCCCCCTTCCTAGGAGCAGTTGAAATTTGCAGCAAAAGTACATAATAGAGGTAGATACGTTGTTTGCACATGGTTTGAGAGAAGAAAATGGGCTTTCTAAGTTTAACAGATGGTCTCAACCAGGACCCTGAAAAGTCTTGTAGAAACAGGTGCACACCCACACATGCACTTGCCAGCATTGGGAACAGCTGCTTCCTGGGTAGAGTTCCTGAGTCCGAGAGTCTGGGCCCTTAACCTTCTAGAGGGAAGATTTACTGATGAAATATGTTCTTTGGAAAAAGTAGAAGATAGTCTATACTCTACACTATTCCTGTGCTGTGCCTTTCCTGGGGACCAAAGCCAGGAAGTTCTTTGAGCTGCAAAGATCCAAAAGGTAAATGACATTACTTGCTGAGCATCCTCAAAGTATGTTAACCTTCTGGGAAGACTCTAAACCCCAACAGGGAGTCATGAATCTGAAAGACATTGGCTTTGAAGCATGGAAGAGAGGTATTTCCCTGGAACGTCAGGATATTGTCCCAATTGCAATTCTTAGTTATGCTCCCTTTGAGGAAAGGAGGGTGGGATACATTTGATGGAGGAGGAAGCAAGCATTTATTAAGTGCCTACTGCATGCCAGAAAATATGCTAAGTGCTTTACAAATATCTTATTTGAACTTCACAGCAACCCTGGGAGGTAGGTACTATTAGTATCTTGCTTTTATAATTGAGGAAACTGAGGCAGACAGAAGTTGAATGACTAGCCCACAATTGCACAACTATTAAGTGTCTGAGGCAGGATTTGAGCTCAGCTCCTCCTGAATCCAGCACCAATACTCTTTCCATTCTGCTACCTAATATATTATCTGAGTGCTTTTTTTCAGTTCTGTATCTCTTTAGGAGCTCCTGTGAGTCCACTTTTTTTCCTTTTGCAAATTCTGTGAGGCTAAATAAAGACTGTGATATAACCAATACCAATTGAATATCTTGAGTGCCCTGCAGGAAGTTTGGGGAAACTTTTGGAGAAATCTAGAAATTAGCTATACTATGTATTTAGAAATTTTCCTTGTGCATTTCGTTTTTATGGGCAACAGAAGCAGGAACACTAACTTGGGAGAGATAATTACCCTCTTGAAGACAGTTTCTAGGTTGAACCCAATCACGTAAACTCAGAGCTTTGGAGGGGGGGGCACTAAATCATGGGCTATGTTTGAAATAATAATCAGAGGCAGAATAGGTTCATGGACAGAAAGCTGACCTTTCATTGAGGGAAATTTAGGTTCATGTCTCATCACTAATTCATACTAGTTATATGATTCTAAACAAGTCACTTTCGGGTGGCTAGGTGGCGCAGTGAATAGAGCACTGGCCCTGGAGTCAGGAGTACCTGAGTTCAAATCCGGCCTCAGACACTTAACACACAAAAAAAAACTAGCCGTGTGACCTTGGGCAAGTCACTTAACCCCAACTGCCCTCCAAAAAGCAAAAAAAAAAACCAAACAAACAAAAAAAAAAGAATTTGACAGAATGCTCTTTAAAAAAAAAAAAAAAAACAAGTCACTTTCTCAAGTCTCCTCCAGGCAAGTAAAACTCTATACATTGTTAAATAGTTGTCTTATTAGTCTGCACTAATAGAGGGCATTTTTGTATTGGGTTACCTATATCAATAAAATCACAGGTCCTGACTCTTCTCTAAAACAAACAAAAATACAGACTAATAACTGGTATTTATGCAGTATTATGCAAAAAAAATGGTAACTAGAAGGCTCGGTGACTGGGGTGCTGAGTCTGGAATCAGGAAGTTGTGGTTTAGTCATTTTTCAGTCTTATCTGACTCTCTGTGACCCCATTTGGGGTTTTCTTGGCAGAGACAGTGGAGTGGTTTTGCCCTTTCCTTCTCCAGCTCATTTTATAGAAGAAGAAACTCAGGCAAACAGGGTTGTGATTTGCCCAGGGTCACACAGCTTGTAAGTGTCTGAGACCAGAAGACCCCAGTTCAAATTTGGGCTCAGACACTCACTAACTGTGCAACCCTCAGCAATTCACTTAACCTCTGTTTACTTTAATCCATTGGAGAAGGAAATAGCAAACTACTCCAGTATCTTTGCCAAGAAAGCTCGTGGACAATGTGGTCTATGGAGTCATGAAGAATCAGACACAACTATCAACTAAATGACAACAACCAACATAGACTAACAACAAGGGGAATCAAGCAAAGTCTCTTGCTGGGAATAGAATGGAGCCTAATGGAAGCTAGGAATTCAAAAAGGATGTGGAAGATTCCAGTCATTCAAGGTAGCCTCAACACTGGCTGTGTACAAGACTGGCAAGTAGGCTACAATGTGTTGCAATGTGCTGAGAGTAATCTAAAAGAAGTCTGAAGGGAGGTGTAACTCCATGCATAAGCAGCTTCCCAAAAGAATGCTATTGTGAACAGCTTTTAGGCTTCTGATTACACAGTATAGTAAACACCCCATTTATTCCATAATAAATCAAGGCAAATTTTCTCAGAAAATAAAGGTGCAGCATAATATTCACAACATTACATATTATCACAGAAAATCACAATATACCATTCGCAACAGCTTGACATTAGAATGGCCACATAGTTTTCACCAAAGTGGCCATGGTATTTAGAACAAAGAACAAAAGAATAATCATCCAGTTTCCCTAAGGGGGAAACCCTCCTTCCTTAATCATTCAATCATTTCACAATACAAGTCAGTTTTCCACTCATGGGGCAATCATAGATAAACTTAATCAGTCACTTATACAGATTTACAATTACTAAGTATCATTAATTACTAAATACAATCATTAGAAAATTACACAAACCCTCCACCCCTTGGTGTCTAGTAAACTTCAATTTCATCACTGCATTCAATAACCAAGGAGAGGCCTTTTCTCGGGGTGGTCTCTCAGATTCCCTGGATCTCCTTCCATGGTCCCAGCTCCTTTCTGAATTCACCAAACAGTCAACTGGATTCAGAGGCAGACAGTTCCCAGGTTCTTGTCCAGTCCTTCAGGCAGTTCTTGTTATACACTGAAGTTCACAGGGTCCAGTACATCTCAAAACCTTCACAACTTCTGTTGCTGGGAACTCAAGGATCAACCAAGCCACAAACAAACAAAATCTTATCCAGGTCATGCTTCTTTAGTCCTCCAGCAGTTCATCTGGCCACATGACCCAGAAGAAATCTCAGCCTTTCAGGAGGCAGCAGCCACGTGGGTCTTCCAGGCACCTCCAGCATTTACCAGATCTCTCAGCAGAACAGCTTTTTCCACCAGGAGTAAAAATTCTTGACTTTGTCTCTTCTTATTAAATACACACACACACACACACACACACACATTGGCTTCCGGTCTAAGCCAACCCCTTTCTGTTATGTCAGCAACAGGAGACAGAGCTTACACTTTAGTTACTAAGGGCTAAGTACCTGCTAAATTAATTACCATTACAAGAAGCTAGAGGTGAATTGGCAGAGGATTTTAAAAGCCAAAAGGAAGAGATTGTATTTTGTCCTAGACATAATCAGCAGCCAATGAAGCTTCCTTAGTAGCATAGTGATATAGTTACACTTGTGCTTTAGGAATATCAGTAGTGACATGGTTAAAATACCAGGTTGTCTTTAGTCCAGTAAAAATTTCTGGAGTTCCTCCCCCAACCAATATTGTAGCTTCTGCATTTTTTTTAAGAATACCATCTTCTTTGCCATTTGCTTAAAATGTTGAGGACTTGGATCAATGTGAATAGATGAGAAAAACAGAATTAAGGAGATGAAATTCAAGGCACAACAACTTTCACAATAGTAACAACAAAATTTAAATGTGAAAATTGCTGGAAAATATATTCTATTCTAGGCAGACATATAAAGTGAATATAGATGATTAGGGTTCATTTGGCACAGGAATATTCAAGAGAAAGTGCTCATAAGGTATTATCAAGAAGGCAATGGCTGTTTTCCTTAGAATGCTAAGGCATCATCATCCAACTCTTCGATATACTTTGTACCTAAGACCTCAGGCAGCTTACAGCACTACTCAATACACAAAATTTTCTCAAGAACACACAATACATTGGAACACTAATGCATTCTTGATGGAGTTGTGAACTGATCCAACCATTCTGGAGAGCAATTTGGCACTATGCCTAAAGGGCTATAAAAATGTGTATACCCTTTGACCCACAAACACCACTTCAAGGGTTGTAGCCCAAAGAGATCATACAAATAGGAAAAGGACCCACATGTACAAAAATATTTATAGCAGCTCTTTTTGTGGTAGCAAAGAATTGGAAATCAAGGGGATGTGCTTCAATTGGGGAATGGCTAGACAAGTTGTGGTATATGAATGTAAT
Source organism: Pseudocheirus occidentalis (assembly GCA_028646575.1). Taxonomy (NCBI): domain Eukaryota; kingdom Metazoa; phylum Chordata; class Mammalia; order Diprotodontia; family Pseudocheiridae; genus Pseudocheirus; species Pseudocheirus occidentalis. The sequence continues at coordinate 39,229,489 of CM053600.1, forward strand.
GGAATACCAACGTGCTATAAGAAAGGAGGAGTAGATAGACTTCATAATAACCTAGAGAGACTTCAATAAACTGATGCTGAGTGAGGAGAGCAGAAGCAGGAGAACAGTGTACATAATTACAGCCACATGGTTTCTATGATAACCAGCTTTGATAGACTGGTTTCCTCTCAACGCAAGGTTATAAAACGACTCCAAAAGACTCATGATGGAAGGGGCTATCCATTTCCGGAGAAAGAACTAGAGTCTGAATGCACATTGAAGGAAACTATTTGCTTTCTCTCTCTTTTGTTTTATTCCTTCTTTCTCATTGTTCATTCTATTGGTTATAATTCTTCTTTACAACTTGACTATTCTTTAATGTGACGATATCTGTAGAACCTGTATGGGATTGCATGCCACGATGGGGGAGAAGGGGGAAGACAGAGAAGGGTAAAAAATTTGAAACTCAAGAGACTGTGGAACTGAATGTTATAAACTAAAAGTAAAAAAATGAATAAATTTATTTTTTTAAAGAACACACAATACAAATATACACAGACACATGAAAATCACTCAGGCAGCATCAGAGTAGAAGAAACTTGATAGCTTCATTAGGGCTTCTGGCATCAGGTGCTGTCTTCTGAGTCCCATTGCTTAATTTTCCTCCCTGCCTAATTATTGCAACATAGATACACACATGGCCCATCTAGTGTTTCATGTTCTTGGATGATTACTTGGTAATAGGAATGCCACCCAGAAGGAAAGTACTTGGAAGTGAAAATCTTTGACTAACTTTAGCCTAATGATGGAAAGGAAAAATAGTTTTCAGGACACTGGCTCCCAGTGAAACGTTGCTGAGCCTGGTTCCTAGAAAGGACTATAATTTGAATGCCCCTTTTTGTGGAAGTATTTGGAAAGGCCACATTGCAAAACGTTGCATCCTCCATTCCATCAGCGATGCATTACATATTTAAGGGAATATCAGAGCTTTTTGCAAGTGCAGCTCCAGCTACAGTCATCCTATAAAACTGAGATAATGCTACTTGTATAACCTATATTATAGGGATATTTGAAGAAAATGCTTTATAACCCCTAAAGCATCATAGAGATATGGGCTATTATTATGTATATGGTATCAACAACCAGCATTCCTGTGATTTCTTGAAGGGGACAGTGTTTGGAGGAACAAAGGAGTGTGACCTTATCCCTCCATCCTTATCCCTGGTCTGGGGAAATGTAGTGTTCCTATTGCAAGAGATACAACAGCATGGCAGAAAAACTTCTTTGTGAAAATAAGTAGCAAAACATGAAAAACTCCAAGGAATTTCCCAGTGAGGTACATAACTGTAAGTTTTAGGACCCTCCATAGTCAGTTTGGATAAGAAAATTCAGGGAGGGCACCCAGGCCTATACTTTCATTGGTAAAGCAAACTTTTTGAAAAGAAACTTTCTCTAGAAATGTAGACTAACACTCATTTGCAATTTATAATCTTAAGAATTACTTTGGGGCTTTAAAAGGTGAAGTGACTTGCCCAGGATCACACAGTCAGTTTGTGTCAATGGTCGAGGAACTCAGTTCTTTATGACTTCTCAGTCAGCTATTTAGTTACTCCATGTTCTCTCCCTACGGGAACACCATATTGCTCATCCATTTCAGAAAGGAACAGCAGTTCCAAAAAGGTCCCTAAGCCTAAATGACATTTGGTTCAGGGAGGTGGGGAGAAGAGAAAGAGTATGGTGTAACTTTTCATCAAGAATAATTCATCCATGTCATTCCTGGTTGCACTACCACAGACAGTCATGTTTTTGCACATGGAAGGAGCAAGGGGTGGGGGAGAGGAGGAGAGAGAAGAGGAATTAAATAATATTTGAGGGAGCTAATTACTACATTTATAACCTGAATACATAGGACTTTAGTCTGGTTGACATAGTCATAAAATCATAAATGTTGGAACCTAAAAGAACCTTTTTACTGTTACTTATTCATTCAGTCTTATCTAACTCTTCATGGTGCCATGGACCATACATAGCACACAAGGTCCTTCTACCACCTACTATCTCTTGAAGGAGCCTTAAACCAGTTATTTAAGGATGATAAAATTAAGACCCAGAAAGACAAATCCAAGATTAATAGCAAGTTATTGGGAGAGCCAATACCTCTATGCAAAGAATTATGCTAGTGAACTTATTTTTTAAATGAGGAAATTGTGTAGTCCCAAATTAGAAAATCTTCAAAAATGTCTTCCCACAGGCTAACTCGAGTTGAGAGAGGGACCATAATGTAATGAAAAGAATACTAGACCTACAGATAGAGGAAGTAAAGTCTAAACTTTTCTCTTCATGGAGACTTGGTCAAACCAATAAAACTCTCTGAACTTCGATTTACTCACTTGTAACACAAAAGAATTATGCGAGGTGGTATCTAAGGGAATTTTTCCATCTTTAAAAAATATCAAATTTTTTGTAAAAGTTGGGAGGGCCACCTGGCCATGGATATAAATGTGTTTGCATGTGACCTGTACAGAATGCATATCTATTTGCAAGAAAATTTCTACTTAGGGTTGTCAAGTCTTGAGAGAATGATACAGATGAAAAAGAACTGTCCTTGTAGTCAGGACATCTGGATTTGACTCTGGCTCTGACACTTTCTAGTTGTGTAACCAATGACAAATTACTTCACCTTTCTAAGTCTTAACTGCCTTCTCTAAAACTGGGTGAAATAATATTTGTATGCCTTACAAGGTCATTGTTTAGACAATTTTTTGTTCTGTTCAGTTCAGTTCAGTTGAGTTTTTAATTGCATAAGAATATGATTTACCATCACCATCATCCTCAACAGTATCATTATCGTCATCCTCAGCCTCATTATTTTCTGTTTCTTAACAGAGAATTACAGAATCTTAAGAGTTTAATGGAAACTCAAGAATCATTCCCATCCTCCCCCCTGTGAAGGACTTCTTTCTATAATATTCTCCATCAATGGTCATCCACCCTCTTCTTGAATAATTTCATTGATACTGAGATCACAAGGGAGCCCATTTCATTTCTGAATAGTTCTAACTGAAGGATAATTGCTTCCCTGTCTCTTCTATTAATTGGTTTTCATTCTCTTCAATGGAATTATACAGAATTCCCTTTCCATGTGACAAATTTTCAATATTTAATAATAATAATTCCAGAACTGTTAAAGATTGCAAAACACTTTATATGTGTTATCTCGTATGATCCTCCCAACAACCCTGAGAGGTAGATGCTGTATTCCACTCATTTCACAGATGAGGAAACCATGGTTGAGTGGAAGCAGGTGGCTGCTCTCTGAGGACCAACCTAGCCAGCTAAGTACAGAGAACTTCATCACCAAAGGTTTGCCCCTAGGGCAACTACCTCAATAGAATGTTAGAGGTAGAATCAGGAAGATGTGTGTTCAGATCAGATCTCAAATACTCACTGGCTATATGACCCTGGGCTAGTCACTTATCTTCTATCTGCCTCAGTTTCTGGAACTGTAAAATGAGCATGACGATAGCACTTAGGTGCTGGGAGTATTGTGGGGATCAGATAAGATACTGTGAAGTTAGCATAGCATAGCATCTGGCCCATTACATGTTTTCTTCTCCAGGTGGAGTTCTTTTGGCCACAGCAACTTATTGGTTGTAGATGGGCTGGTCTGTGTTTATGAAGAAAGTAATTCATCCTAATAAAATTATAGGCCCTTGGGGAGGCTAGGTGGCTCAATGAATAGAGAACAGGCCCTGAAATCAGGAGGACCTAAGTTTAAATCCAGCCTCAGACATTTAACATTTACTAACCATGTGACCTTGGGAAAGTCACTTAACTCCAATTGCCCTGCCCTCCCCCCTCCAAAAAGCAAAAAAATAAAAATAAAAAGAACTTTAAAATTATAGGTCCTTGAAACATTAAAGTAAAAATACTCTTGATAAATCAGGTCCATGAATCTAATCCATTTAAATTTAGAAGTCAGAGTATCACAACGTTTTTAAAGTCCTACCTTATGGCTATCCTTTTTCTTTTGTAAGAAAGCCACAATCCCCTCATTTATATTACCTTATCATTCCTTTTTCTTTTACAGGCTGTTTCTTCCATTCTTTCCCACATGTTTTTCAATGCATTTCTCCATCCACCTAAAATATCTACTGTCCGTTTGCCAAGTCACTTCCTCATCTCATTTGCAACTCACATTAAATATTGCTTCCTCCAGGAAGTCTACCAGCTGATATGGTAGAGGGCATGGGCACATTCATCCAAGCTTAATTGACAAGCAGTCCTTCCAAATATTCCCCCACTCTTTCTAATGGCACTTGGAAAACAGCACATAATTGGACTCAAATAACTGGCGTGAAGGGGGTTTCCTCAGCATCACTTCACCCACAACATCAGGAAGAGTGACAAGCCAGGCTTTCAACACACCACACCAAAATAGTTTGACAGAGGGGCTTGACATTCTGTCAACCTAAAACCCTACTTGAAGAACACCACTATCCACCCACTGGAACACTTTGATAGCCAATGCTGAGAAAAACACCTACCAGGTGGCCCATTTCAAAGGCTTTCTGTGTGCATTTTCACTCCTTCAAGTGTACTTTCAACAGAACCGCCAACATGAGGAATAGTTGGAAATTTATGTTTCAACTTCATTTCTCTGCATCAAATCATAGGGAAAATTTTGAATGTGTCTCTTAGCAATGGATATTAAGCATCACTCGGGCAAAGCTCCTATTGGGAACAGGGCTAACTCTGATCCAATGTTCACTCCACTTAAGCATCTTAGAGGGTAGTTAGGTGGTACAATGGATAGAGGTGCCAGGCCTGAAGTCAGGCTGACTCATCTTTGTGAGTTCAAATCCATCCTCAGACATTTACCAGACGTGTAACCCTGAGCCAGTCACTTAACCCTGATTGCCTTAGTGCTCAACTGCAAAATGCACTAGAGAGGGAAATGGCAAATGGTTCTACCTTTGCTGAGAAAACCCCAAATGGGATCCGAGTCTGATCCAATTGAAATAATCAAACCACAAAGCATTCAGCAACAAAGCATCTTGTGATAGTTCTATTATATCAAGCATTCTCACTTCACTCTTCCAGAGCAAGGAAGGATACGTATCCCTCTCAAGATTTTAAGGGTACACCTGAAGGTTTGGTGTCTCTCTTCTAATGTGTAGTTCAAGCCGCCGTGCTGGTGTGGTTTCCCCCAGAACACTGTTAAATACCAATAATTATTACTCCAATTCCATTTAGCCAATTAACATCCATTAGCTTTTACTTACAAGGTGTGCTAAGAATATTAGAAGAAATATTTTCCCAAACGCTTCAGTGGCTTTCTCCCTTCTACCACCTCTGTGGTATACCTCCCTGAGGAGGAAGTGGATGTCAGATGTAACACCTACATAGCATTAGTTCCATTAGTCTCACCTCCAAATTCAGTAGAGCTGTTACTATTGGGCTAGGTTCTGACAGTTGCTCCTCATCCCTTGAGCCTTAAAGCAGAGCTGGCTGACTGTAAACCCCAGCACTGACTCCACTGCTGGACCACCCAATGGCTCACTTTCCTCACCTTTCAAAAAATCACAAGGTCATAGCCTCCAATATCCTTCACCTAAAAAAGAATGCAGAAGCAAAGAACCAAAGCCCATACTCACAGGCCACATGTCAACCTCAGATGGGGAGGGTCTAAGGCCTCTCCCTTCACAGCATTGACTATTTCCTTTTACTGGAGCAGCGCCAGGAAAGAAGATAAGCCAAGAGAGAAGGGACAAGGTCCCTGGCTTTCTCATCTTCTTTTTAAGCATGATAGTCAGAAGGTCTGCCTTAAGGCCCTTTGAAATAAAAGGAAACCCAGACCTCTGAACCCACGTACAAATATTATTCTTTTCTATCCTCTTGTGTAGTTTCATGCCCGTCAGTAGCTCACATTTCCTGAGAGTCTTAGTGAGTGGGAAATTATGAGATTCCCCTTGTTCTCCTTTCCCCCTAAAATCATGATGCCCCTCTTGGGCACAAGAAAATAAAATAATTCAGAAGAGATATGAGGAAATGGTGCCATCCCAGTTTATAATAGAAAGAGCTAATCGCCAAATAATACCTTCATCATCTTTACAACATTACATCGAAGGAAGAAATGAATTTGGGTGACTAATCTTGCTCCTCCAGAAGTTACATTCACCTTGGATGTTTATGCTTTTACAAAACAGATAGTCCTACCTATCTGCTATCTAAGGAGGGGGAGAGGACAGATTTTTTTTTGAGGCAATCAGGGTTAAGTGACTTGCCCAGGGTCACACAGCTAGTAAGTATCTGAGGCCAGATTTGACTCCAGGGCTGGTTCTCCATCCATTGCACCACCTAGCTGTCCCCTGAAGGATAGGTTCTTTAAAAAAATTTTTTTTAATGCATTTTCTCTATGTGTGTGTGTGTGTATATATATATATATATATATATACATATATATATATATGCGCATACACACATGAATATGTGTGTGTATGGAGAGAGAGGTTCCCAGTAAGAAATTACCCATCATCTTTATTCTTGAAAGGAGATAGAACTATTATTTGTGTCTCTATATTAGTCATTCTTTATCAAAGAGACTGCAAAGGAAGATTCTGTGTTTATGGCCTTCACAACCCAGAGAATCAACCAGATCATTCTGCCTGCCCGTTCACCTCCACCACCTCCCCTCTCTTCCCCACTACGCTCTCCACCTTCCTTTCTTCAGTTTGTGTTTTGTATCAACTTTCCCTGCCATTCACTGCAGCAACACAACATCACAGACTTAAAACCATGCTTCACCAAGTAACACCTACCTCTCAAAGCTCAAACTTTAAAAAGCTGGCAAACCGTACAAATCACACTGCCTGCTAATCTCCTTTCCAGGGAGTCAGAGGCAAAAAAGAAAAAAAAATCATGTTCTTTCTTGTGAAAACATTACAAGCCTGTGGGCGTCAATATAGTCCTCCTTTTCCAGGAAATCTGCTACTTCCCACAGCGAATCAAGAAAGAGAACCTGCACTCCCAGCTGGGGGAAGAGAAGATGCAGGAAGAATGCTCCATAGAGCATGGCTCCATGCTCTGCAGCATCCTGCCTCTCCCTGCTTCCCTGTTTATTTCCTTGTTTGTTGGGGTGGGGGTGGGAGTGAAGGGGAGGAGTTGGGATTTTTTTTTCTTAGGGAAGGTAATTTTTTTGAAGTTCTTCCTACTGCCTTCTTTCAGAAGAATCAAAGTGAAATTGACCAAAATAACATTTAAAAAGTTTTTCAACCCTTCAAATTTCTTAAAGCTTGATTCCCTTAGCTCTTATTCACTTAGCGTCAATCAACGCCCCCTCCTGCTTCCATCCCCTTGAAGAATAAACAGCATCTGCTGCCATGGAGCAGATGCTTACCACTCCCACCCCTACTATTCAACCATTATCCAAAAATTATGGAGTCTGGGGGAGGGAAACAGAGATAGGTGGTAGGAGGAGGGAAGACAGGAAGAAGGAAGTTCTTACAATTCCATCAATAATTAGGTTAGAAACTGCAAGGTTAAAGTTCATGAAGTGAATTACCTCTGCATAGATGCTCTGTTTGAAACTGGGTAGGTAACATTAATTGATTGTTCTTTTCTATACGTAAATTTACATTAGATAACTAAGGATCTTACATTCATTCACTAATTTCTATATAAATATGTTTATTAAAATAATGCATATATTTAAACAAATACTAATTTCTACAAAGAAAAATGGAAACAAGTGATACTCATATTAGTTTAAGCCAAAAAGAAACAGGTATCCTAACAGGCAAATTTAATTGCTATCAAACTATATCCCTGGGAACTTTGACTGTCTTATATCATCTTGCCTGATAGGCAAAGTATCTCAAGTATATTTATAATTCTGACCTACCTGCTCTCTATGTCAACCTACTCCCATCTGTCTTTCTAAATGTGTAGATACAGGGTACTTTCCTGGAACTTTGAATACTCAGTGGTGTCAAAGAAGGAGAATCCTAACCTTTCCCCCTGTGCAGGTTAAACTCCTTTTTCCTTAAAAGGTATTAAGACATTTCTCTAGACTTGGTTGGTTCAGGTGAAAGAATCAGACTGTTGATGTCCCTTCCTCATCACATGAGCCACAAGGTGCCCCAAGGGTCTCTGATGCTTGGCTGGTGGATCCTAAGGGGAGACAAGGGGACTTTCTCCAGTTGAATCAACTCAGGGAACCCTCAAGGCCTATTCTTGTTAAATATCCTCCCACTCTAAGTAAATCTTTTTTAGTTGTCAAGTATGGAATGACCTACAAGTGTTTCATTTTGTTCCAGCTTCAGACTGAAACAATCCATACTGGTCTGAGTCAAGCCCAGCCGGAACAACTGTTTTACTCTTGCATTGGGTTTTGGATTTGGCTCCTCAGTGGCCGACTAAAGACATGAACAGGATGGGACTTTGTTTGTTGGTGGCCTGGCTGATCCTTGAGTTCCAGGCAAGAGAAGTCCTGAAGGGTTTGAGGTGTGCTGAATCTGGTGAACTTCAGTGTATGCCGGGGATTGCCTTGAGGACTGAACAAAGACCTGGGAGTTGTTCATCCCTGAGGACTGGATGAGAACCTGTCAGCTTTCAGC
>CM053600.1:39238585-39255800 GCA_028646575.1 Pseudocheirus occidentalis
TGTGTGCTGGGGATTGCCCTGAGGACTGGACAAGGACCTGGGAGCTGTTTACCTCTGAGTACTGGAGGAGAGCCTGGCAGCTGTCAGCTCCTGAATCTAGGTGATTGTTTGGCAAATTCAGGAGGGAGCTGGGGCCAGGGAAGAGGATCCAGGGAATCAGAGAGACCACCCAGAGTCAAAATGAAGAAAGGCCTCCCCTTGGACTAAACTGAGGTTTGTTGGAAATCAAGGGGGTGGAGTTTGTGTGGTTTTCTAAGCATTGTATTGGAGACTAAAGTTAATGGTTGCCCCATGAGTGGAAGATCAGTATGTTGTTAATTGATTGATTGAATCTTTAAGTGTTAAGTTGGTTTCCCCCTTAGAGAAACCAGGTGATTCTTCTTTGTACTGAATCTTGATTTGTAATGGAATAAACAGTGTTCACTACTACTGTGTAATCCAAATCTTAAAAGCTGTTCACAGTAGCATTCTTTTAGGAATCTATGTTGCTTGGCTTTACAATGCTCCAGGGAGTACTACTCCCTCAACCACTCTGGGACGTGCTGCTGCTACCCATCATTAGTGTCACATCTTGTCACCTTTAGAACTACAACAGAGAAAATACTACCTGAAAATTGGCTCTTGAAAAAAAAATTCCTAAACTTTTACTGCTCAGTAGCCAGTCAAAAGAATCTCAAGAATAAGTCAGGCATGACCTGAAAGCCAGCTCCTAGTTACTTCATGGTTGAAGTAACCATGTAATACATGTAGGGTAGTCCCACAAAACAAGCATTCATCTGTAGGCAGGATGTTGCTGGTTCTGTTCATAATGCCCCTGGGTAATAGTAATGGTCATTTGAAGATCTTCCCTGTCCCTTAATAAGCCTAAGGGAATTTGCAGACCTGCCTCAATTTGAAGATCTTCTCCACCCTCTAATAGGCTGAATGTAATCACATGGAGCCTATGGTGGAAGGAGTTTGCTGAAGGGTAGAGTAGAACACATAGGAAGCTGAGAGCAGTTTGAACTGAAGGGAGGAGAGGGTGTACCCAGGGAGACAGTTAGGCTTGTGAGTAAAAACCGCTTGGTTTGCCGGAAGGCTAAAGGATAGTGTGACTCTCTGGTGTGTTATGGTATATTAACTTCTATGTTGCTATGATGGATTTGGTTTCCTGGTATTGGGATTTGGTGTCTGAATAAATGTTTTGCTTCTGTCTTTTGTGGAGAATCTGTTACATTTTGTGATTGAGCACTATGCCAGTGTATTCACAGTTACTATCGGCACTGTGAATATTGCGTTGGTGCTACATTTTGTAACAGCAAACACCCTAGCATACCCAGGATGGCTGTTAGCACAAGTTCTTTGATCTTCCTTCTTCAGGGTCAGAGAACATCAGAACCTTCATAGACCTACAGCCTAATTACAAAGAAACAAAAGATGTAGGCCTGCCTGAAAAACAAGCCTCCCCTAAGGAAGCTATTTTTTTGGGCTTCAAGTGAGGCCCATTATGGGGCAGGGAAGATCGTCAAATTCCCTTACCATTACACCCTGTCACCTTTTCACAGTTACATCTCCTAAATTCCTGCATATACTCCTATGTCCTTGGGTATATTTAGAAAAAGTCACTCACTAGTCTTTCCATTGTCCCTCTGGTTGCTATTGCTGTCTACATTTCTATTATGTGGGGTGTTTAAGATGCAAAGAATCCCTTCAGTTCTAGTTTTCTTTCTAAAAAAATTTGGGGGGGGGCTTTTTGGAGGGGCGAAAGTAGGGTAGTTGGGCTTAAGTGACTTGCCCAAGGTCACACAGCTAGTTTGTCTATTAAGTGTCTGAGGCCAGATTTGAACTCAGGTCCTCCTGACTCCAGGGCCAGTCCTCTATTCACTGCACCACCTAGTCACCCCTTCTAAAAATGTTTAAAACTCTTTTTACTATTGAACATACATCTCTTGTGTTGTATGGGTAGGCTCCAATTTTCAGATTAAGTAACCCTGGGCTGCATCCTAAACTCCCATTGGAGCTCTTCAGAATACATGATTCCATTCCCTCTCCCTTCTTCCAACAGGTCCAGAAGACTCTTGCATTGTTTGGATGTCCTTTCCCTTGTATTTGAAGGTCTTTCTCCTAATGGCTTGCAGAACTTGTTGTTTCTGGATTGAATTGTAAAATTTAGCCAGTATGTATTTTGAAGTTTGCAGCCTTGGTTTTGTTTTGTTTTGTTTTGTTTATTATTTTTGCTGGAGGTTATTTCTAAATTCTTTTATTTGGAATTTTATTTTCTATGTTCAGAAGTTCTGGGAAGTTCTCTTTTATCATTTCCTTCATTATGGTGTTAGTGTGACCACTCAAAAGTCCTCAGAACTGGCTATAACTGGATGCTGAGCTCTTCCTTCAGGCTTAGTGGACACTACACAGCTCCCTACATGCAGTTTCCTGTTCTGGATCTGTCCCACTCCCTCTGCACCTTAGTTCTCTGGCCTTACACTAGTAGTAAAGAACGTTCTCCCCCAACACCAACAATTCAGAGTTACCAGCAGTTCAGAACTTTGCAGCACTTGGTGCTCTAGGTTGCAGCCTCCAGCAGGCTTTTACTCCTGATAAGCTGTGACCATGCTGTCAGGCAAGACTTAAGGAAACTTCTATAGTCTGGAGTCAGGGTCTCCAATTTTATTCTGGGGAAAGTTCCACCAAATCGACCTTGGTTTCTCTGAAGTTATCTCCTACATCATTTCTTATAGCACAATAGTATGCCATCATGTCCATGCAACATTAACTTCAGCCATTTCCCAATTGATGGGAACCTCGTTGCTATTGCTTTGCTTCTAGCAATAGCAACAAGTTGCCATGAATATTATTCTACTGCCTCATAGTTAATCTGTTTTGCTTAAAATTCATTCCTTTGATTTAGCCTCTTTCTTATTCCCCCTTTCTCCCTGTTTAGCAAACAGGATTTCTGTACCTAGAAGTGTGTGTATATTCTCCCTTCTTTTGAACAGTTCAGAGGAGAATGAGGTTCAAGTATTACCAGCTACTCCTTCCCTTTCCTCCCTTGTTGTACAGATTTCTACTTCTATGCCCTAATTACGTGATATAATTTTCTCTGTCCTTCCTCTCCCTTCCCACACTCTGTTCTATTGCTATTCTTCTTCCTTTTCATTCTTTTTTTAAAGATCATCAAGAACCACTCCCAGGTACTCTGTCTAATTGGACTATGATGTTTAATGATGGTAGAGTTTAGTGAAGATATAACTATCATCTCCTCAGATGAGAATGTAAACAGTTTGTCCTTATTTAATAACCTGCAATTGTTAGACCTCAAAGCTTTTCCCCAGCTCTAGTCTTTTCATCAGAAATTTTTGGAGGCCCTCTATTTTATTAAAAATTGAGTTTTCCCTTGTAGGATCATATTGATTTTGCTGGGTATTTTAGTCTTGGTTTTAAGTCCAAATTCTTTGCCTTCTGGAATATTGTTTTCCAAGTTCTCTGTTCATCACTACTTTATAGTGATGGTTGCTAAATCATGTGAGATCCTGATTGTGGCTCATTATAACTTGAACTTTTTCTTTTTGGCTACTAACAGTATTTTTTCTTTGACTTGGAAGTTCTGGATTTAGGTTTTAATAGCCTTAGACACTTTTATTTTGAGATTGCTTCAATGCTTGCCTCATTTTTTAAACATATAGAGAACAGAGTCAAATTTATAAAAATACGAATTATTTGCCAGTTGATAAATGGTCAAAGATATGAACAGGAAGTTTTCAAAAGAAGGAATCAAAGCTGTCTCTAGTCATAAAAATGCTCTGATTCACTGCTAAATTAAAGAAGTGCAAATTAAAACAACTCTGTGGTACCCACTCACATGTATCAGATTGGCTAATATGATAGAAAAGGAAAATGACAAATGTTGAAAGATACGTGGAAAAATTGGGACATGAATGCATGGTTGGTGGAGTTGTGAACCGATCCAACCATTCTGAAGAACAATTGGGAACCATGGCCAAAGGGTTATGAAACTGCAAAATCTTTGATCTAGCAATTTCACTCCTAGGTCTGAGTTCCCAAGAGATCAAAGTAAAGGGGAAAGGACCTATATGTATACAAATATTTATAGCCTCTCTTTTAGTGGTAGCAAAGAATTGGAAATTGGGGGGATAACCATCAATTTGGGAATGCCTGAAGAAGTTGTGGTTTATGGCTATGATAGCAAACTATTGTGCTATAAGAAATAATGAGCATGGGGAGGCTAGGTGGTGCCGTGAGTAAAACACCGGCCCTGGAGTCAGGAGGACCTGAGTTCAAATCTGGCCTCAGACATTTGACACACTTAATAGCTGTGTGACCTTGGGCAAGTCACTTAACCCCAATTGCCCTCCAAAAAGGAAAGAAAGAAAGAAAGAAAGAAAGAAAGAAAGAAAGAAAGAAAGAAAGAAAGAAAGAAAGAAAGAAAGAAAGGAAGGAAGGAAGGAAGGAAGGAAGGAAGGAAGGAAGGAAGGAAGGAAGGAAGGAAGGAAGGAAGGAAGGAAGGAGGAAAGAAAGAAAGGAAGAAAGGAAGAAAGAAAGAAAGAAAGAAAGAAAGAAAGAAAGAAAGAAAGAAAGAAAGAAAGAAAGAAAGAAAGAAAGAGCGAGCGAGCAGAATCACTTCAGAAAAACCTTGTAAGACTTATACCAACTGATGCAAAGTGAAGTGAGCAGGAGTACATTGTATACAGTAACAGCAATATTGTGCAATGATCAACTGTGTACGAGCAGCTATTTTGATCATCACAATGATCTAAAACAATTCTGAAGGATTTATGATAAAAAATGCGATCTACCTTCAGAGAAAGAACTGATGGGGCCTGACTACAAATTTAACCATAATTTTTTTTACTTTATTTTTCTTACTCTTTTATTTTTAGTTTTCAGCATTCATTTCCACAAGATTTTGAGTTACAAATTTTCTTCCCATCTTTCCCCTACCCACCACCCAAAATAGTGATCCTACTGAATACCCCTTCCCCTGGTCTGCTCTCTCCTATATCCTCCCCATACCTCCTCTGACTTTCTAGTAGGGCAAGATGGATCTCTATATACCCCAGTGTCTATCTTATTTCCCAGTTGCATGTAAAAATAATAATAATAATAATAACAATTTTTTAACATTTGATTTTAAAACTTTGATTTCCAGATTCTTTCCTACTTCCCTTGTTACCCACCCCTACTGGGAAGATAAGCAATTCAATATAGGTTGTACATGTGTAGTTACACAAAACATTTCCATAGTAGATATATTGTGAAAGACTGACTATATTACCCTCCATCCTATCCCACCCCCCATTTATTCTTTTTTTTCCTTTGACCCTGTCCCTTTTCAAAACTGTGTGTTTCTAACTACCCTCCTCCCCAATTTGCCCTCCCTTCTATCATCTCCCCTCTTATCCCTTTCTCCCCTACTTTCCTGTAGGGTAAGATACCCAACTGAAGTGTGTATGTTATTCCCTCCTTAAGCCAAATTCAATGAGAGTAAAGTTGAACCATTTCCTTTTGACTTCCTGTTGTTCCCCTCCATTGTAACAGTTTTCTCTTGCCTCTTTTAGATGAGATAATTTACCCTATTCTGTCTCTCCCTATCTCTTCTCATTACATTCCTCTCTCATCTCTCACTTTTTTTTTAGATATCCCTTCCTATTCAACTGATCCTGTACCCTCTGTCCATGTATACATATACATATACATACTCACATATGTATTTATATGTACATATACCCTCCTATATAAAAATAAGTGTGTGTATATTCCCTTTAACTAACCTCATACTGAGAAAAGTCTCATGAATTACAATTATCTTTTTTACATGCAGGAATAGAAATAGTCCAACTTTAATAAGTTCCTTATGATTTCTTTTCCCCACTTACCTTCTCATGCTTCTCTTGCTTCTTGTATTTCAATGTCAAATTTTCTATTCAACTCTGGTTTTTTCATCAAGAATACTTGCAAGTCCTCTATTTCATTGACTGCTCATATTTTCCTCTGAAGTATTATACTCAGTTTTGCTGGGTAGGTGATTCTTGGTTTTAATCCCAGCTCCTTTGACCTCCAGAATAGCATATTTCAAGCCCTTCAATCTCTTAAGATTGAAGCTGCTAGATCTTGTGTTATCCTAATTGTGTTTCCACAATAGTACAATTGTTCCTTCCTGGCTGCTTGTAATATTTTTCTTCTTTACCTGAGAACTCTGGAATTTGGCTATGATATTTTTAGGAGTTTTCTTTTTAGGATATTTTTCAAGATGCAACTGGAGAATTCTTTCAGTTTCTCTTTTGCCCTCTGGTTCTAAAATATCAGGGCAATTTTCCTCAAGAATTTCTTGAAGGATGATTTCTAGGTTCTTTTTTTGATCATGGCTTCCAGGTAGTCCAATAATTTTTAAATGATCTCTCCTGTATCTATTTTCCAGGTCAGTGGTTTTTCCAATGAGATATTTCACATTGCCTTCTATTTTTTTCATTTGTTTGGGTCTGTTTTATAGTATCTTGATTTCTCATAAAGTCATTAGCTTCCATTTGCTCTAGTCTAATTCTGAAGGAATTTTTCTCTTTAATGAGCTTTTGAAATTCTTTTTCCATCTGGCAAATTGGGTTTTTTAAGGCTTTCTTCTCCTCGTTGGCTTTTTGGGCCTCTTTTGCTATTTGAATTAGTCGATTTTTAAGGTGTTGTTTCCTTCAGTCAGGTTGTTGACTTGCTTTTCCTGATTTTCTTGCATCACTTTCATTTCTCTTACCAATTTTTCCTTTATTTCTCTTACTTGATTTTCAAAGTCCTTCTTGAGCTCCTCCGTGGCCTGTAACCCGTTCATATTTTTCTTGGAAGCTTTTGCTGCAGGAGTTCTGACTGTGTTGTCTTCCTCCCATTCCATGCTTTGATCCTTTTTGTCCCCCAAAATGGGATCTAAAGTTGGATTTCTGTGCTTGCATTGCTTCCTCTGCTTGCTCGTGTTGCCACTCAATTACTTGACTTTTGAGTTCTTTGCCACAGTACAACTCTGCTTCCAGAGAGGAGAGCTTTGTCCCAAATTGCTGGGGGTTTTACAGCTTCCAGAACTATTAGGAAGGTGCCCTCTCTGCAACCCCCACAAGCTCTGGCCCACTGGCCACACACCCCAGGACCTCCACCTAAGACAGTGATCCAGATCCAAGCAGGTTAAAGCAAGAGCAATTACCCTCTGAATGGTCATTTGGTCCCCCTATGATCTGCAGGCCAGGAGCTCTGGAGGCAGCTTCACGGGAAAGCAGCTGCAGCCACTGTGACTCCACATCTATCACCCTTGGGGCAGGGACTGGACCTTGTCCTTCCTTTCCAACAGAGATCCCAACTGAGCTTTTACTTGCTCTTTGGCATTTATGGTTTGAGGAGTCTGGAAACCACCACAGCTGCTGGTGATTCACTCTCCTGAAGTCAGCTTTGGCAGCCATTGATTGGACCTCCCTTAGGCCAAAACTATGCACCAAAACTATGCGTGCTGTGATAGACCCTTCCTGAAGCCTGCTGGGCTGCCATCAGCAGGAGATATGTTTCTCTCTGTCACTTTGTGGGTTCTGTAGCTCTAAAATTTGTTTAGAGTCATAGGTATTTGAGGTGGTTGTTTGTGGGAGCTCATGGAAGCTCCTGCTTCTATGCCGCCATCTTAACTCTCGCCTCCATTTTTCTTACTTTTTATGCAACATGGCTAATATGGAAATATTTTGCATAATTTCACATGTATAATTGATTTCATATTTCTTGCCTTCTCAGTGGTAAGTGGAAGGGTAAAAAGGAGAAAGAGAATTTAGAACTAAAAAAAATTTTTTTAATGAATCTTTAAAATAATTAAGAAAATTAATGGACTATAATTTTTGAAAACCCCTTTATATAGCTATTCTAATCAAGCTGCTCTTTTGATCTTTGCTTCTTTTAGTGTCATTTCTACCATTTTATGTAGCACATCAGGGACTGTGAACATACTGATGGAGAAAAGAAATTGTTATTTTAAAAACCATGAAAGATTATTTCTTTTTTCATCCCTAAATGCCCTTGGAGTGATTTGACTCAGCTGAGTCTCTCATCAAGCTTCCTATAATTTTGTTGTCCCTCTATCTCATTGCTTCTTACAGTTTCATGAGATGGCTTTATTCATAATCTTTCATCATTCTTTTGAAAGATTTTATAAGTAAATTAATGTTCTAAACTGGTGTTGTCCTTAGCTGCCATATCTTTCTGCTTGGCAAGGAGATCTAATGTCTTCTGTATGAGATGATTTCTAGGATTTTTCGGTCTTATGGCAATTCATTTCTATCAGTTAAAATTTCTTTCAGAAACAGCAGGAATACATTTTAATGTCTGCTCTTTTATTCACTACCCATTTTTTTCAGATAGATATATAGAAGCATTTATTACTTGCCAAACATCTCTGCTTCAGCATTAACACTTAAGTTTGAACATCCTGTTCACTTCTCATTTCTATTTGGTCTTATCACATATAAATAGCTGATTTGTTACTTCATTTGTAACTAATGATTTTCTATCAGAATATAATCAGTTTCCATTTTTATGGTGTTATTTGGTACCTACAATATTCAAGATCTCCCAATGCTTCTTGAAGAAAATATTCATGATATATAGGACTAAAGTTTTTGTTTAGTCCATGTTGATACTGACCATTAATGGCTATTCTTTTGGCCAGTTATTTAGCCAGTTCCAAATCCACCTCTTTGATTATGAGCATGAAAGTCCATTTATGTTCTGTGCCATACACATACCTACTGAAAGGAAAGCTTCTAAGCTGCCTATACTTTCCACACGGGGGGGGGGGTGCAGTCAGGGCAGAGGGTTAGGAGTTTGAGGGGGCTGGAAGGTGGAAATTTAGGGCATGGGTGTTTTAGTAAGACAAAATGACTGAGAGTAGGATTCCCTTACACTGTGAAGCGGACAAGAGAAGTATTATTATATCTATTTAACAGATGAGAAACTGAGCATCTAAAAAGTGAAGTGTTAGGCAAATGCCGATGGTCATACACACCTATTGTGTGTGAGCTGGTATTATCATAATCAGAAAGGCAGGTAGGGAAGAAGAGAAAAGCTTCTTCTGATTGCCCTGACCAGGGGCACCTTCATCCTCTGAAGCAGCTTGAAAGCAGCAGGTAACATTAATTGAATTTGATAATATTTATTGAGTCTTCTATGTGCCAGGTACTGGGAATACCAAAAAAGAAAAAAAGATAGTGCCTGCCCTCAAGGAGCTTACATTCTAATAGGAAAACCTAAGCTTCTGAGATCTTATTAAATTGGTCCATCGTATTAAGCGGCTGCAGCTAGAGACAGATAGAGGAGTGCCGTGTCTGGGTTCCTAAGACCATGTGAAATATGTGTTTTCTGATGGTCTTATGTGCCATACATAGGCAACCCCTGTGACCCTGTAAAAGGGTTGTTTGACCCCCAAAGGGGTTGCAACCCACAGGTTGAGAACCACTGCTTTAGATGAATGCAAGATATTTATTTGGGAGGATAAATGAACAACATAGGTTTCCATTCCACAAGACCATGTTTAAAATATTCCTTTATCAGCTTAAAATTGAAAATCAACTGATCTCTCTGCTTCTATCCATTATCTTGAATTTTTCTTCTTTTCTTTTTTTCTTTTCTATAAGCGAAGTGATTCCCAGGAAGCAGATGCATTGATTATGAGGAAACTGGTTTTTCATGCTTCATTTCCAAAGAGCACCTATGGATTTTTAAATCTATTTAACCCAAATATAGAAAATGTGTATCTGAAATGACAAAAATCCATTTTCTGACAGTCAGATTTACAATTGTGACTACATGTCTTCCAAATGTCTATGATTTTTTTTTAATTTTCTAAAGCTTATAACAGTTTGCTTCATTTGTGTTAGCTTAGAGATCAGAATGTGAAATTTCTGTGACTCCCATTCAGTTCAATAATATCTTCTGTTGCTAAGAGACCTGGGAGACTATGTGAAATCAATTGGCAGAATATAGGCCAGAAATGAATCTCTCAAGTGACTGTTTGCAAATGTAGGCCCCCCCCATTACTCCCCTCCCCTCCACCCCCCCATCCCCAGCCTTTTACCCAAGCAGTTACAATACAACCAAGAGGGATGCCTGCAGGACAGGACAGAAATCAACCATGTGTTCTGAATCAATTCATTGGGAGCTGTGACTACTCCAGAAAAAGAGAGCCCTTATCCCTGCCTCATAATGAAGAAAGGAGAACACCAAACTCTTATGAGAGGCAAGCAATTTGGAAGTCTGCTGAGCGGTGGTCAAGGAGTAGAGAGGAACTGCCCAAAACAAGCAAGGGCACTCCTAGCCAAGAGGATGTGTGGAGGTGTTGTGGGATATTTGGATACCAGCCCCAAGTGTGAGCAGAGACGTGAGAGAAAATTAGCCAGGAGAGTAGCTCATAGGAAAAAACTCCATTTAATGATTCTTTGAGCAAGATTTTTATACAGAAAGATGAAAGGATTTAAGTTTTATTATCATTGTTTTAAGCCTGTTAGTTCCTGGAGGTAACAGAATTTGGTAAGGAGTATGTTATCTAGACGTAATCATTGTCTTTAGTCTGTTACATCCTGAAACCAACATAGAATGGATAAATTGATAAAGGACAAGTCTTTCAGGTGGCTGAAGTGTGGGGGCAATAGGCTTTGATGACAGGACCTCAAACAAAAGTCCTTTAAAGTGTATTCCCAGGGCGCCAGCCTTTTCAAGCCACAGTCACCTGGAGTTACACCATCAAGATCTTTATCTGAGTCCTGGATTCAGCCTACCAGGCTCCCCACATGTGGGCAAAGAGGAGGGAGGCACTAGAGATTCTGCTACTGCTTCATACCCAACTGGTTTTAACTATGGGGTTAGAAAAGGGGGAAAATATAAGAATCTTGATTGTGTGACTAAAAAAATGGGAGAGGAGGAGAGGGTGGTCTACCAGACAGATGCTAGCCCTTTGGATACTGTTGCTGTTACTTTTCCTGCCACAACCTGACTTGGGAATGAGATGCTGAGAAAGGATGTCATATGAATGATGTGGGACCAACCAGAGCTATGGAAGAAAAACTTTAGCTGTCCTTGTCTGCCAGGAATGACATCAGTGGCCCTCTTCCTTTCCCTTCTAGCTCTGGAGAAATTCAATATTCATTCCAAAGTGTTTCTATTTCTTTAAAGTCTTTTTTTCTGGTTTTTTTTTGTAAAAGTTAGTATGAAGAGAAAATTGTGGTTAATCCAGTGCATTGCTGCTTTTTGTTTGCTTTAAGGAAGTTGTGAAAGAGCTTGTGGTCAAGAATTGTAGAGTAATTCTTCAAAAGTAGGTATAGTAAAGTTATAACGCCAATCACACTCATTCATAGGGCACTCAGCTCAGGGGTGCTTCTCATGTTTATTCATGTTATCCTGAGCTCCAGAGAAATCCAGGAGACATATTTGGATATTTTCTTTCTAATTAACATTTTTTCATTAATTAATTAGTTTCTATCTCTTACCCTCATTTATTAAATATTATTTTTTAAGTAAACCAGAGAAACCTCCTTTCTCAATCGTAAATAATCCTATCTTTTTATTGAATAAGTTCCTCAATTTCCTATAGGTAGCTATTGAATTTATTAACCACTTGACAATAAATTATAAAGACATATGTAATTATTAATATTCTGACTATGAGAAAGATCACAGCTGGAGTCACCTCAGATCTCATTATCACAGCAGATGACTTCTCTTCATTTCTCGATACAAAATTTCACTATGAGTTCACTCCAAATGCTGATTAAAGTCTCTTAAGAATTCTCTTCATACATTTCCTTAAGATAAAAGCTCACTTCACATGCTCAGGAAAGAAATTTTGTTAGCCTTTTTTCTTACTTCTGTCTCCAATCATTATAGGAAACTTCTTCCAGAATACACTGAGTCTGCGGATTCCTCCTCATAGAATTATTTTTATAATGTTTCTTCATAACAATTACGACAGTTCTCCAAAAGAGTTTTCCTTACCTTTCTATACTGTCCACAGAATATCTCATAGATTTTCATAGACTAATTTTTTTAAAATACTATTCTTGACTCCATAAGGAAATCCATCTCATAGCAAAACATTTTTGGCTATAACTTCCAATTCAAATTGGCTTTTCCACAACATTCCATTAGACCAGTGGTTCTCAACCTTCCTAATGCCTCAGCCCTTTAATACAGTTCCTCATGTTGTGGTGACCTCCAACCATAAAATTATTTTTGTTGCTACTTCATAACTGTAATTTTGCTACTGTTATGAATCTATCTGATATGCAGGATGTATTTTCATTGTCACAAATTGAACATAACCCCCAGGTTGAGAACTTCTGCATTAGACCTTTAAAAATACAGTAATAGTATCTAAAGTCTTAGTAAAACAGGTGCAACAGAGGAGAAATATTAA
This sequence comes from Pseudocheirus occidentalis, assembly GCA_028646575.1. Lineage (NCBI taxonomy): Eukaryota > Metazoa > Chordata > Mammalia > Diprotodontia > Pseudocheiridae > Pseudocheirus > Pseudocheirus occidentalis. The sequence goes on from CM053600.1 coordinate 39,251,001, forward strand.
ATGAACTGAACCAAAAAGAAATTTGGTCATAGAATGAGTCCGCAGTGTTCAGGAAAATTTGATAAGGATGGGAATTATTTCCTTTTAAGGCAAGAGCCTAGAGCAGCTCCCCTTTTCTTTGTTAAATTCCAGGAGCAGGTTTAAAGAAATCCATCCCATAGTAGGGAACCAAACACTATCACTAGTGAAAAAGTCACACCCAAAGGGAGAAATTGGAAGCAGAGTGGGGGCAATAAAGGGAATAACAGCACTCTTCTTCAGCCAAACAACCCAATACCACCTCCACTACCATACATTTAAAGAAAACTATTTCCCTTATTGCCTATGGTATTAAAGGCAAACTCTTAAGCTTGGCATTTAAAGTTTCTCGCTGCTTGATTTCAGATTACATTTTTAGGCTTATTGTATATTATTTGATACAACATACTCTATCTCCAGCATCCGTGCCTTTGCACAAGTAAGTACCCTATTCCTACAATGCACTCTCTTTTCATCTCTGCCATCTAGCTTCTTGCTAGGCTCAGAATAAGTCTTTTGTGTAGTAGGAGTAAAATGTCCACTAAGGCTCTGCCACCTATTGGTTCAGTTTCTTTTAAAGATTCTGCCAAGTAAACTGGAAAGATAACTTGATTTTCCAGGAGACTAAGGACTAAGTTATTGAAGCTGCATGCCAGTTGGTCACTTAAGGCCTGTAAAGGCCACCCCAACAGGAGTCAGTGACCTTCAGACTTGGAAAATGTCCTACTAGCCTGCTTTTTAAAGAATGTAGAGGCATAACTGATCCCTTAGGCATCTAATGGCTAAAATACAATGCCCTTTTCATTCTATGATTGAGGAATGTTTTTACATTTCTTAAAGACATCAAAAAGTACAAACAGTTCTTTACCTGACCTATCAACAGTTTGAAAGCGGTTCACCCCTTACAAGTTGATTCTCTACTTCCAGTTTTATACCTTTTACAATATTAGAATAGGGGACTCTGCCACAAATGCTCAGAGTCTAAAAGGAGCAAAACCTTGATATTTCTTTGATCTTTACATCCTGTAAATTTCATAGGAGCCTCCATGGGTCAGTACCTCCTCACTCCCACTAAAAAAAAAGCTGCTTTTTGCTTATAAATAATATCGTATCAACAAAGCTCAGAGGAAATGAGGGCAAAAGTCAAACACATTATCTTGCCCCCTCCCTAATTATTTCTTGAAATACAGCACTAAAGAAGGGAATTTTTTCTTTTTTTGTCGAATAATGTACAACACTAGCAAGGATGTGTTTTCAGACTTGCAGGACAAAATAAGAGAAATGTTTTCCTTAATGCCTGTGGCTTTATCTATGTTGAACTATGCCAGTTTTTTTTTTAATATATAGTCATCATTATCATCATCACACTTAAAGAGTAGATTTCTAAACTGAAGAAACCACTGTTGGTTTCCTCTTTGCTGAGACTGGCAGGCTACATGCCTTTTACTGTTATGTATCAAGGCAGCTAGTTTAGACCAAATTCCATTATGGGAAGCCCATCTTCTAGTAATAGGGGTCAGGGTCCATGTTCTCTTTCTTTTTGGTTCAATAAACACTAAGCCCAGTGCTGTAAGAATTGTTTTACTTATATCCTATATCAATGTTCACATCTAGGTTTTTCCCAAAAAGGAGGGAGTAAAAAAAAAAAAATACTCAATGTACAATATGAATCAGGTATCAGAGAGGTGTTTTATTCATACACCCAAAAAGCATGTTAAACATAAGAGGTTCACAAACTTGCATTAACAGAACAAAATAACTTATTGTGGGGAAAAAAACAACTTATAACTACTATTATCATCTACTGGGAGGCTAATACTTAAATCTCATCTGCTTCAAATTTCTAAGATTAAGAATTGTTCCCCAATTAATAAATGATCACAGGATATAAACAGGAAGTTTTCCAGCAAATTATAAAAATAACACATTTTTAAAACTTCTATAAATTACTTAAAATTAGAGAATTACAAATTAAAACAACTTTGAAGTTCAAAGACAGTGACAAATGCTGGACAGGCTAAGGGGAGGGGGCAAGTACATTAAAGGAATTATAAATTAGTCTACTCATTCTGAAAAGCAACGTGGAACTATGCACAAAAAGTCATTTAATTGTGCATGGTCTTTGACCCAGCAATACTATCACTAAGTCTATATCAAGAAAAGATCAAATAAAGAGGAAAAAGTATCAGTCTTTACTAAAATATTTATAGCAGCTCTTTTTGTGATTGCAAAGAGCTAGAAACAAAGGGGATCTTCATTAATGGGGAATGGCTGAACAAATGGTGGTATATGAATGTGATAGAATACTAAAGAAATTTGGAAGGGGACTATTTCAGAGAAACCTCAGGAAACTTGTATGAACTGATGCAGAGTGAAACTGAACAGAACAGACAGAGTAATTCATACAATTGACAACAATACTGTAAAAATACAATCAACTTTGAAAGACATAGAACTCTCATCAACACAATGACCAACCATGATTCCAGAGAATACACAATGAAATATACTGGCCATTTCCTGACAGACAGGAGATGAACTCAAAGTACAGGTAAATATGTGTACACATATATGTTTAAATATATGCCTCTATTTATGTTTTAAACATGGCCAATTTAGGAATTTGTGTTGCTTGACTGTATATATTGTTACAAGAATTTTTTTTTCTTCTCTTTTTCAGTTGGGAGGATTGATATGGTAGGAAGGAAAGAAAACATTTTGTTTACTCGTAAAGCATAAAAATTTAATTACAAAATAAAATTTAAAAAACAAATCTCATCAATATAAGGCAATTTTCAGGATCGCTATTTGGGCATTTTCATTTCAGCTTGGCTCTGAACTGTTTAAGCAAATCCCAGCATGTGTCTACCGGCAAAACAGGCAGACTAGGTTCAATCCTCCTGTCTACGACTCACTTTTCCATTGCAAAAAATTCCTTTTTCACAAACTAGCTCTAACCCAGTGGGAACTAAGGTTTCCAGACCTTGAAAACTCACCATGTGTCCTCCAAGCCTGGAGACATCCATCTCAAAATACACAATCACCAAAAATGAAAGGGTAAAAAGAAATAGTCTGAACCTTGGTTTTGATGTTTTTGATGTCATGTGTTCATGGTCCCAAGGGGGCCAAGTAGGAGGATTAGGGTAAAATCATCCTCTTCTCAAAACTCCCATTAACCCCTACAACCGAAAAAGCAGCTCAAAACATTCAGACACAATTAAGAGCTAGAAAGGAAGAGCCAGGCAGAGGGATCTTTGTACACATATTAAGTCATCAACTTTTTCAGTGCCACAGCCAATAGGGGGAATCTTCATCATCTCATAATTCAAGTCCTTTAGTCCCTAGACCTCAGTGTTTGGAATCAGGGGCCAAAGTTCCCACATGGTTTCCTGGAAACAAGAATGGCAACTCTGAGCACGTTTCATGAAAAAGATTAATTCAACCTCTTTACAAAGGTACACTTTTAAAAATCTGCACATTTCCAAGTGATATTGTTTACAGGCATTCCCCCGAGTTAGTCAAGCCAAGTTATTGAACCCCTACTACATCTGTGACAGGCACTGTGCTAAGCTCTGGACATACAGAGAAAGACAAAAGACAGTTCCTTCCCTCAAGGAGTTCACAATGTAATAGGGGAGTCAACATATAAACAGCTAACTGTGTACAAACAAAGTATATACAGGAAAAAACAGAGACTGTCTTGGCGCAAATGAAAGAAGACAGGGAAAGGCTGCTTGGAGAAGAAAGCCAAGCGGCCAAGGTGAGGAAGGAGAGAATTCCAGGCAGCCGACTTGCCCACAGCCACATAACTCCCAAGAGTCAAAAGCAGCTTTTGAAGCTGTTTTCCTTACTCCTGCCTTCTGCACTAGCATTCCAAACCTACAGTGCTCTTCCTCACTAGTTCTTGGGCTTCTGAGGAATGGCAATGAGCTGCAGAGAGTTGGCATGCCTCTTTAAGGCACTTGAACACAAATGATGAATGTAGGCGAAACAAAAATCAGGATGTGCAAGTTTAAATCGAGCCAGCAGAGGCATCTTAGAAGCTTATAATCACAAAATCAACAGTCTTCTCAGTAGGTAGCTCTGATCCAATTGCCTTCCCCCGGCCCTGTCTCTCCATGGAGAGCCTTGCCAAATCAACTCAATTAAATAAACTTTGTGTCTGCTGTGTGCTGAGCACTGTTGAGTGCTAGGGAAACCTGGAACTTAGATCGTGAGTCGTGCACCAGGAAGCTACTTCAGAGGCAGTCTGAGGGGCTACAGAACCTTCCTTTTATGAATGAAAAATTAAGACAGAGGGAGACTAAGTCACTTTCTTATGGTCACATATGTATTATGCCTGGGGGGGGCAGTGCTCTTCTTCTTGTACCATTCCTGTTCTTGCCCTCAGAAAGACTATCTTCTAGAAATGTAAAAGATAGAAGGCAATTATATAATTAAAAGATAATGAAATGGCCAGGAACTGGTCGGACTGTGGACTCAGGATGGGAGTCAGGAGACTGGCTGGGAGACAGTTGGGTGAGGCTTTGTGGGATTGAGGATTGTTTGCACCTAGGTAGTGGTTGGTTTGGTGATCAATTATGTTGATTAACAACCCAATTGGGGTAGGATGGTATATAAGAGCCTGCACTTCCTGTGTTGGGTGCTGCTCTCTCTCTAATCGACCTTGAGACAGCTCAGTTGACAAATTTAAATGCTAATAAAGTTCCTCAAAACTTTTTATTCAGACTCTATGGTCACTCTATTAAAACTTGTCATTTCATTAGTTATAAGATATCTAGT
>CM053600.1:39256300-39295868 GCA_028646575.1 Pseudocheirus occidentalis
CTGAAGCAACACATGCTATTGTTCTCTTCCATGTTTGGTTTTGTTTCTTTTGTTTTTTTTTTTCTCTTTCTTTTCATATTATTTGCTCCATTGGTAACAATGCTTTTATACAACAAGACTATTGTACAATGTGAAAGTATTTGCAGATCCCATACATGATTGTACACCACCATGGGGGGCATGGGGGAGAAGGGAGGGGATAAAATCTGAAACTGAAGTGATTCTGTAAACGAATCTTGTAAACTAAAAATAAATAAACAAATCAATAAATTTAAAAAAAAAAGAACTCTTGGTTTAGAACAATGTCTCATACCAAATGCCCAAGTAAGTACCACATGGGGACTCACTCCCAATGACTTGAATATGTGAGCATATCATAAATAAACTCTAGGGTAAAGGAAGGAAATTGCTATTGTTGTTAAGTAGTTCCAGTCATGTCCAACTCTTCATGACTTCATTTGAAATCTGCTTGGCAAAGATACTGGAGTGGTTTACCATTTCTTTCTCCAGCTCATTTTACAGATGAGGAACTGGGGCAAACAGAGTTAAGTGACTTGCTGAGGCTCACACAGTTAGTAAGAGTCTGAGGCTGGGTCTGAACGCAGATCTTCCTGACTCTAGGCCTGGTGCCCTATCCACCGTGCCACCTTGCTGCCCCATGAGGGAAGGATATAGCCATTCATAAATATAGATAGAAAATTCTTACCTAAACAAGACATTTTGAAAATCATAAAAGATAAAATGGACAATTTCAATAACAATTTTAAAACTTTTGCACACTCAAAATCAATGCAGTTAAATGTAAAAGGAAAATGGAGAGAAAATTTTGCAGAAAATTTTTTTTATAAAGATGTCATATGCATATTACATAAAGAATGGATTCAAATATATAAGACCAAGAGCCATTCATCCAGCAGTAAAGAACAGGAATAGGAAGTTTTCAAAAGAATAAATGTAAACTTTTCGCTAACATAAAAAATGTTCACTAATAATAAAGAGAAATGCAAGTGAAAAAAATGACTCTGAGTTTCTACAACATTGCCTTCAGATTGGCAAAGATGACAAGATAGGCAAATAATCCTTAGAATAAGAGCTGTAAATACTAAATAAATTTTTTAAAAAAGAAAAGATTTTTCAAAAAAGAAGAGATGTGAGAAGACAGGCACATTAATAAATATGCTTTTGGTGGATCTATGAATTGGTCCAGTGATTCTAGAATAGGGAACTATATTCAAAAAGTTATTAAATTGTGAATACTCTTTGCTAAGCATAAATGCCAAATGACTTTATAAAAGTGGATACAAAAATACATCTCTTGTAGCAAAGAACCGGTTACAAAATAGGATCCCACCAGTTGAGGAATTCCTGAAAAAATTAAGATATGCAAAAGTAATGGAAATGTATTGCTCCATAACAAATGGAAACTATTTCCCTGCTTAGAATGTTAGCCCCTTGAAAGTAGGTCCATTCTTTGTACTTGTATCCCCAGGGTTTAGGACAATGCCTGGCACATAGTAGATTTTGAACAAAGACGTTGACTAACTGATCCAAGAAAACAGTGAAGATATATATGAACTGATGCAAGGTAAACTGAGTCGAATCAAGAGAACACTTCACACAATGACCACTCCACTGCAGCTTCCTGGCCATTTGAACAAATTGTACTTATCTATCCATTCCACTGCGGAGGAAGTCTTCCTGTGGTTGGGGTAGATATCTCCCTAACTCACCAACAGATTTTAGGTCTGTTGGTCACCCCTGAGCTTCGCCAGATGTCTTAACTTTTGTCTTGCCACTGGACTTTAATGACTCAGGAGGAGAAAGTGAAGGTGATGACTGTGCAACTCTACCTCACTTCAATCCAGTTGACTCATAAATCAAGACATCCTCCTCCTGATATCACTGGTCCTCTAAAACTAAGGAGGAACAACAACAAACGGCCTATCCCACAAGGGAGAATGTTGATCTCCCCAGTTTGGGGGGAGGGTTCTTTTTTTTGTAACTTTTCTTGCTGTACCTTCTCAGCAAATATTCCTTTGTTCATTAATATCAGCTAGTTCATTTATATCAGGAAGAGCACACTAGAGAGGTTTCCTACACGGCACTGCTAGAAATCTGGGGCTCTTCAGAGTTACCCATAGAACCGTGAAGGAAGAAATAGCTGCCTTCTGGAGCACTGACCTGCCAACATGAGTTCAGACTAGAGCAGCAGCCCCAAGAAAGGATGTTACAAAACACTGAGAAAAACCACAGAAGAAAGAAAAAGGAATAATAATAATAATGCCTAATATTTATAATAGTGTGTATTATGTACAGGCACTTTGCTAATCATGTTATAATTATTGCCTGGGTACTTACTGTTAATATCCGCATTTTACAATGAGGAAACTGAGGCAAACAGTAATTAAGTAACTTGCCCAATGTCACACAACTAGTAAGTATTTGAGGCAGGATTTGAAACTCAAGACTTTTGGCTCCAGGTCCAGCACTATGCCACCAGCAGCTGCCTTGCAAGGAAATTCAGAAAACTATATAGAGAAGCAAGGCAGGTTTGTTATATTCATGTTAAATTTAACATACACTTAAAATTTAAATTAAATTAATTTAATTTAAAATCTAACACACACATAAAATTTTAAAATTTCTGTACATAACAGAATGTCACACTTTCATTTGCAATTATTTTTTCCTTGTATATTAAAATGTTCACTCTTATTTTTAAAAATCCATAATAAAAAAAAACCTTTTAAAAGCCCATGAAATATTTCTGATCATGGTACAAATAAAACTTTGTTGAATGAATATTTCCTGAGGGAAAATGAGCTACATCTGCTTAACCCACAAGTAAGAGTTATGACTTAGACTTAAGAAATATGTGGCCTCCAAACCTGGAGGTAGTTCAACAACTTATAGACTACTAGAGCCATATGACCAAGGCAGGTCCCTCCTCTGATCCTCATACAAGACTGGGGTTAGGCAAAATTGTGCTCAGTGCCATGCAAAGGTAGAGGCAGAGTTGCACAGTCATCACCTCACTTTCTCTTCCTGAGTCACTGAGGTCCAGCAGCAGGACAAAAGTTGAGACATCTGGTCAAGGTCAAGACTTCCCCCCAGTGGAATGGATAGATAAGTACAATTTGTTTCAAGGGCCATGAAGCTACAGTGGAATAGTCATATTGAGTCTTTTCTACAACCTACTTTCCCCAGTAAAGGGCTTAGAACTTCCCTCAGGGCTGGCTCCTGATCTTAAAAATTAAAAAGTCGTCTCTTCCTCAGCTTCCCTCTTATCCATCTTTTCCCTTTACCTAGAGAATGCCCTTCAAGCCACTAATACTACAAACCTATCTGATTTCTCTGATTTGAGCTCCACAGAAGGGAATGGGTGGGCTTGAATGTTGATGGTTGGAAAGAAGTATATAGAAAGGATATAGGAAGGGAGAAGAGAAATGGAAAATACTGGAAAGAAAAAAGTAGGGAAAGAAAAGCAAATTGGTTAAAAAGTGGACAAAGAGGTAAAAGAAAAGTACAAACATGAAGAGAAAAAAATGAGAGGAAAAAAGAGAAACACTCAGAGAAAGAGACCCAGACAGACTCAAAACCAGTGGCACAGAGAGGAGGAGAGAACGGTGGACATAAAGAAAAAGGGACTAGGGAAGAGGCAAACAGGAGGAGACAAGAAAAAGATGGAAAGAAGAGAAGAGGAATACGAAAGGATCAGAGGGGACAAAAAAGAGCATAGAGAGTATTTAGAATTTGAAAGAAAATTTTATAAGTCCTTCATAAATGTGATCAACTAAATCAGATCTTTGGACAAAATGTGTATATGAAGAGTGATTATCAGAGAATGGCTATCTGAATAGTTTCATTTGTATTTTGAGGTAGGTTCTCCAATGATGTCTCTGAGTGCTTAATTTGGACTTTAGCTCAGAAACCACCTTTATGAGAAGCCCTGAGCACTCAATAGCTTGTGTAATAATATTTATGTCACGCTAAATAGTTTTCAAAATGCTTTATTAACATTATCTTTTCCCTGCTTTGGGAAACTTAAAATTATGCATATATATATATATATATATATATATATATATATGACACAAATATCACACACATACACATATGTATGTATATATATAAATAATCTATGGTTTGTCTCATACCTGTAGCCAGTGATCCCAGTGATAAGATAGAGAATTCTCTGTCTTTATGAGTTTTTGAACAGCCATCAACCTCAGATTTTTTTTCCTTTTCCTTGACACCCATGGACACAATGAATGTTATTTTAGAAAAAAAAAAAAAAACAACTATTTTCTTTTGAGAATATTTAGGAAACACAGAAACTGAACAGACTTTAAATAGAAATGAGAAATGGGATGTGGAGGCCCAGCAGGACAGCAAGAATAAAGTGAGAGGTGGGAGTTTCATAATTTTAGCACTTGCTAAACAGGGACAGCCACAGTCTTGATTTGTTTCCAGATGACCCCAAATTGTTCAAATACAGTCCTCTCCCGGTGTCTCACCCCCTAAGGGTGGGTAGTATCAGGAACAGTCAACCCAACAATTAGATATTTAATGTTTTTTAAGAAGACATCAATAGACTGTAGGGAAGATAATAACTAAAATCTTGCCAAAGCAGAATCTCAGGTTTGAAGGACTACTTTTCAATTCTTTGGAGAAGGTAGTTCCCTAGGGCTCAGGGAGGCACCAGTGATATCCTCTGACTCAGACTGATTATTTTTTCACAGGTTCCATGAGGGCAGGGGCTATTCAGATTTTGTCGTTGTATCTCCAGGACCTAGCCCCATGCCTGGTATGTTAAAAAATACTTATTGATTGATTAGGTAATAAGCTGCAAGTGAACTGCTAGCAACCTCATAGCTCAGGAAGTCAGAGCATCTCAGAGTTGGAGGTGATCCCACCTGTTTCAAAGAACATCCTTGCTTCCCTCCCCCACTCTGCTTTCCCTAGAAACATCTTTCCACTGGGCTCAGGCATAACTCAAACTACAAGTACTTTGAATAACTTCAAAAACTCTGCTTGCTTTCCATGAAACTTTTAATTCAAGGGCGCCATCTTGAGGCTCATGCTATTTCTCTCTTAACCATGAATTTTTAAAAGCTGTCAAAGTGCTACAGAGAAATATGTTCAGTATTTTCTAAATAATGATTTCTTCAAATTCAATACCAACAAATAAAACCAAAGTTCTACTTTGTGGTCACAATGAATTGTTGCAGAAAGTGACAGTCCCTTACATTCATTTTCCCCACTAGCAGTAATTAAAGCAACAAAGGCATTAACTGTTTTTCCCAGCACAGAACTATTTCATCTAGTCCTATGAGACTTCAGAATATCACAAGTATTAGAGTATACTTGGTCATTATTGAAGCCATAGCCACAATTGATTTATATGTAACTCAAGGCTCCTAAATCTTTCTCAGGAGTCTTCACTGAGTTCTGGTTACCTGACAGGTCTCTGGGAGACGTAACAGCCCACATAATGGACCAGCACCCAGCCATACATTAAAAGTCAGCCTTCCCAACTGCCCTCCAAAAAGCAAAAAAAAAAAAAAAGTCAGCCTTTCTCCACCCAAAAACCCCTAACTAATGAAGAACTAATTTGACCTTTAAAGTTCCCTATGCTTTTCCTTTTTTCTCTTTAATTAACTTGACCTTCTTACTATCACCTCCCCATTCAGAAAAAGAGGGAAAGAGAAAGGGAATTGAAGATGAAGTCCTCTATACATACATGCATATTTCTTTAAAACAAACTCCCACACTAGCCATTTCCAAAAATGTTATGTCTCTGTCTGCATTTTAAGTTTATCACTCAACCTCTGAGGAGAGAGGAAAGGGACTCTAACCTGCTTCAGGAGAGAACAGAGTTGTCCAGGAGCACTGCCTCAGGGGGAAGAAGGAAGAGGCTCTCCCTTTTTATTTATCAAATCATTCACAAAGTGAGGCTCAGAGAGGTTTAATGTTGTTGTTGTTCAGTGGTTTGCGGCCTCATTTGGCATTTTCTTGGCAGAGATACTACAGCAGTTTGCCATCTCCTTCTTCAGTTCATTGTACAGATGAAATTGAGACAAACAAAGTTAAGCCACTTACCCAGGGTCACACAGCTAGTCAGCGTCTGAGTTTGGATTTGAACTCATGATGTTTTCCTGATTCAGTGCTCTATCCACTGAGCCGCCTAGTTGCCTATGGTCACATAGCTACAGAGTACAAGTGATAACTTCGCAACCACAATCTCCCCTAACTCTAATTCCTTTCTTGGTCTGGATTTCCCTGTTTTGGAGGTACCTAAAATAACACATATCAATAAAATCTACACTTTGCCTCAAAGCCCTAGCTGGTGATCCCAACAACAAGAAAGAGAATTCTCTGTCTTTATGAGCCACTGAACAGCCATCGTCCTGCTTAGCTGCCTTTTCTTTTCCTTGACACCCGCAGATACAATGAATGATATTTTCGAGAAACTATTTTCTTTTGAGAATATTTAGGAAACACAGAAGGTGAACAGATGATTTAAAGAAATGAGAAATGGGATGTGGAGGCTCAGCAGGATAGCAAGAATAAAGCGAGAGACAGGGAGGTAGGAGCTTTATCATTTGTAGTTCTTACTAAACAGGAACAGCCACAGTCTTTATTGCTTGTTTCCAGGTAGCCCCAAATTGTTCAGATATCTGAACTCTCCCAGGGTCTCTCTCCCTCCCACCGGACATGACCAGTGGTGGTAACAATAATAAAAGCTACAGTGCTGAGCAAGGTGTATCAATGCCTCTACATCTCTCCCATCTTCCCTCTTCCTCCCTAGTCACATCATACAGGTCCCTCTGGTCCACCACAAACCCACCTCCTTCTGGTTGAAGCTATCTGAAGCTCATGGTTGCATAAGGCCTTGACCTCTATGCACCATCATAGCTGACATCCCACTGGTTTGTTGTTAGGGCAGCATGTTCTCAAAGCCCTTGATTATCAGTCTGTTGTAGACACAGTCCTAAATCAGCACGGAGTTAGTTCAGGTTCAATACTGGGACAAAATGAGGTAGCTGCAATTAACTTAACATTTTTTTAAATATATTTTGTTTTCCCTCCAATTACGTGTAAAAACAATTTTTTTAACATTTGTTTTTTTTTTAAGTGTTGAGTTCCAAATTCTGTCTCCCCTCCCTGAGACAGTAACCAGATATAGGTTAATACATGTGTAATCATCTAAAACATTTCCATATTAGGCATTTTGTATAGGAAGACTCAAATAAAAGAAAAAGAATGAAAGAAACTGAAAAATAGCAGGCTTCAGTCTTTATTCAAAGAATATCAGGGGCGGCTAGGTGGCGTAGTCAATAGAGCACTGACCTTGGAGTCAGAAGGACCTGAGTTCAAATCCAGCCTCAGACACTCTACCCAAAAACTAGCTGTGTGACCTTGGGCAAGTCACTTAACCCCAATTGCCCTCCAAAAAAAATTAAAAAAAAAAAAAAGAATATCAGTTTTTCCTCCAGGGGTGGATAATATGCTTCATCATCGTTTGGGATTCTCTTGCTGAGAAAAGTTAAGCCATTTACAATTCTTCATTGAACAATATTGCTGTTTCTGTGTATAACATTTTCCAGGTTCTGTTCACATCACTTTGCGTCAGTTCATGTGAGTCTTTCCAGGTTTTTCTGAAATCAGCCTGCTTGTCATTTCTTATCACACAATAATACTCCATTACAGTCATATATAACACCTTGTTTAGCCATTTCCCAATTAATGGGAATCGCCTTGATTTCCAATTCTTGATCACCACAAAAACAGCTGCTATAAATATTTTTGTACAAATAGGTCCTTCTCCTCCCCCGCCCCTTTTTTTGTGTGTCTGGGATACAGACCTAGCAGTGGTTTTGCAGGATCAAAGGGTGTGCGCACTTTGAGCACACTTTGAGCATAGTTCCAAATTGCTCTCCTGAATATTTGAATCAGTTCACAACTCCACCAACAGTGCATTAGTGTCCCAGTTTTCTCACACCCTCTCCAACATCATCACCAGAGAAGCCAATGACTAGCCCATGCCGATAGCTGCTAAGTGCAAGTGGTTGTGTGTGTCTCTAATGTAATGGAATTGGTCAACAAACCCAGTCCTTATTAGCCTGCCCAGAGTGCATCAGTGTGCTCAGATGGTGTAATTCCCCAAATGGAATAATCTAGGGGGTTCTTCTAGTAGAGTCATGATGATATGAAATGGAAGTATCTTGGAAAGACTTTGGAGCATAAGTGGACATTCTGTAATTGGTTCCATCATGAGATAGATGGCAGCCTCTTTGGTTGCAGCTGTGAAATCAGAACTAGGGGGTGCCTTCAAAAGGTTTTAGTTAGTACTGTCCATTCTTTGCTAGACCTCTATTCTTGGTATAATTCTTTTGTTGATGGTGTCTATTGAGAGATAATTGTAAGTTGTAAGAGGTGATGCCTTGGGCCTTCACCCTCCAAGACAGATATGGGGCCCCTTGAATATGGGCCTTGATTCCTTGCCTACATTAGCATCTGTTCCTTTACGTTTTAGGAGAAAAAAGTTGTGGGAGCCATGACCTTGTGAATTTCAAAATATTTGAAGAGCAAGTCACATTCATCTGTGGGAGAGCTCAGGAATCTCAGAGTCAGGGGAGTTTGGGAGTCAAGTCCATATTAAGTTTTGCTGCCAACCCAGCATTGATGTCCACATGTGGATTTAATCCAATGGTAGCTGAGAGAAGACATTTAGATGTGAACTGGTGGCACCAATAATATATAGAAATTACATTGTCTTACCTGTGATGACTGACCTTGATAGACTGGGCTCCCCTCAGCAATGCAAGGATATATAAGTCAAGTCCAAAGAGTTCATGATGGAAAAGGCTCTCCACATCCAGAGAAAGAATTAGAGTCTGAATGCAGACTGAGGCAAACTACTTGCTCTCTCTTTTTTTTTATTTTGTTTCTTCTTCCTTGTTATTCATTCCATCAGTTATAATTCTATTTTACAACTTGACTAAAGTTTAATGTGAAAGTATATGTAGAACCTGTATTGGATTGCATGCTGCCATGGGGGAAAGGGGACAGAGAAAATTTGGAACTCAAAAACTTGTGGAACTAAATGTTGTAAACTAATAGTACTTAAATTAAAAAAAAAATAAATTACATTGTCTGAATCTGTTCTTCTCAGAGACCAAGGGAGATCTTTGGAGACTATATCTCCAAAGTAAACATCCCTTTGTATAAAGTAACTGATATTAAGTGGTTAAATAGAACTCAGTTGCTAGTTACTGGTGGGTAATAGTAAAGAAAACATACTCAGAATAAGTGCTTGAGTCATTGGCATTAAATAACAACAAGCCAGAAAGCAAACTGAGGGAAAGATCGTTTAGGGGGGAGAGAAGACCCTAGAGGACTGTGGGAAGGGCAATGGTGGTCCAGAGTCCTGAAAAAGGAGAGTGAGATGGACTCCATGTTGAACAAATTACTATATCAGCTTTGGTAGCAACATTAGCTACAGGTATCATTTATGAAGCAGAATATACTGGGAATTATTCCTCTTCTCCATTCCAAAATAAAATCCATAGTCATAAAATGTTTTAGTTGTTACAGATATTTTCCTTATTGATGGACTCGTGTTCATCCAGAAGTCTATAAAAGTATTTATCTATGTTTTCCACAATGGAAACTGTGCTCAGAGGAGTCTGACTCTGTCTTCCCTCCTAGCAAATAAAATCTCTCTATTTAGCTTCTCTGTCCGGTCATTATCAGTCCAGGGGATCTGTAGCACATAGGACAATCTGATGCGTCCCAAAGGGCTGATTTGTAGGTTGGTCAGAGAGTTCCTTAGGATGAAGGATCACAATGTATGAAATGGAAGTTTCTAGGGATAAGGAGGCCCCACTCCTATCCCTGACCCCCTGCAAAACACACACACACACACACACACACACACACACACACACACACACACCCCTCTTGACAATGAATGCTGAATTCTCTCTCCATTTCTGTATAGAAGCTACTTCTAATATATCTGATCTACATCACTTGCCATTTCTCCTTTTGTTCACACAGACATTTGAAGACATTTGTTACATCATCTTTAGTATCAGTCTTGAAAATAAATGACTGTAGTTCTGTGTATAAAGGAATTTTGTTTTAATGGGATCCTAGAAATCATTATAGGGCACGTGAAAATATTCCAATGCAAAAATAATCTTCCCTAGGCATCTTGAAGGCACTCTGGTTTTATTGTGTAGCTACATATGAGGATCAATTATGTCCACTGAGATCTTGCCAAAAACCTTTCATTAAAGAGCTAAATGCAGTAATTCCTGATATACTAACGGAGATTCTTATCTGTAATTCCCACTCACAAACTTAACCACTCCACCCACTCAGTGTTACAGCACACCTTGAAGCTATTTCATTAAAATTTATTAAACTTCAATATATTAGGCAGGTCAACAAAAGTCCTATTCCAATGTTTCAGCATCTTTTAAGCACAACATGAGTTCTATTTTCATGCTTATTGGTTAATGGATTAATTGACTAAATATAGATCTAGTGATATGTAAGATTCTTCCTGTCTGAGGCTTAGTCTAGCTAAGTTCACAGAGGCCATGTTGGTTGCAAGGTTGTGATTTTTTTTTTTAACCATAGTAACTCTTTATTTGGCAATAGAGGGGGTTGAAATTTATAAAGCAGACACAATGACAAAATCATAGATTACTGACATTAAAATACTAGAACCTAATCAGATCATTAGGCATGCACCCCAAACTCAGAATTAGCCCTATTGTCAAATCTCTGTATTACCTAACCTAATACATAACAGGTTAAAGCCTTTTGTAAACAATTAGCTATTGGTGCCAAAGTCCAAAGAGATCAGTGAAAATGAGAGGAAAACCAAAACTGACTTTTCAAAGAGAAATCAAGTTAGAGCTGCCACTGCATGCAGGCACAATTCAATTACTCAATAAAAGCTGGTGTGTAGCATCCCACAGATATTTATTTCACTTTATGGAATAGTATTTCCCATAAAATTTGGATGATTAGTAAAATACCAAATTATTTCATGAAGTCAAATGAGTAGGAGAAATAAGTAAGGGTAAAAAAAAGTGGGGACTCCAAACACAAAGCTGAACTTTTTTCATACAGAAGAATTTCATGAAGAATTCAAGTTAATTTAGGATATTTTTGTCCAATCAATTGAAGGCAATCTGCTGGTGCATCTTTGGGAGACATTCCGAACATCCCCTACAGCAAAAGCAGTGGGGAGAGAGACTTTGAGGGACTTTTTAAGTCTTTTAAAAAAAGTTATTTCTGAAAAAAGAAATAAAAAAAAATGAACTTAATTCCATTTTAGTTTAAACCTTTGCCTCTCTGATATGGAATGGAGAAGGGAGAGGGAGAGAAGAGTTGAAAACTTTAAGGGTCTTCGGTCAGTCTTTAGATTCCCAATGAATCATAACTGTGGGATAAGGCTATAATTTGCAAAGTACAGATAATTCCCACACAGGGTCATACCTATCTTTTCCTTCTCCCCTTGGTTAACCATGTGTGAGACGAGAGTCTCAATTAATTCTTTATCCTTGAGGCCTTCCACAATTGTAGCAAAGCTACGTTATTTCCTGCTGATAGCCACAACCAACAAAATGTACGTCCCCAAACGCAACTTTCAGACACGTAGAATTCTTTTTGACAAGCTGATAGATAGTTGGGTATTCCTGGAAAACTCATACAGTAGACAGAGCACTGAACTTTGATTCAGAAAGATGGTTTGAATCTTGGTTCGGGCACTTACTACCTTTCCTGGTGCTCCTTAATCTTTACTAAATATTATCTCCAACTAATACTGTATATACCTTGTTTGTACATTCTTCCCCCATAAGACTCTGCTCTCTTTGAGAACAGGAAATGTATTTTCTTTTTAAATTTCTTTGTAGTAGGGCAGGTAGGTGGCTCAGTGAATACAGCACCAGCCTTGGAGTCAGGAGGACCTGAGTTCAAATTAGGCCTCAGACACTCAACACACTTACTAGCCATATGACCTTGGGCAAGTCACTTAACCCGTTACCCTGCCTTTCCCCTCAAAAAAAAAAAAAAAGTAAATTTTTTTGCATCCTCAGCACTTAGTTCCTGGCATATAATAGCTACTTGATAAATATTTCTTGTCTCAACTCTGAGTAAATGATTTAATCTCTCTCCACCTTAGTTGTTCATGTGTAAAGTAAAAGAACAACACTTATCTCGCTGGATGGTTGTGTGGACCAAATGAAATAATTTTTATAAAAATATTTTGAAAACTGTACATTGTCATGTAAATACTAGCCATTATCATTATATTTGGGTTAAGGCAGATTTGTAAAACACACACACACAGACAACAACAACAACAACAAAAGAACTGATTATAAGTCTTCAAGAATGATAGTTGTCTAATGAAATTTCATAAGTATGACTCAGAGCCATTAAGACTTAGGTTTCCATCCTATCTCAGACGCTAGCCATTTGGGTAAATTACCCACAATCCATTGCCTTTTTTCTTATCTGCATAAGGAAGGAGCTAGAATGAATATCTTCAAAGATCCCTTACAATTCTAGATCTATGACACCTAATGTTTCTTCCCTATTAAAACCCTTCAAATACTTTGACAGCTATCACACACCCACTCCCTACTCCTACCAGGTCTTCTTGTCCCCAGTTCATATCAGAACATAGATTTAAACCTAAGAAGGACCTACCACACACCTGATTTTACACATGGGTAAACTGAGACTCAGAGAGGTTAATGACTTACCCAGTGACACAAAAAGGTAAGAGCTCCTTTATCCAATTTTTATACATCATAGTTTTTTGTCCTTTCATCATCCTGGTTGCCCTACTATCAACACACTCTGATAGGAACAGAGATAAGAACCAGGGCTGTAATTTCATTGGTATAGAGAAAACTCACTAGATGAGAAAACTCACTCTAACAATGCAGATCAGCACTTTATCTACAACATACAGTCTTACAGAGTTATCTAGAGAGCTGAGGTTAAGAGAACAGCCTGGGGTTGTACAGCTTGTCATAGTCAGTAAGGACTCAGCTCTCTATCCACTATGCTAAGCAACGTGTCAATTCAGCAATATATGTTTCAACATGGAAGTACATATTCCAAAAGTGTTGTTTCCAAAACTCAGCCCAATAATCCAGAGGTAGTCTGACCAGAACTATAGCTAACGCTATTCTGGATACCACAATAAAACCATCAAAAGAATTATTAATTTTAGGTTATTCCGCTGTCTTTTTGACTTCTGAAGTTGAGGAGACTTTGGAATATGATCCTAGAGAAGAATGTCATGTTAGGAAATCTGAACTGTATATATTTTATCTATAAGCAAAGAACCAGGCAAGGAGAGTAGGATGGTGAGAGAAGAATATGGTGTTTATTTTTCTGGAAATTTCAGATTCTTAAACTGCAGAATTCAAGCTGAGGGGCAATTTTCAACTTGGAACTTAGAAGTGAAGCGTAGTCAGAAGTGAAAATATCCAACAACTAAACAATTCACAGCAGACCTCAGGAAACCCTGCTCCTGTCGAGAATAATATGTGTGGAAGAGCCAGCCCTGTAGAAGAATGGAACAATCATTCAGGAGAGTCAGGGGATAAAATAATGCCCTCAGCTACAGTTAAGTCTTTGAAAACAAAATCATTCTTCACCCACAGAAGCTGATATGTATATCTTGAGAAAGGAGAATACCCAAGATTGACAATAGATTATGAATTTGCTATTGACAAACTCTCAGAAAAAACTCAGTAATTATGGATCACCTTCATTGTGCCTTCCCACAGTTTGTGTAGACTGCTTAACTTTTATTCAAATCAAATGAGATAATATTTAGCACAATGCCTGGTACATGGTAGATCCTGAACAAATGCTTATTCCCTTCCCTTCTCTTACTGGCTTACTTACTTCCCTTCTCGTTACTGCCCATATCATCAAATAATTCTAAATTCAAGAAACTAAGGCTTATCAACCAATAAAGCAGAAATATGAAACCTGCAGGAGCCTTCAAGCCAAAAAAAAAAACCTCTCCGGGGCAACAAACTTAAACTGTAATTGGGAAATATTTAAGAAAATAAATAAAAATACAATTAAACATAGATAATGTTCATTTGTAGTTTTCTAAATCAATATGTGGTATACAGGATCTATTTCTGTCTGAGTTTACACCACTGATGCAAAGTATCAATGAAATGGAGGAAAAGAAAAGCTTTTGTTAATCTATACGACAAGATAAATTGTCAAAAAATATGAATCAGCAGTTTTCAGAAGAAAAAAAAATTAAAACTATCAATAGTCACATTAAAAAAATGCTCTGAATCACAACTCAAACCCATAGTCTGGTTAACATGAGAGAAAAGGAAATGACAAATGTTGGAGGGGTTGTGGAAAAATGTGGACACTAATGGTCTGACCATTTGAGAGAACAATTTGGAACCACGTCTAAAGGGCTATAAAAGCATGCTAGTTCTATATCCAAAGAGATTAAAGAAAAAGGAAAAGATCTAAATGTACAAAAATATTTATAGCTGCATTTTTTGTGGTGGCAAAGAATTAGAAATTGAGGGTATGTCCATAAACTGGGGGTTGTCTCAACAAGTTGTGGTATATTATTATGATGGAATATTATTGTTCTATATGAAATTATAAGTAAGATAGTTTCAGAAAAACCTGGGAAGATTTTGTCAAGTAATGAAATGAATCAAAGTCATGAGTCGTGGAATAAAGCATCTTTAATTGAGATAACAAGGTAGCAAACCCGCCACCCTAGGGGATGTCCCAGTAGTGTAGAGCACAGTGGATCTCACAACCAAGAGACACATGAAAAGATTCTTTATGCTTTTAGGAGAAAAGAGGAGGAGGTAGTATAAGGAAGCAGGGCCTGGTCATGAGACCACAGTCCCCTTCGGCAACCCTGACAAGGAAAACCACTTCATTCTGGCTATTGTGCCTTTCAGGCCAAGAATTCCAAAGGAAGGGAGCAAGGACATCAGAAGCTGAGATCCAGTTTAAACTAGGTTCCTTTAGAAGGTAAATCTCTAGGCAAAGATTTAGGGTGTGGTTCAGCTCAACCTAATCTAGAGTAAATTTCTTAGGGAAGGAATGTAAAGGAATTACTGAAATTCTGACATTATTAGATCATTAAGGGAGTAGCAAGTAACACTACATTTGGTATTAACAATTTCCTTTCAACTTACATGAATTGATGCCAAGTGAAGGAGCAGGACCAGGAGAACAACGTACACCGTTCATAATCAACTTTCAAAGACTTAGCTACCCTGATTAATGCAAAGATCCACAATTCCAAAGGACTCATCATGAAAAAATGCGATTTACCTCCAGAGAGAGCAGATGAACTCTGAGTAAAGACTGAAGCACATTTTGTCCACTTTCTTTTTCTTGCTTGCTTTTTTGTTTTTTGCAATGTGGCTAATATGAAAATATGTTTTATATGATTTCATGTGCTTAATTGCTTTCTCAGTGGGTAGGAGAGGGGCTGGAGAATGAGAAAATTTGGAACTGGAAATTTTTTAAATGGATGTTAAAAAAAACAATTAAAAAAATAAACTGTAATGACAAGAATTAGGACTATAGGGAGACTATCAAAATTGTCACTAGAAAGGAAACTAAAAAAAAAACCTAGTAGTTTTGTTGCAGGCAGTTACGTATAAATAAAACCAGGTGGTAGTCAATAACCCTGTCCTCTTCACCTACCTCTTTTATTCTTGCTTATACTTTCATTTCTTTTCAATTAAAAATGTATTTTCTCTATCCCCTTTGGGAAAAACAAAAACAAAATCTTTGAACAAATATGCATCCAAGTAAAATGAAGTCCCACATTGGCCATATCTAAAAACAAATGTCTCCTGCATCTCAAGTCTCATTTTGATTTGCATGTTAACTAGAAGCATTATGAAGCCAGAAAGTAGTTTTATCACTCCATCAACAAAGCTTCATTGTAGTCTTTTTGAGAATTTCAGAGTTTTGTTTCAAACCTTCTTAGAAAGGAAATGGCTTTCTACCTCCTCCCCCAACCTCACTATCCCTCAATCCCAACAACACACCCTCCTATTTGTTCCAAAGATGATATTCCAAAGACAATGAATAATTAAAAACCGGCAGATAAGTTTGACCCAGCTGGGTCTGGAATGTGGAAAGTAAACACCTAGGGGTATAGGGGAGCTTAGAAATTATAGTTTTGAGTGAATGTTGACTGACCAAGTACCTGAAACCTTCAGGTAGCCTTGGAGAAGCTCACTGATTGGGAGGCAGGGTAACTATAAAAGAAAAGAAATCCAATTTTGACCTAAACAAAGTTAGACCCATAAGATGGTGTACAAATACATGTAAGGGATGTTACTTTAAAATTGGGAAATAGTCCCCTCTCATGTTTCATAGTCAAAAACTTATAATTAAAATAACAGATTTTCCTCAATAGGCCCTAGTTTTCCTAGGCAAAATTAAGGCTAATTAAGTATATTTTCCTTTTCTCCAGGCTAGACAAGTACCAACAGAAAATATCTTCCCATTCTCCCTCCAAAAGAAATTTAAATAATTGCCTGATTGTCAGACACCAATATTCTGGCCAGCATGTTCACCCTCATTAACAGCATTACTGTTTTGCTAGATGGGAAGAAGTAGAGGATAATCTTTATTTTTGAAAAAGTGAAATAAATGGGATTTAAACAAATTTAGTAAACTTAAGTGGTTCCCTGTTGACCTCTGGAAATGTGAGATGCACAAATTTAGAGAATCCACCCCAAATTTTCACCTGGACTATTTGTGCCCTACCTATGGTAGAGCATTCTGAGCTCTTATTTGTTTTGATCAGCCACAGTCAGATGCTTTGTAACTTGACTCTAACATATAGTGAAGTCATTTGGGTCCAGAACTTTTGTGTCGGCAAAAAAAATTGGAAATTGAAGGGCTGCCCATCAACTGGGAAATGGTTGAACAAGCTGTGGTACATGAATATAATGGAATACTATTGTGCAATAAGAAATAATGAGCAGGCAGATTTCAGTAAAGACTTATATGAACTGATGCAAAATGAAATGAGAAGAACCAGGAGAATGTTGTACACTGTAACAGCAACATTGTGTGATGATCAAGTATGAATGACTTCTCTCTTCTCAGCAATACAATGATCCAAGATAATTCCAACAGACTCATGATGGAAAATGCCATCCTCATCCATGGAAAGAACTGATGGACTCTAAATGCAGATTTTCACTTTCTTTGTATTTTTCATGTGTTTTTTTTTTCTTTTTGGTTTCTTCTTTCACAACTGTGACTAATATGGAAACATGATGGCATATACATCACCTACATCAAATCGCTTACAGTTTTTGGAAGAGAAGATAGATGGGAGGGAGGAAGGGAGAAAAATTTGGAACTCAAAATTTCACAAAAATGAATGTTGAAAACTGTCTTTACATATAATTGGTAAAAATAAAAAACAAAACAAAAAAAAAAAATATATATATATATATATATATATTTTTTTTTAAAGGAGCATCTAGGTGGTGCAATGAATAGAGCACTAGCCCTGGAGTCAGGAGGACCTGAGTTAAAATCAGACCTCAGACACTTAAAACTCACTAGCTGAGTGACCTTGGGAAAGTCACTTAACCCCAATTGCCCTGCCTTTCTCCCTCCAAAAAAAAGACCAAAAATATTCCACCTTCCCTTCTTCCTAACTCTACTATTACTGTTGAGGGTATCCCCATCCTTATGATCACCTAGTCTCATGTCATCTCATAACAGTTCCTCACTATCCCTCACCCCACCATATCCAATCTCTTGCCTGTTGGTTTAACCTTTACAACATCTCTTCCATGTGTCCCTTTCTCTCCTCTGATAGTGCAGGGCCTCATTACCTCACACTTGGACTATTGCAATAGCCTGTAAGATGGTCTCCCTGCCACAAATCCTACCCCAGTCCAGTCTAAGCTCCATTCAGCTGCCAAAGTGATCTCCTAAAGCAGCTCTGACCGTGTAACCTCTTTACCCTCCACTATAAACTCCACCAACTCCAAGATAAATATGGAACTGTCAATTTGGCAAAGACTTTCATAACTTGTCCCTCACCCCCCACCTTTCCAATGTTCTTACTCTTTTCACTCCAATCTTCCTCCAGCCCACTCTTCGTAGCCATTTTGTCCAAGACAATCCATCTTCCAACTCTTGGCATTTTCTCTGTTTGACATGAAAACCTGGAATGCTCCCTTTCTTCACCTCCATCTCCTGACTGCCCCTGGCTTCCCTCAAGGACCAGCTAAAATCCCACCTTCTACAATAAGCCTTTCCTGGTCCCCTTTAAACGCAGCACACTCCTTTGGTTGATTCCCTCCAATTCATGCTAGATGTAGTTTTTTTAAAGTCATTTTACATGATGTCAACTAGGAGAGCCTTGAGAGACTGTCTTTTGCCTTTCTTTGTATCTTTATATATTATTTATATTTCATCACTTGTATTTATCATGTAGATATTATTTATTTATATTTATATATTATATTTCTTTGTATCCACAGCATTTAGCACAGTACCTGGTTCATAATATGAACTTAATAAATGTTTATTGACTGACTGACTGACTGACTGACCGACCTCTGCCTCTTAGAAACTCTATTTTTCTTCAAAGATAATCTCAAACATCAACTCCTACACCAGGCCTTTCGCGCTCCCATTGCCCACCCCAGGTGCCTGAAATCACCGTACATTTGTTTTTAATAAACATATTTGCATACATTTTGTCTCTTACATAGGGAAGGGACACTTGTTTCATTTTTGTCCCAGTGCCAACTCTTGAGGCAGCCAGGGGTTGAGGTCGAGAAGTTGTGGATAAGTGTTCCCGGCCTTAGAGACACAAAGACCCATTCAGATCCAGCTGAGGGACCTGAGGAAGTCACTTAATCTCTCTTTCTCTCATTTTCCTCAACTGTAAAATTAAAATTAGAATAGCACCTACTCCCCAGGGTTGCTATGAAGGTCAGATTAGATAATATTTGTACAGCATGGCACTTGGCACATAATAGGTCCTATATAAATGTTATTCTTTCCCTCCAGCCCCCAAAACAATGACTTTACAATTCTAAGGCAGTATATCTATTGTTGGTTGTCTAGCTCAGTGGTTCTCAACCTTCCTAATGCCACAACCCTTTAATACTCCTACGTGGGCATATCTACATGTGGGCAGACCTGCCTGGAGACCAATAGAGGAGGGGTGTCTCGGTTCCTAAGACCATCAGAAATATGTTTTCTGATGGTCTTAGGAGACCCCTGTAAAAGGGTTGTTCGACCCCCAAAGGGGTCAGGACTCACAGGTTGAGAACCGCTGGTCTAGATGCATCATTGGCTTTGTATGCTATACCAATTATACATGTATAATGAAAGGCAAGGTCAGATAGTTGATACAAGGATAGATTTGGAGTCAGGAGAATCTAGGTTCGAATTCTACCCCCAACAATAGTTGTTTTCCATGAGAAAACCATCTCTGAATCTCAGCATGCTTACCTCTGAGGTGGGAGACTATTACCAAAAGAGATAATATATTTATTATTTTACAATCTCAGTAGTTATTTCACTTACCTATGATTTCGTTGGAATGGGTACTCCCTAGACATATTGGAAATGAAACCCTTTCATTCCTTGGTAAATGGCTTCATGAGCTAATTGTGGCCAAACACACACATACACACACACACACACATACACACACACACACACACACACTTCATTACTTGATGTTCAATTGGGCAATCCTCCTCTTAATGTCTGTTTGAGTTGAAAAATACCCTTCATACTTAATTTAGCAAAAAAAAAAAAAAAAAAAAGTAAACATAGAGATGTTTTAGGATAAGAACAGGAGTTTATTCTCTTCCCCAGAAGAAGAAGGCGGTCTGCCCCATGCCTGCACATGGAGAAGAGGCACGTTACAAAGGGCAGAACCAGAATTTATAACTTAACTTAGTCAAGCTCCCTTTCCTGACTGTTTCCTCTCTTGTTGGTGGAAAGGCACACCTCACTAAATTCTTCCCAACTGGAACAGCAAGAGAAAAGAGGGGGAAGGGTCCCACCAAGGCAAGAAAACAGACAAAGGAAGGTAAAAGTGATTGACAGCAGCCATGGAGGAGGGAGGGAGGAAGGGAAAGCTAACAACCCCAAACTGAGAAGTTTCCACTCATTCCACACAAGTCTATCTGAAGTTACCTACACTTTTGTTGTTGGTGAATTGTTTCAGTCTTATCCAACTCTTTATAATCCTATGTTGGGGTTTTCTTAATAAAGATACTGGAGTGGTTTGCCATTTCCTTCTCCAGCTCCTTTTATAGATGAGGAAACAAACATATAGGGTCAAGTGACTTGGCCAGGGTCATACAGCTAGTGTCTGAGGCTGAATTTTAATTCAGATATTCTTGACTCCCAGCCCTCTATCCACTGTGTTAACTTAGATGTCTGCCATCTATATCACTCTACAATTAACAGCAGATAGACTGTCTAACACTGTGCCCAAACTTAAAGTTTCTAAGCTAGCACTCTGTAGGCATAACCTTTGAGGATCCAGAGTTAACTCTATGCCATAACAGGGCATCAGGATAGGATGTCTGGTGGAAGAATATTTGCATATTTGGAGGAAATGTATTTAAAAAATAATAATCCCATTGGATTAGGAATTCCAGAGAAGAAATAGAACATCTGGGGATAGTGACTCATGCCTGTAATCCCTGCACTGGGGGAGGAGGGGTGTTAGGGTAAGGAATTGCTCAAGTTTGAAATTTCTGAGCTAAGCCTTTTGGGTGTATACACTAAGTCTGGTGCCAACAGAGTGAGTCTCTTGGGGAAAGTGTGCCAACAGGTTGCCCAAGGGAGGCCAAACTGGCCTAGGCTGGAAATGGAGCAGAGAAAAGTTCCTGTGACAATCAGTAATGTGACTGGGCTCATGAGTAGCCATTGTACTTCCAAGTTGATCCACATAGGGGGATCCAGTCCCCAAAGTAACAAAAAAAAAGAGCTAGAATATCATCAATGAAATGTAGAGTCAAAAATGGGCAGATCCCATGGTGAAAGCCAAAAATGGCCGATGAACAGCTTGTGACATCAAGAGAAATTAAGGTAGGCCTCCAGCATGTCAGGTGGGGAACTAATGGTTGGACATAGTGAAGAATCATAAAGGATGGGTAGTTATGGATGGGCTTTAGAGGAGAATCCAATGATAAGATTACAGATCCATCAGGGAATTTAGTCATATATAAAATGAATTTCTAGTCTTCATAAAATAAGAAGAAAAACACTTCAGATTTGTCAACATACCACCATGCCATATTACCTAATCCCTTTCCATGGAAACCAAATGCTAGGTTTACAAGGATAAGACAGGTCACCTTGCATAGAGGGTAATGATAAAAAGAGAAATAATATACAAGTTTCCAGAGTTAGTACAAGTATTAAGACATGTTGCTCAGCAGCAAACACATGAAGTCTAAGAACAAAGCTTATTCTCTTCACCAAGAGCCTAATCCAAAATCAATAGGGATTGTCTTGTCCTTGTCTTCAATCACCTTGTCTATCATTGTCACAAACAAGGACTGGTATTATCAAGGGTGACATCAAATGATAAATGAAAATTTGTTAAACGCTTACTAGCCAGGAACTATGATAGGCTGTAGGAGTATAAGGACAAAAATGAAAAAGCCCTTGCCCTCAGTGAGCTTATCTATCAGGAGAAACAAGTAGATACATAAGTGTGGTAGGTGTGCTTTTCCACTGCCCCCTCCCAAGTGCATGAGCATGTATTCTCTCCCTAATTCCAATCAACAATATGGAAATTTGGGAAGAGTGTATTTCTGGTCATTGGTGACCCAGTGTTGAAAGTGCTTGGCATTCTAATATGATACAAAGATACCAAGCGGTTCCTTAGACATTCCTCACCCCCTGCTCCATAACAGCAGCAAAGGAGAGGATACCACATCTGTTCAAATTAGATGCAATTTTCATCAGATGCTCTGTTGGTCAGAGTTCCCCAGGAAGTCACCAGACAGGGAGTAAAGAAAGGAGAAAGTCTTTTCCTACTCCTGGGATATGTATGAGTTTATCCCCTGGACATCAACTAGAGCTTGGGGACTTAAATAGATGTTTCTGTGATGAAGTTTAGGTTCTGTGAATCCCTTGAACCCATTAAATCTTCCCACTTGATCTAGCATTCCCCAGAAGCCGAAAGCCTTCCGTTATCATTATCTGTTATCCTTAACCTAGCCCAATCCTCCATGGTCTGTTACCTCTAGATTGCTTCTACTGGTTTCCTACCCCTGATCCCATCAAAATCCCATTTTGGTTCTTGGAGCCTGACCCCCAGTCACATCAAGATCCTCCTTAGATTCCTCCTCTAAGACCTTTCCTAGACTCCTCCAGAATACTAGACCACCACTAGATCCCTCCCATAGTCTTTCTGTATATAAGATCCATCTTGCCTCCATGAAGGGGCTCAGATTCAATCTGATCCTCTTAATACAAGCATCACAAATGCTCAGGCTCCTTAAGAGTCTACCCACTATGGTGAATCTTTAACAAACTTTACTTTGGCTGAAAGAAGACTTGAGTGGAATTCATTTGTCAGGGCCCAGTGTGTCAGTATTTGGGGGTCTTGAGCACCCCTAAACCCTAAACCTCAACATCTGTGCCAGGACTTTCTATGTGCCAGGCACTGTATTAAGCCTGAGAATACAGAAACACAAAAATACAAAAACAAAAAAGCAGAAAGAGTCCCTGCTCTTAAGGACCTTGCATTCCAATGGGAGAAGACAATACATAGAAGGAAGCTAAAAGCAGAGGTGGGAGAAGCAAGGGTAAGGTCTGCTGTGAACTGGGCAGTTCACAGCAGAGTAAGTCAAGAGATTCAGAATTAGAGCCTGAGGAAGAAGGAACACATGGCTGACCAGGGTTGTTTTTCCTTAAAATGAAGGTTCTGGGAGTGAAGAGAGTACCCAAAGAGGGTTAGGGTTGCTTGAGAGCCCAAAATACCAACATTCTGCATCCCGCGGGAAGAATTCGACTCAAGTCTTCTTGCCCAAAGAAAAAGAAAGTTTATTGAAAGTTCAAGTTCGCCATAGGGGGTAGACTGTTAAGGAGCCAGTCTATGCTAGGTTATTCTATGGCACTCTCACACAGTAATTCTGTGCTAAGCTACTCTATGGCACTCTCACACACATGGAGGGAAGATGGGATTCTTGTATACAGAGAAATGTGGGAGTGGTCTAGAGGAGGAGTTTGGGGAGGGTCTTCAAGAGGAGTCAATGAGGTCAGACTCCAGTAATGAGTTTGGGGAGGGTCCTCAGAAGGAGTTAATGAGGTCAGTGCAAGAGTGGATTGATATTTTGATAGGCTCCAGGATGGGAAGCAGATGGACAATGGAGGGCCAGGCTAGTAACTGAGGTTTGGGCCCAGCCACAATGAAATACTTATGGCCTCTGCAAATGTCTCATCAAGTGGGAAGATTCAATCAGACTTCAAGGGGTTTCCCAGAGCATGTACCCCAAAGATTCAAGGAGAGCTCAAAAGGGGTGGGGAGGTCCCAGAGCCTAC
This sequence comes from Pseudocheirus occidentalis, assembly GCA_028646575.1. Classification (NCBI taxonomy): domain Eukaryota; kingdom Metazoa; phylum Chordata; class Mammalia; order Diprotodontia; family Pseudocheiridae; genus Pseudocheirus; species Pseudocheirus occidentalis. Next base: position 39,279,926 of record CM053600.1, read on the forward strand.
ACCTCATCAGGAGTACTTGCCAATCAGAGTAAGGGGCCTTAGGGGCAAAAAAAAAAAACAAAAAAAACTTCTATTGTGAAAAGTCCATGGATAGAGTAAAACTCCATGGGAGGAGTCTTCTCGGGTTTGGTGGAGTAAGGACTGGAACCTGGAGAAGAATAGAATTATATCTACCAGCTCCCCTGCTTAGATATTGCTGGTCTAGGGGGACAAGTCTGGTCTGAAGCAGAAGCTACTTTCTTATTCATTAATCCTTAAGGTAGAGGGGAGCTCTTCAGCTACACTTGCCCACTTGACTACTTCCCAAGAAGCATTCTTTACACAAAAGACCATCATAAATAGTTACTACAGTAAACCATTTGTCTTTTATCTTTAAATGATGGGATTAGACTGGTTGGTCTGAACTATCCCTTCAAATACCAGATCTTTCAACTGATTAGTACTTTAAAATAGGATTCCGTTTCTAGGGGGGTAAAATATTTATACTCATATGGCCACCAGGTGGCACTGGCAAGCAGGACCAGCCAAGCTGTCAGTCATCCACTGAGTCAGAAACTTGCTGGCGGTCAGGTTCATTTATTCCCTCTCCTTTTTTTTTTTTTTTTTTTTCCAGGTCTAATTTTCTCTAACGTTCCCTCACATCCAGAGGCGGGTTCTCCCCCTTTCAAGCCCAGCACTGCTCTTTCATTGCAAAGGGGTGGCTGTCTCACAGCTTAATCACTACCACCTTAGCCAACATGATCACAAGTGCAGACAGTATCTGGCCCCTCTCTTTCTCCTTCAAAAAAGCTACCATCTCTCTTAAGTGTTGACTTTTGAAACTCATGTCAGAATTCCCTGTCTGGCAATATTAGCTTGAACTGTAGAGGGGAAAACTCCAATACTTTAAATCTCCTCTCCTGGGTTTTGCTCTCCCACCAATTTCAGATCTTACCATTAATTAGCATTAGTGTAAGCAAAGACCCTATTTGCCCTCTAGATTTTAATTCAAAGACATACATGTATATATGCATGTATGTATATGCATATATACTGCAAAATTTTTTAATTTTAATAAATAAATTAATAACATAATTTAAATTTCACAATAAATTTAATAATTTTAAATATTTAAAATTGTATGGCTTAAAAGTGAGCACAGTCTGATACCAAAAGCAAGAGGAAGGGCATCACTTAGTTGGCCTCACCTCTATCTAATACTCCATTGACCAATGGGTAAAGCAATCTGTGAGAGGGTCCCTATCTTTCAGGAAAGCATGAGGAAGAAAGTCACTACAAGGCAGCCTTACCATTTACCCATTCCTGCATATCAGCTGGTCAGCCTTGGCCAATTCTGGGAATCTTTTTGCTCTTGGCTCTTTAGTGCTTGACTTGATCGCTGGAGAGTAGCCATGTCTAATGGAACCCAATTCAACAACCTTTGATGGCAGAATTCAGCGAAAAACTCCAGCTGGCATTTTGGTCTGGTTCTAACTTCCCCAGTTCTTCACCCATCCATCAGGTCATACCTTTTGCTCCTGATTGCTTTTCTTTTCTGTCTCTAACTTTCAAGGGTGAGAGTTTGTTGTGAGTGTGTGTGTGTGTTTTTAAATCATTCTGGGTAATTTGCCCTTAGGCAAAACCTGAAACCCCTTAGAGCTTAGCATTGGAAAGGGGATTTGCCTACCTAAAGGCAACAGAAGTACAGACCACCCTTTCTCTCCCCTTGCTCTGGGTCCAATTGCTTGTTAAAAAAAGGTCAATTACACCCAACCTCTTAGGAACACCTCTCTCAAGTCAAGAAAATTATACCTATGCTGGAAGGTGAAGTTTTTTGTTATAAAACCAAGTGAAACACTTCAGAGGCTACATGGGCCAGAACACCCCTCCACTGGGCTTGTCAAAGTGGCTGTAAATTACTGAAATAAAATGGCTATATGACATCTGCATTCTGATAATCTGACATAAGCATTCACTCGAGGACCCAAGAGAACCTAGGCTGAGGCCAGGCAAACATTCAAATGAACAGTGACTATAGCTCCATCACCAGGGCCCAAATACTTAGGCCTCTATCAAAAGGACAATGAGGGCTAAAAGGAAAGGGAAATGTTTCCCAGGACCTAAATCCGCTTAGTGGATGATAAAGTGAAGAATAATCTTCATCTATAGCAAGATGCCTGATTATGTACAGTGTAACAAAAGATCATAGTGAGAGTAGCAGTGAAATCTATCATGTGCCTAATTAGAGTTAATTCAACATATCATTCATCCCCAATGGTAAATTGTTCCGACCTTTCCAAGGACTAGAAATTCCTTATCATATTGGATACCTGGTAATGAACTTTGTTTTTTGGCTGTGACAACCCATAAAAAATATTAAATGGCCCTCTTCTGTGCTTTCCCTTTCTATTTCCTCAATGACAGTGGCTGGAAAGGAGTCCCTATCAGCAAACTTGAATTTCACCTCTGGTACTCTAACTGTGAGATTCCTGCCCAATGACCAATGATTGGAGGAGTTCAATATTATAAAGCAAGAAAGGTCTCCAATATGTTGGGTAGATGATTTGTGATGAACATTTAGGAGGACATGGTGACAGTCACTCCCAGGATGGGCAGGCACAGATGGGTTCCAATCTGCATTCTTGGAGGGAACTCCCAAAATGGTGAGATCACAAATCCATTTGAGTATTGATTTTTAAATAACAGTAATAGTAATACAATTATATAGTGTTTTAAGGTTGTGAAGTGCTTTGAAAAAATGATCTCATTTTATATTCACAACAGCTCTGGGAGGTAGGTACCATAATTATGCTCTTTTTATAGATGAGGGAACTGGTGGCTTGTCTAGGGTCAGTCTATCAATTAACAAACATTTATTAAGCACCTATGCGCTAAGCATTGCATCACACAGTAAGTTAGTGTCTGGGGCAGATTTTGAACTCAAATCTTCCTGACTCCAAGTCTAGTGTTGCACCTAGCTATATACAGTATCCAGGAATACCTGTCTTCCCATAGAGGGGACTAAATCTATCATGCTAAGATCACCTTGAAAAATGGAAAATTTGAGAAGTTGGGACTTTTTAGTAAGTGGCAACTCAGTGCAATTCTCACTGAGTATTTATATTAACCACATTCTTTAAAGACATAAATCTGGGGCAGGCAAATATTTAACAATCAGGTCTCCAAAAATGTGGGACACTTGAAAGTTGAATCTTCATTATTAACATGTTCTCCATCACTTTCTTCAGCCTAGAGGGATGACAATTGACAGAACAACAAAGCAAGTCCTGATTTGCAGCTTTCTGACTTGCAAGGTATAAATGCTCACGGTGAAAATGTAAAAATCCAATCCAGCATAGCCCTGATCTGGGGGGACAGAAGGTTTACCCATTCTTTGAAAACTGTAGAGAAGCTGGCACTTCCCAAGTACTCCCCATCAGCAGGGTGGAACAGAGTGAGTGCAGATCTTTCCCAGAGTCCAATCCTTCCTGTTGAATAGGGCCAAATTAATGGCTCACCATGACACTCGATAGATAAGGAAGGATATAATAATTTACTCCACAGGAAAAAGTAACCCTTAAGAAGCTGACAGGTTGATGAGGCATAGAAGGGGGGCAAAAGTAGAAGTTCTTCTTTAATATACCAGCTAAAATCTGCCTCTCCTTATTGAAATGGTAGCACCAATACTGTCTTTTACCTAGTTCCCTCAGGTCCTCAACTCAGCTACGTTCCCCTGGTTACAATGCTTAAAAAAAAAAAAAGTCTATCTCCCAGCCAATTTGAATTTCGTTTATAGAGAATGAAATGTTTCATTCTTTACTCTCTAAATATATTAAATCAGTCAAACAGTTATCATTTGTTAGAATATGATTAGATATATTTTTTGTACCTGGATTTATACTTTAGAATTCTAGGCCTACTTATTCTCCACGGTTCCTTTTTGGCTGTGCTATGTATTATAAGATTTTTCTGGAGAGATTTCCCATTTTTTTATATAGGCTGGTTATACTATGGAGCTTACAGGGCTGAGACTGTGGAGTCATTCTCTGAATGAGACAATTCATTGGCTCTGCTTTTGTGTTCACACGTTAAGTTGCAAATACCAGCTGGATATCTCACACATATGTTAAATCACTCAGAAGGGACACTGAGGAAGGGAATGTGAATACATGGAAGTGCTTAGGTCTACTGTAAAAACAATTCAAGGTGTTCAGACAACCAATGAGTGAGCACTGTCTGCTATCCTATACAAAGGAGAACATGCATGCATTCATTCATTCTTCATTAACTTATTCATTCTTATACATTACCCCTTGTGCTCAAAGATGAGTGTTTTAAGCTTAATTGTTTATGTTGGGCAACCTACCATTAAAAAAATCTATTCTCAAAATGTCTATTTGCTTCTGTGATGCCACTGGTACCACCATGTTCCTATCCATGCACTTCAACACCACACAAGGTAAGACATCTCTCAAATTATTTTTAACCAAAATAGTTTTTTCCATCAAGGTCTAGTAGACCAAGACTTCCATGTTCTTAAAACCTTTTTATTCCAACTTGTCTACCCACCCCTTCTCTGATATTTTGCTAAATCTATACCAAAGATTCAGTAAACTTACACACAGGTGCCCACCATTATCCCTTCTCACCATGTGCTCAATATGAGTGTGTGAATAGAAAGCATATTTACTGAGCTCTCAACTATCGCTCTGAAGAAGTTACCCAAAGAGGGTCAGGGTTGTCCGAGACTCCAAAATACCAACATGCCGGGGCCTGCCGAAAAAATTTGACTACTTTGAAGTTTGCCATATGGGGCAGACTCTTAAGGAGCCAGTCTGTGCTAGGTCATTCTATGGTGCTCTCACAAAGTAAATCTGTGCTAGGGCATTCTGTGGCGCTCTCACACCACAGGGAAGTCACATGGGATTCTTATATACAGAGGAATGTGGAGGTGGTCTAGAGGAGGAGTTTGGGGAGGGTCTTCAGGAGGAGTCAGTGAGGTCAGACTCCAGTAATGAGTCTGGGGAGGGTCCTCAGGAGGAGTTAATAAGGTCAATGCAACAGTGGATTGATATTTTGATAGGCTCCAACGTGGGAAGCAGATGGACAATGGAGGGCCTGGCTAGTAACAGAGGTTTGGGCCCAGCCACTATGAAATACTTATGGCCTCTGCAAATGCCTCATCAAGTGGGAAGATTCAATCAGACTTCAAGGGGTTTCCCAGAGTTGGTACCTCAAAAGACTCAAGGAGTTCTCAATAGGGGTCCCAGAGCCTGCACCTCAAAGATTCAAGGAGAACTCAAGGGGGCTCCTAGAACCTACACCTCATCACCTCCAATACAATATAAACTCCCTGGTTTGGTTTTTCATTTTTGTCTTTATATCTCCATCACCTCTGCATTCAAAGCATAAAAAGTATTTAATAATTGCTTAATGAACTGAATTGAACTCACTTTTTAAATTTAACTAGACTATAAGCCAGGCCAGCATCCTATATGTATACATATACACATAAACATGCATACATGTACATATACATGCAGACTCATATACTCACATATACATACACACATATATACACATGCATATACAAACACATTCCTATGCATATACATACACACATAAATATACATACATACATACATATATATACATACACACATTGTTGTCCTTTGTTTTAGAAGAGGACCATGGCATCAGGGAAATGATAACATGATTTGCCGTTGACTTTGATTTGAGTGAAGGAAGGCTATTTACATATATACATACACATAAATATACAAATATACATACACACTAATTGCAGTTTTTTATTTTGATGTGCTATCACTTAGCCTTATAATAATAATAACTAAAATATAGTTTTTTAAGATTTGCAAAGCGCTATACATATATACATACATACATATATTGAGCCTTTCAGCAAACCTATTAGGTAAACACCATTATTAGCCTCATTTTTAAATGATGCTGAGAGGTGGCTGTGCCTTGCCCTGGGTCACATAGCTGGCAAGAATTCCTGCTTGCTGTTGTTGGTGAAGAGGACTATGACATCAAGGAGGCAATGCCATGACATGCAAGTGAATTGGATTTAAGTGAGGGAGGTGAGTGTACAAAGTCATCAGCCCCACTTTCTCCTCCAGAGCCATCTGGGTCCAGTGACCAGATATGGATCAGGAGGACTGGAGATTGCCCAGGATGCAGGGGTCAGAACTTGTTTTTTTCAAACTAAGGTCCTTAACAGATCTCAATTTGACTGAGGCAAAGCCTATGTAATTAAGGTTTAATAAGAAACGAAGTAAAAAATGACCTCTTAAAAAAAAAATAGATCAGGGAGGGGAAGACCCTCAGGGTTTCTGGCCAAAACACAAACAACTGTTATTTACATTCATTCTGAGCCGATCAAGGCCCAAATAATGACCAAGTAGGTCTTGGTCTGGGACTAGTTATTGGCCAGTCAATGGCCAGAGTGATTGGGGGTTAAGGCTGGTCTTTAAGAGAAAAGAAGGGAAAAAAAGTTTCAGAGATTAAAATTTTACGTTCCCTTTGGCTAGAGCACCCTCAGCAAGGATTCAGGTGTCCTTGACTCCATGTCTACTGCACTAGCTGGCTTTCCACTTGTCCACTCTTGCAGGAGGAATAACAGTATAAGTTAGACCAGTAATAGAGATTAATGCTAATAACTGTTCATTTGGTTCTTGTAGAAGAGTGGGGCCTTTTAGTGCATGGGGTTCTCAACCTAGGGTCCACAAACTTGGGTTGGGGAAAAAGTTACATCTTTATCTTCACTAAATTATAAATCAAATTTAACATTTCTTTCAATTATATCTTTATTTCTTAAATTCTGGAAATGGGTCCATGAGCTTCTTTGTTGTTGCTCAGTTGGTTCAGTCATGTTCAACTCTCTGTGACTCTGTGTTCAACTCTCTTTCTTGGCAAAGATAATGGAGTAGTTTGACATTTCCTTCTTGGGTTCACTTTACAAATGAGGAAACTGAAGTAAATAGGGTTAAATGACTTGTCCAGAATCACACAGCTAGTAAGTGTCCGAAGCCCCCAACTGCCAGAATTGGTCTACGACACAAAAATGTTTAAAAGTCCCATTTTAGTGGAATGATACATTTTTGGTAATTGTCTCTGATATTTGGTTATCTTTCTTCTCCAAATCTTCATTGCTAAATATCAGTTCCCAACATTTCCTTGAATATCTTTCCTCCGAAATTCTTATCTCAATTATTTATTTATTATCCCTGGCCTCTTAGAATCCCTAATTTCCTTTTAAGACTGAGTTTAGGCTCAGCTTTAAACATCACCTCCTCTATGAAATCCTTCCTGATTTCCCAATCTGTTGGTGATGGTACAGGCTTGGGAAACCTCTTGACCTCTTATTGAATCTTCCCACTTGATGAGGCCATAAGCCTGTCATTATCCTAGGCCCAAAGCTCTGTTACCCTTAAACTAACCTAGCCCTCCATTGTCTGTCATTTCCAGCTATTTCCTGCCCTTAATCCCATTCCTGGAGTCTGACCTCAGTCCCCAAGATCCTCCTTAGACTTCTCCACAAGACCCTCCTCTAGATCCTTCCCACAGTCTTTCTGTATAGAAGATCCATCTTGCCTCTGTAAAGGGGCTGAGATTAATCTAGCTCAGATTCGGTCTGTGTCAGATTGTTCTGGCCCACTCATTTGTCACAAATACTTAGACTCTTTAAGTTTACCCAATAGGTCGAATCTTTAATAAATTTTGCTTTACTTTAACTGAGAGAAGACTTGAGTCGAATTCATTTGGCAGGACCTGGCATATTGGCATTTTGGGTTCTCAAGCACCCCTAAACCTTAAACCTCAACACTGGGAGTAGATAAACTACTCCCCAAACCACCTTTTATCGATTTTGCAAAAGTGACATCCATTGATAAGAGTCCAGAAGACCAGAGTTTGAATCCACCTCCGTTGTATTCCAGCTGTGTTATCCTGGTCAAGTCATAGCCTCTCTCAGACTCAGCTCCTGCACCAGTAAAGTATGCATAATAAGAGCATCACAAGTTTGTTGTGACAATTGAATGAGATAATATGTGTAAGTTACCAGCTATATTAACATTAGCAGTCATGATGATGATGATGTGTCCATGCTGTAATTTCATTTCTGACCATCTTAATTCCTTGGATGCAGTGGATACTTAATAAACGCTTATTGAATGAGATTAAATTTAATTGTACCCATGAATTTACCTTTAGTTCCAGTTCTGCTTGGAGCACCCACAGAATATACCACATGTGTATTTGCTTGCAAAAGAGAGAAGCATTTTTATTTCAAAAAACTAAGGAAGCCCACTTCAGAGCAGATTCTCAATTTGAAGATGGGATGCTAAGTACCCTCCATATAATACTAAGCACTATCCTTGAATGAATTGGAAATGCTTACTAGGACCTCTTTCCAATGAAAACACAGACACTCACACAAGCATAGGTTTGTGAAGAAAAGCTTTTAAAAGGCAGCATAAATACCTTTGAATTACTGAGAACAGGTTTGGGTTGGGTTGTTTTTTTTTTTAATTTAAATTGAGATAGCTGACTGTATAGACATATAGCTATGTTTGGGGTTGAAGATATTTGACTGAAGAAGTAAATTCTCTATTCCTTCATTCACCTCCATCCCCTTGTGAGCAGAACCATTTTTTTTCTCTACTCCTTCCCCCAGGCATTCCCATGGACTTTTCCCTTAGTCAACACCTTCAGTTTAGCTCATTTTACAGATGAGGAAACTGAGTCAAACGGGAAAATTTTTCCAGAGAACTACTGATTTCCTCTTGGTTTGCTTATCAAAACTTTCTCCCACTGCTTAAAACTACTTACTCATGGCTCAGACTTTGCTAAGGGTCATATGTCATATTCGTTTAATCTTTTCCCCATTTTGGTAATTTCTCTCTTGGACTATAGAAATAGCCTGCTGATGTACCTGTCTTCCTCAAGTCTCTCCCCAGTCCAAATCCATCCTCCCTCTAGCCACCAAGTGATTTCTTAGAGCACAGATCTGACCATATTACTCCCCCTACTCAATAAACTCCAGTGGCTTCCTATCACCCCCAGGATCAAATACAAAATCCTCTGACGTTCAAAGCCCTTCATAACCTATGCCTTTTACCTTTCCCCTTTTCTCATACCTCCCTCCCCACCAGTCACTCTTTTGTTAAGTAACACTGGCTCTTTGCCGTTTCACAAACAAGTAACTCCATGGCTCAACTCCAAGCATTTCTTTTTGCTGTCCATCATGCCTAGAATGATCTCTCTCCTAATCTCTATGTGTTGGCTTCTCCTTCGAGTCTCAACTAAAATCCCATCTTTTACAGGAAATGTTTCCCAAATGTCTTTTCTTACTTCTAGTGCCTTCCCTCTGTTAATCATTTCCTATTTATCCTGGGCAGAGCTTATTTGTACATCCTCATTTGCTTGTTCTCCCCACCTGCTGCCATTAGATGGTGAGTCCTTTAAAGACAGGGAGCATCTTTGGTCTCTTTTTGCATCCCCTTAGCACAGTGCTTGGCAGGTAGTAAGCCTTTAACAAAGGCTGTTTATTGAATGACTGAAAAGTAAATAAATAAAAATCTCTTTAACTTATCTCTAGATCCTACAGCTGGGAAGATCCCAAGACTCTCTACCAGATGATCTAGTTTCTCTTTAATTCCTTCTCTTCGTGCAGCCTGCCAGAGCCTGACCTCTGTTTCTCTCTCAAAGGTTCAATCTCAAGGATGAAATACATACAAATCAGAAAGTGTTATTGTTAACCACACTTTTATGCCAATTTTCAATACTAAGTGAACGTATAAACTTTAAAGAATAGGCCAGCTTTGAATTTAATATAAATTCACCTTCTTAGGAAGAGGAAGTAGACATAAGTAGATATAAATTTTCATCTTCTATCTGTTTTAAATGGCAAGTTTAGCAACAAACAGTTCATTGAAATACCTTACATTTTCTTCTATTTTTGTCCCAAAATTTTGACTTTGTTTTAATATTTCTTGTCTCATGGAGTTATTAACTTCTATTTGGTGAGTTCTAATTTTCAGGAAGTCTATTGTTTGGGTAAATTGTGTACCTCTTGTGCTAAGTTGTTCATTCTTCATAATTCTCATTTCATTTTCAATTCTTCTCTCTAGTGATCTCATTTCATTTATAAAACTTTTTATGTTTCTTTAAAAAAAATCTATTGCTTCTTTTCTTATAGGAATCCTAGTTGAACTCATGTTTTTGTTTGAATTTTTGCTTATAGATGCATTGGAGTCATTCTTTTGTTCTAAGTCTGTGTCATGGTCATCCCTTCCACCATAATAGCTCCTTATTGTGGCATTCTTTGAATATTTACTCATTCTTTTGGCAATCCTCTCAGATCTGGGAATTTGTGTTACGGCTAGGCAAAATGCATTTCTAGAAGAAATGTCTAAGAATTGCCTGTTCCTGTTTTGTGTGTTCTTCAAGGGTATCAGGGGCAGATCAGGCTCAAGATCTGCAATGGACCTAAAACTGCCAGATATAAGACAAAGTCTGGTCACTTTCCTCCTGGTCCTCTATTTGGTCTTGTGTCCAAGCTCCTGATCCTAGTTTAGATGTAGGTAACACAACTGTAGGTTTACTCCTGCTTGTGGCTCCAGTGCTATTTGGAAAACTCCCTTCCCTCCCCAAAATAGCCACCCTTTGACCTCCACATCTCCTCATAGGTGTAGTTAAGTACTCCTTAACTGGCTATGAGTTCTGAGGCAGAGCCTAGTATGTAAAAACCCCACTTTTCTTTCACTTTTGATGCCGAAGTTGTACAAGTTGCACAAGATGAGTAGGCATGGCTGGGCTATAATCTGCATTACAGATCTCATTAGCTTTCCCCACACCTCCTCACACACAAAGATGGTCATACCCTTGATCTTGCCATCACCCACCAATGTACCACCTCCATGTTCAAGAACTTTGAAATTCCCTTATCTGATCAGAATCTGCTAGCTTTTCACTTCTCCCTCTGCCTTCCCTTACATAACTCTACTTTTTATCCACACCATGACCTCCAATCTCTTCATGCCTCAATTCTTCCCAAGCTGTCTTCTCTGAACTAGCCATTCTCTCCTCCTCTTCACCTTTATTCCTTGGTGAACCAATTAAAACCTCCACAGTTCTAGTTGCATGAATCCCTAGTATTCTTATCGTATTGCTTGGTTACACACAGTCAAGCCTCATCCTTGGATCACTCCCACCAATCATCACCTTCAAGCCTAGACATGTTACTAAAGGAACATGGAGAAAATCACTCAGCCTTTCTGAGTGGGCCCATCACAAGTTTATGTTACGTTGCATTAACTGAGCTGAAATGCAGGTTTTCCAGCACCCTAAACCACAACACTCACTGCTGTTAGACAATCCTACTGTTCTTCCCTTATCAATTCACTATCATACTCTCCATAGCAGCTCTTCCAAATATTTTCTTCCCTCCTTAAACCTTCACATGGCTCCCCTCCCTCCACTCTCTCAGCTGGGAACCTTGTCTCATTTTATAGAAAAAAGTGGAGGCCATTCACCATGGCCTCCCACTTGGCTAACCTTCTCTTAATTCTAGTGCTTTCCCTCTTTTAATTATTTCTTATTTATTCTCTCTAGACCTTGCTTTACATATAATTGTTTGCATGCAGTCTCCTCCATTAGGTGGCAAAGTTCCTTTGTTTTTGCCTCTTTTTGTCTCTCCAGTGCTTAGCTTATAGTAGGGACTTAATACATCCTAACGGATTGATCATCTATTCTTAATTAATCTAGGAAAAAGAATGCACCATTCTGAAGTACTTCATTTTTTCCTCATCAAAGACCTGATCTGTTTCTAGAGAAAGACAACAGTCTAATCCAGGGAATCATCTCTCTAAAAGCTAAAGGAATTTTTGTTTTGTAATTGTGATCAGATTAGGAATGGAAATGTCTTTGTTTAATCTAATTGAGAGAGGTATCTTTTGAGTACACCTTTGAGAGGAAGAGGTGATAAAAAAAAAAGTATGTTCCTTTGTTAACAAAAAGAGATATACCTCAGTTTCGTGCTGGACTAAATTCTTGGAGGTGACCCTTTAGTTCACTTTCTCTCTCTCTCCCTCTCTTTCTCTCTCTCTCTCTCTCTCCCCCTCCATCCATCTATCCTTCTTTCCTCCTTCCCCCCATCTCTTTCTCTGTCTCACTGTCTTTTTCTTTGTCTGTTTGTGTCTGTCTGTCTGTCTCTCTCTGAAGCAAAGTACGACTTTGGACTGCTATGCTGTTCACCTAAATAGGGATGAGGGACCTTTCAGTTCTTTGATTGTTTTTCTTATTATTTGAGGTAATTGCCCAGTCTTGCTGAATTCTCATTTAGCTTCACATAATCTGACCATTTAAAGGAAGACCACCTACTAGTAAGAAGTATTTGTGTATGTTACTTTCCAAATTCATGTGACAGAAACAGTTAAAGAATTTATAGATGTTTCATTTATATGAATGAAGATCTTACATGCTTCACATGTAAACCTAGTCATGCAAAGGGGTTTTTTTGTTTGTTTTTTGTTTTGTTTTGCTTTGCTTTGCTTTGTTTTTAGTATATGTGGTCTTGTTCTATATTTAGATGTATAGTAGACCAGATGTGGGTATAAAGATCGTCTAGATGAAGAACTGGCAGATTCTGCAAAAACTCATCACTGTAAAAAATAAGACCAGAGTTTCTGTTATTCAGGAGAGGCTTATACCAGCTTCCTGACAAACAGTGAAGTCTCGAGCTAAGTTCTTTTGGTCATTAAGATCTAAAGTCAGATTCCTCTCATGGTTGAAGTTTGTATCAGGCTCCAGTAGGTTGATGGGCTTTTGAGGGCAGATTTTCCCAATACTCAGGTGATGTCAGAACAAAATATTCAAAGGTAATTTAGTAATGCCTCTACATTGGGCTGAACAGTTTCTGGAATGACTCTCTCCCAGAAAAAGTAAAAAAAGTTAAAATTAAATGAAGCTAATATCACAGGAAAAGACTCTGTGGAATGTTGCTAAATATGCTCAGAGATGAGCCTTCATCTTTAAAAGATCAAAATAAAAAAGCACCATACCATTTTTACTCTCACTGAGTAGTCAGACCTTGAACAGAAAGCTATGTTCACATAAAGTAGAACTCAAAGACAATAAAACGTGGCTGAAAAATGACCAAAGTATGCACCTATTCTATTGTGTGCCAAATAGAATACATAAGTCATCAGTACTTAGGGACCAGAAACATTGTTTTCTATAAGTCAGTTATAATTCACAAGAAAAATGGGTACAACCCAAGGTTCAATTTTTGTTTTTATTTTATTATTTATAGTAGAAGAAATGTTTTGTTGCTGTTGCTACTTTAAATTTGTATTCTAATGTAGTAAATGCAGAAAGCTAGTATATAGTATATAGATTAATTGTAATTCCTGTAAGTTTGTTCAAGATTGATTTGGTGTGTTTTTATATGTATTTTTTTTAATTTTTTTAAATGGCAAAGGAGAGACTGACTGTGTATGTGTTTCACCCTCTGTAGAAATACTTGCAAACTTGCAGGCAAACTGAATTGGCATATAAGGCTTAATGTTTTCCGAAGTATCTTTCAATCTGAAATGCTAGTGCATTCAATAGATGTTTGGTTGTGTGAATGAGGGGATACCAACCAAAAAAAGTATTTATTTTCATTCTTGTTATGATTTGTGTTGAAATCTATTCAATGAAAAGGTCTTCAATCCATAGCAGAATAGAAGTCAGTTTTAAAAGGTTTGTTATTGTGCGTTCTTTTGTTCTCTCTCTCCCTCTCTCTCGTTCTCTTTCTCTCTCTCTTTCTTTCTTTGTCTCCAGTTTTATCCACTGGAGAAAAACTATAACACCTTCTAGCCTTCTCTAATACTTAAGAAGTTTTCTCTGAAAATACTATACTTTTAAACTTTTCTCTTCAACTTGGAGAAGAAGGTTTCTCTTTTCAAATCTTTGGAAATACCCTCCACTAAAGCAAAGATGGCCATTATTGTCACTATTACACAGTCCTGGAACGCTAGCTATAGCAAGAGGAGAAGAAAGAGAAATCAAGGGAATAAGGGCAGGCACAGAGGAAACAAAGTTGGTGTTTTTTGCAGATATTATAATGATTTACTTTAAAAACCCTAAATAGTATAACAAAAATTCATTGAAAGAATAAGTTCAGCTAAGTTGTAGGATATAAATTAAATTCTTACAAATGATCAACATTCTTCTACATCACCATTAAAACCTAGTAGAAACAGCTAGAAAGGGGTGGCTAAGTGGTGCAGTGAATAGAGCACTGGCCCTGGAGTCAGGAGGACTTGAGTACAAATCTGGCCTTAGATACTTGACACTTACTGTGTGACCTCTGCCTTCACTCCTCCAAAAAGCAAAAAATAAAAGAACTAGAAAAAAGAAAATTTGTTCAAAATAATTATAAAAAGTATAAAATATTTGAGAGTTTACCAAGTTACCTAGGAACTATATAAATTCAACTATTTTTTAAAAATTTAAATAGTATTTTATTTTTTCTAATCACGTGTAAAGATGATTTTCAACATTCATTTTTTTAATAAGATCTTGAGTTCCAAATTTTTCTCCATCCCCCTCCCTTCAGCCCTCTGCAAGATAACAAACAATCTGATATAGGTTATACATGTGTAATCATGTTAAACATATATAAATTCAACTATTAAATACTATTCACAGAAACAAAGACAGATCTAAATACTTTTAAAAATTATTACTTGTTTGTTTATAAGTCAAACCAATAAAATAAAAATTATAATACTAAGTTAATCTACTTTTCTTTTAAAGCAATGTGTCACTTAAACAACCAAAGGATTATTTTATAAAATCAGGGGGAAAAATTCATACAGAGAATCAAAAGGCAAAGACTCTCAAGGGGAATGTCAAAAAAAAGTGAGAAGAGAGACTCCCAAAACCAACTCTCAAACTATACTACAAAGCAGTAATCATGGGAGGTTGGAGAGTGGGAATGGTAGTGGTTACAAAATTAGGAACCTCAATAAGTAGAACAGATCAGGTACACAACATACAGGATCAAACAATTACAGTAGCAAAGGATTTGATTAACCCAACAACTCCTATTGCTGGAATAAGGACTCACTATTGAGGAAAATTGCTAGAAAGACTGGAAAGCAGTTTGTCAAAAATTAGGTCCAAACCAATGTGTCATATCCAATTTGGTATACACATACCCACATAAACTGTAAATAAATACATGACCGAGGCACAAAAGGTGACATCATAGAGGAGCAAGGAAGAAATACCTTTCAGATCTATGGATAAAAAGAATTCATGAAGAAACACCTGATGGGAAAGGTCAAAGAAGATAAAATGGATAATTTTAATTATATAAAATTTTTAAAATTTTGCACAAATCTAATACATCAAAATTAGGAGAAAAGCTAGTAAAAAATATTTGCAGCAAGTTTCTCTGATAAAAGTCTCATATCTGATGTGTGTGTGTGTGTGTATAACAAATTGATTCTAATTTATAAGGCTAAAATCTCTTCCCTAAATTAATCAATGGTCAAAAGACATAAACATTCAGTTTTTAAAGGAAGAAATTCAAGCTATAAAGAGTCAAATGAAAAAAAATGCTCTAAATCACTAATTAAAGAAATAAAAATGAAAGTATTTGAAATTCTATTTCCCACCCATCAGATTATCAAAGATGACAAAAGAGGAAAACGATAAATGTTGGCAGGGCTAGGGAAAAAGAGTCACACTAATAAACTGTTGGTGTAATTATAGAATATTCCGGCCATTCTGGAAAGCAATTTAGAACTCTCAAAAGTTATTAAAGGATGCATAACCTTTGACTCACCCATGCCACTACTAGGCCTATACTCCAAAGAGATCAAAGATGAGGAAAAGGAGATAGATAGATAGATAGATAGATAGATAGATAGATAGATAGATAGATAGA
>CM053600.1:39296368-39325535 GCA_028646575.1 Pseudocheirus occidentalis
AGAAGTAATTTTTGAGATCATCTAGTCCAAGAATCACATATTTAGAGCTGGAAGGAACTTTAGAATTTGTGGAGCCCAAACCCCTACTTTGACAGAGAAGAAAACTGAGGTTCAGAGAAGCTAGCCCCAAGGTCATGCAGAATGTAAATGGAAGAGCTAGGATTCAAACCTGGGTTCTCTGGCTTTAAATCCAGCATTTTCCCCGGTGCACTGTATTGCTTCACCATCATTTACACATAAGAAAATTGAGGCTCAAAGAGATGACTAGCACTAAGGTGCTGGAAAAGTTTTGCTGTGGACTCTGGGAACTACTGAATATGTTACTCAATTGTTGTTAAATCATTTTTGTTATGTCCAACTCTTTATGACCCCATTTGGGGTTTTCTTGGCAGAGATTCTGGAGTGTTTTGCCATTTCCTTCTCTAGCTCATTCTACAGATGAGGAAACTGAGGCAAACACAGTTAAGTGACTTGCCCAGGGTCACACAGGTAGTAAAGTCTGAGGTTAGATTTGAACTCAAGAAGATGAGTTTTCCCAACTCCAGACCCAGTACTCTATGCACTATGGCACCACCTAGCTTCCCATGCTACCAAAAGACTAGGACAAAACTAGGGAGGGGGCTAGAGGCTCATCACAAAGTGATTGCATTTTTCTAGTCACAGACTATGGAAATGATTCATGAAGCTAATGTAGATGGTAATTTACATTGTGAAGGATGGACCCATAGTACTGAAATCATGGATCCTTAAAGTATTAGAGAAAGTAACGAGTAGTGGAATGCATAGAGTGTTGGACTGGGAATCAGGAAGAACTGAGTTTCAAGGCCAGTTCAGGTGTTCACTAGTGATATGACCTAGCGCAAGTCACTGAAAAGTTCTTGGCTTCACGTTCTTCATCTAGAAAATCGTAACACCTACCCCCAAACTTGTGAGGAGAAAATCTTGAAATGCTATGTAAATACTCGGGATTGTCGTTGTTGCTGTTGTGATAGATGACATTTGTATGGTGCTTTGTGATTTGCAAGGGTCTTTACGTACTTTTTCTTATTTGATTACCATACCAGAGGTTTGAAATAGGTAGAACAAGAGGTATTCTTATTTTACAGATGAAGACCCTAAAACTTTGGTGAAATCACTTGACTAAGCCAGTGTTAGTCTGGTCTCCTGAGGCCAAAACCAATGCTCTCCATCACCTTGAAGAGTTAGAATGCTAGGAGTTTGAGTGAATTGCCTAGAGCTGAAACTCGAACCCTATCTCCTTGTGCTCATTCCATTAATCTGTGTTTTCTGTAAGGTAACTAGGGTCATGTTAATGAATGCAGACATATGAGCAATTATACCTGAAATACTTGGCATTTCCTGGAATTTATGATCTGGTAGAAAATTTATTGATTTCTAATACCAAGCTATTTTTTCTGTGACTAGCTATTATTTGGTTTAAAAAAAATGTCACATAGTGAAATCATTTCTGCCTAGGTAACTCTTTTTTCCCCCTGGTCTGATTTCTATACTCTCCCCCTACTCTCCACCTTTTCCCCATTGCCACCTTCTTACCCAAGCCACCCTCCCCCCAGTACTGTTTTTAATAGTTTCACTCTGACATTCCAGCTGTCAGTTGCCAAGAAATTGTTTTTTATGACAAAAATCACTGGGGCAAGAATTTGTTTTGTTTGATGCCTCCTTTTGAATAGTGTGGAGTTCAAGGTCTGTCTATCAGAAGGGTCTCTTCAGTGACAGATGGTTGCTATACATGTCTTCAGGCAATGAGTCTTTTATTTAGAGGTGGAAGGAGTTGGCATTTGTGACTTTCTTTCCAGAAAATTCTCCTTTAATTGGTAGCAATATGTGAAGGAAATGCAGAAGTGACCTTCTCACCAGATTAGGCTTGTTCCATCTGTGGCATCGCTCAGCCTAAGAAATGTAGTCATCATCTTCATGGTTTGGTCACATTTCCTAAATACCCTTTGGGCTTTGGGTTAGACATTAAAAACAAAACAAAACCTCACAGAAACAGATGGGTATCAACTGACCAGTAAATGTGTTATTTAGGAAGTCCTGCAAATGAACTGAGGTGCCTCAGAAACCTAGTATTGGTATTAAGTCTCCTCAGAGAAGAGAGCAGTAGCAGCCATCCAGGTTTCACTCAATGTAAACACCTTCAACTTGATATTTGTGGGAAGGTGAGAGATGGTGGAGTGACTTGGTAGATATGTATTTGGAAGGAAACCACCCAGACTTCTTGTTTTTGATATCCTTAGAGTCCTCATTTGTTTAGGACAATTGTAAGAACTCTTAGAAAGGGTCTTTGATAGAAGGTGTCTTTTCTAAAATTGAGAGATGTGGGAGCTATTTGGTGCCTGAGGAGTCATTGTTTTTGAAAGACTGACATTTTTTTCCCCTCAGAAAACTCCAACAGCAAAACGATTTTGATCTAGTTGGAAGTTCTTGACCTAGGCATTTTCATAACCTTCTTGTAGTCACTTCTATCACGGCATTACTGCCATTTCCAAAAATAAATCCACAGATTGCATAACTCTCAGAACTGATTTGCTTGGAGAATTTCTACTCCTTTTCTCTCAGTGATGTCTAAAACATATCTTAGGGGCATTAATTAGAAATCTCAAACTGCAATAGCAATTAGACTATTAATTGAGCCAAGAACTAATTATTAGGAGGGGTAGGAGTAGGAGAAAAGATGGGGTTGCTTTCAGGAAATTGCAGCTCCTTTGATGATCACAAATTTCTTCACCCAAGTCCCACATTTTTAATACCCATGTCCTACCTAATATGTATGACGATCACGAACACCATGGAGAGGAATTGAAAATGAGTATCACCAAGAGGACAATGAAGAGGGGGTGGTGTTCATGTGAGAAGGCTACAAGGCATAATAAAGGTCCAGAATAAAAAATATCATCAAAGATATGTATGATTGAAAAAAGAAGATGAACTGATCAGGTAGTAAGAGTAACCAGCATGCTCCCCTGGTATTCTCTAGATAACAAGAAAAAATGAAGAAAGACCTAGCACTGGGTGAAACATTGCCCTATGGTGAACTTGTGTAAAGACATGGGACAAGTGATTGGGTATTAATGATCTGCAGTCAATGTAGGTAAAACTTACACTGATGAGAGTAGTCACTTAATCAATATGCATTTATTAAGCACCAACTATATGCCAAGCCCTGTTTTAGGTACTAGGGATATAAATACAATGAATGAAATAAACCCTGCTCTCAAGAAGTTTACATTCCAAATGAAGGTGACAACAATTTTACACGCGCGCACACACACACACACATATATACACACATATATTTACATATATATTCATACATATATATACATACAGTAGATTCAGAATAAATATAAAGAAAATAAAGGCAAATTATTACTGTTTTAGAAATGAAAACATCTTAGTGTTATTATGAAAATAGTTTTGGCCTTGTGGATCCCCTACATGGTCTCAGAGACCTCCAGGGATCCATAGACCACACTTTGATACCCACTGGTTTAAATCACAGAGGGCTGGAGGCGGAGGTTGGTGATTAGGGGTGGATAATATCCAACAGAACTAGTGAGATAGGCTGGGGCAAAGGTAGAAAGGGTTTCAAAAGATAAGCAGAGTTTCTGTTTGATTCTAGAGATAACAGAAAGCCGCTGGGGTTTATTGATTAAGGGAATTATGTGATTAGATCTATGTTTGAGGAAAATCCCTTTGGCAGGAGTGTAGAACATGGATCAGAGTCGTGTGAAATTCATGATATTCTGTGAGTCATGGAGATCAATTAGGATGTTGTTGAAATAGTTTAGGTAAGAGGTGAGGAAAACTTGGGTGAGTAGAGAGAAAGGATTAGATGTAAGAAATATTATGGAGGTAGAAGTGACAAGATTTGGAAATTGATCGAATATATGACATAGGGAATAGTTAGGATTTCAAGAGACAGGAAGAATGATGGTTCTTCCTAGAGAAATAGGGTAGTTTGGAAGACAAGTGGGTTTTGAGGGAAAGCTAATGAGGAGGTATGTTTTGGACTTGGAAAGAGTACTTGGGAGTGTAACATGTTTAACTGTTTGAAATGTAGCAGAGTTAAAAAAAAAAAGAATAGATGTTGGGGAGGCAACTGGCTGGGGGAAGATCATGAAGTCACAGATTCATTTGGTTACTTAAGCAATTAGTAATTTTATCACCTATTTGGACTTGGGGAAGTCACAGTTTCTCTGGGTCTCAGTTTCCACATCTGTAAGATTAGAGGTTGAACCAGATTGTTTTCAAAGTCCCCACCAGTTCCTGAATAGATGCTATGATTCTAATGGCAAACCAGCTAGTTTTCAGAGATCTCAAGTCGATCTAAATCCTTGTGAAAGATCAGGATGGTATATTGGATGCACTCTGACTATGCAAGGCTTAGAAAAGGTACATTGCATGTGTGCAGTCATGTATGTGTGAATGGGGGTGAGTAAGGAGAAAGTGGCTTTTTCCCCCAGGGAATCTGAAGAGATGCAGGCAGGGAAAGAGAAAGTTCTGTACCAGACTGGATTGATGGAGTAAATGAGTTCCCATAGTTGTTTCTGGGATTTAATTACCTGTGACAGTGGGAAAGTGACAGCCTCATGATTCTTGGATGTTTACAATGAAGCTGTCACTGGTAATGTTAGTCAGGTCACACTGGGGACGGTCTGAGGTCAGTTTTTGTCAGTGAATGAAGCTAAGACTGCGTGCTTCTTCCTTCTCCCTTCTAAACAGAAAGGAAGGTAAACAATATTTCTGAGTTTAAAATACTCAAATCCCTGCCTCTGCTATATTGCCTGTGTGATCCTGGATAAGTCACTTGACTTCTGAGTGACTGAGACACATCTCTAAGGCTGTAATTCACAGAACAGTTTTAGGTGCTCACTGATAGAGGGAGTTTTCTCACCAGGAGATTCTTACACATAATAAATGCCAGGTCTATATCCCCTTCATTCTCCAATAAAAAATTAATGTGCCAAACTTTGAGCTGAACCAAGTATAAATAGGAATACATTGGAAGAAGGATTTTTATTTTCCTTTCTCTGCTAACCTATCAGAAAGGTTAATTGGAACAAGTGAAACAAGATTACCTTTGACCTCAGTTGTTTTTCATTGAGTTGCCCAATAAGATATGCTTTCCTCCAGACTTTTACAAATGTTACCAAGTCCCCAGCTAACCTACCCGATTTTTCATTAGGTCACTTACTCTTCTTATTCCTCCATGATTTGGGACTTAAAAAGTAGAAGTAGCATTAGAAAGAAGGCTTAGTGATACATGTGGTGAGCTGATAGGCATTTACCTATAAAATCAGAATTTGTGAATTAAAAAAAGCTTCTCTCTCACCCTGCCCCCATGTCAAATTACCTGGGGAACAATTGCAATTTGTCTTCAAATATTCCAGACCATTTTTGCAAGTGTCTCATATGTTGTTGTTGTTGTTGTTGTTTTTTAACTTGAAATAAGCTACAGAAAGCTCTGAGGGCAGGGGCGTTGTTGGATTTATCTCTCTTTTGGCACCTAGAACTGTTCTTTGTATGTAGTAGGCTCTCAATAAATGTTATTGTCATTATTGAATTTCATAAAAATATTTTTCCTTCTACTTTTCCTGAATTTGCACACTAAAATGATGCAACTTGGTTGAGTGGAAATAACACTAGGTTTGGTTCCAGACAGTGCTGGGTTTGAATTCTGCTGTACCTGATCAAGGTAGAGCTGATCAAGGGAGAGCAAAGTGATTGACATGTGACAATGAGGGTCTAACTGAGATCGTTCTATATGTAGTGAATATTCTCTGGTCCTCTCTTTTAGAAGCCTGAGTAGATAGGATGGTCTTTTCTCTACCACCATTATCTCAAGTCCCCATTGGCCATGTTCCTTCCCTCCATTGTTAGGCAGTAGTAGATAGCACCACAGTTTTATTTAACTCCTTCATTATATTTTACAAAAGGATATTTATTTCATAGATATGGAAAGAACAGATATAAAAACACTTCCTCCAGCATCTCAGGGTCATACTCTCCCTTACATTGTCCTGGTCTTTGGTGGGTAGCAGGGTCCCTAATTTAACTCAATGTTGCATAGCATTGGTCCCACTAAGCACTTGGTTAAGGGTAGCATGATTGCCAGATGAATTCATATCTCAACTTCTTCTGACCTCAGATCCCCAAGATAACTCCTGAAAGTAATGTCCTCCTTGCTCCTAAGCTCATCGGTGTTGCACTATCTCTAGAACACAGAGCCTGGGAGTTCTGGAACCCTCTGGAATTTTCAAACTCTCAAGTTTGTGGAGCTCTACTGCTTTTATTTAGGGCAGAAAAGAACAAATGAAGAGTCTAAGGACCTCAGTCCCCCATTAGGCCATATGGCCTCAGTGGGGGAGAAAGCTCTACTGCTTCTCCCCTTACAGTATTGTCTCTCACTAGATTCAGTAAATGATAGATTCACATAATGAAGCCAGGGGAAGAGGTCAAAACTGATAGGCTTTTTTGATGCCTTAGTAGCAAATCAAAGAACCTGCTCCCCAACATATGATTAATGCATCAGAACCAATTATGCAATGTCCATAAGTGCTGTCCAGTCTCTCTCTGTTCCATGTCTTTGGGGTTTTCCAGGAAATAAGCCCCTTAGCCTCCTCCACATGGGGAGATGCACTTTGCATGAGCCAGACCTCGACTACATAGAATAAATTTCTGGCAGATCCCACCAGAATTTTTTTAATGACTTGTCATATTGAAGATTAATGCAGGAGCGGAGAAGGCAGGTGGTGAGAATAATACAGGGTTGAAGTTTGGAAAAGAATGAGATATTACAACAAAAGGACAGATGACTGAAAGAATATAGAATGGGGGGGGGCTTGAACTAATTAGCCCAGTCAACTTCTGGGCCTGTTTCCTTCTCTGCAAAATTCTGAGCTTGAGTTAGAAATCCGTAAGGTTCCAGTGGCTCTCTATAACATTCCATGATAGTAAGTGTGAGATTCTGGGCAAGTTGTTTAACTTCTCCAAGGCTGAATGACCTCCTTTATAGAATGAGGGTAATAATAGCATTTACCATTTATGGAACAGACTAAACAAGGAAGAATCAGAAATAACTGAACTCAAAAACCCAGTGTTCAATAAACCCCCAAAACATAAATTACCTAGGAAATAATTCTCTATTTGTCATGAACTTCTGAGGAAACTGAAAAACAGTTTGACAGAAATTAGACTTAGACCAATGTCTTAACACCTTATTCCACAATAAATTCCAAGTAGATAGATGAGGACCTAAATATTGAAGATTATACAATTAAAAGAATAAAAAACTATTAAAAATAAGAAGCAGATCTTATACCTTTTCAAAGACACAGGTGGAAAGGTATGAATTATTAACTAAAAAGAGATAGAAATGATTATAAAAGACAACAGATAATTTTCATAACATGAACTTAAAAGGCTTTTGCAAAAATAAAATTAATGCTACTAGGACAGGATAAAAGGGGAAGTAATTTACCAGGGGAAAATAATATTCAAATCAAATATCTCCTATAAAACTTTGATGTTCAAAATATATAAATGATTAATATTGGTATATAAGACCTCAAACCTTTCCCCAATATATAAATGGTCAAAGGATATGAACAAATAATTCTCTAAAGAACAATTGCAAATTATTAGCAGCTATATGAAAGCTCTAAATCGCAAATAATAAGAGAAATGCTAATAACCCCAAATTTCACTTAACACCTAGCAAATTATCAAAGATGACAAAATATGGGAATAGTCAGTATTGGAGAGGTTGTGGAAAGATGGGTGCACTAATACATTATTGGTGGAGCTATGAATTGGTAAATTTTTCCAGCGTTTTGGAATTATATGAAGAAGTGATTAAAATGTTAATAACTATTTGACTCAAAGTTTCGCTGTAAGGTATGCATTCCAAGGACATCAATGACAAAAAAGGAAAGAAAGGAAATATCTATAGTAGCATTTTTTTTTTCGATAGCAAAGAACTGGAAGAAATGAAGATATTTATTGATTGGGTAACAGCTAAAGAAATTGTGGGACATGGGTATGATGGAATATCACTGTGACATAAGACATGATGAACAGATGGAAATGAGGAAGCATGGCAAGAAATATATATATGGATGCAAAGAGAAATAAACAGAACTGGGAAAACACAATACACAATAACTACAGTAATGTAGAAATTGTCAAAATTTAATGCTACAAAATTAAAATGGCCAAACAGCCCCAAAGAAGAGATATGAGAAGATACTTCCCTCTACTTTTTTTGGAAGTAGGCAATCACTGTCTAAAACATTGGACTTTTTTGATGGGTTGGTAAGTTTAACAGAGCTTTTAAAAAATCTTTCTTTCTCTTTCAAATTAATTCTTTATTATAAAGGATGCCCTCTGGGATGAGAATGATACAGGAGGAAATATAAGTGATGGAAAAGCATCATATCAGTAGAAGACTTTTTTGTTTTGTTTTGCTTTTTGGAGGAGCAATTGGGGTTAAGTGATTTGCCCAAAGTCACATGGCTAGAAAGCGTTAAGTGTCTGAGGCTGAATTTGAACTCAGGTCCTCCTAACTCCAGGGCCGGTGCTCTATTTGCTATGCCACCTAGCCACCCCGAAGATTTTTTTTAATGGTATCTATCGTATCTATCTAGTTTTTTCTTTCTCATGTTTTCCCCCTTTGTTCTGATTCTTCTTTCACAACATGACTAATACAGAAATATGTTTAATATGATTGTACATGTATAGGTTATCAGATTGGTTGCTGTCTTGGGAAGGAGAAGGGGAGGAAGAAAAATTTGGAACTCAAAATCTCAAAAAAGTGAATCTTTGTGTGTAACTGGAAAAAATAAAATACTATTAAGTGGAGGGAAATAAATAAATAAAAATAGTGTCTACCTCACATAAAGATTGTAAGGACCAGATCAGATCACGTGTACACATGATACTTTGCAAACCTCAAAAAAACCATATGAATCTAAATTGTTGCTGTTGTTATTTTTATTTTTTATTTATTATTACTTTTATTTATTTACATTAATTAAATACAGTATTTCTTACAATACTATAATAAAAAATTATTTTTTATTATTTATTTTCATTTTATCCAAGGGAGATCAGATAGAAATAGGATTATTGTTTTATGTTCCATGTTCTACAGGTTATTAAGCTGGTAGATAAAGTGAATGCTTTTTGTTACTGAATAAAAATATTATAACTATAGATTTATAGGCTCACTGAAAACATCTTTGGGACAACTTCAAATGCAGACATGATGATGAGGATGGTGAATAGGAGGAGGAGGAGGAAAAGGAAAAGGAGGAGGAGGAACAGGAGAGGGAAAAAGAGATGGGAAAGGAGGAGGAAGAAGAAGAGAAGGAGTTCTTTAGGTCATGCAGGTAGTTTGGATATAGGAAGAGGAGAGAAAGGGAGAGGATAGTTTCCTGTAGCTTTTAAGCCTACAAAGATAAGAAAGCTCTATTACCTACTGGAATGAGGGATTGGTGGGAAGGAGAGGTGGAACTAAGCACAGTAATATATCCATAAAGCACTGTGTGCTCTTTGGGGGAAGGGAATAATATGAATACAAGGTGTTATTACATATCATTATGACTTTATGATGGCACAGTAAATTGTAATCATGTTTATGGCTTCCGAGTTGATCATTATTTCCCCAGTGTTTGGTGTTCTAATATGAATGATGATTACTTCATACCATGTGCTAAGCAGGTACTGATTCATAATCATTCAGCTCAGAAGGACACTCCATGAGACGATGAATTCAATTGTCTCTGGGCCTGAGCTATTCTCTTATTGCAGGTTAGGCAAGCAGCTCTAGAATGTGCAGAAGCTCAAAGAAGACCGCAGAAGCCTTTTGGTTCACACAAGCACCAACTGGCTAAACAAAAGTTATCGCAGGAGCTGAAAAGTTTCCCTTGGCTTCTGAAGGTATTCTGTTTGTGAAAGGTGAATATCTTGGGACCTAGGAGAATGTGAGTCGGCATTATTTCTAGCTCAATGAAGAATTTGAGGACAGGGTGAAGATTTACTTCTGTTTTTGTTCTAGTTGGTATACTTGATTTTGTTAAATGTTTTCTAAGAGAGTCTTGTGAAAACCAATGAAGAATGACCTGAATTTAAGTGATTAGAGCTTCTTATTGATTGTTGCTCCCTTTTAACCTCTGAAGACTTGAACTTGAACTTTGTTGTATTGATCTGTAGCTACACAGTTCCCTACCCTTTTTGTTTAGAGTTTGTTAAGACCTTCAGAAAAGAAGGTAATACATTTTACTTTAAAATAGGCTCACTATTTGCCATTTCTTATACAATCACCTTTTAAAAAATTATACTGTTATGGAAATGGTTGCTTTAATCCATAAATTAAGAATAAAATGAATTTAAAAATTTAATAATAGGCACACAATTGCTAGAGATTTTGGCACAGGCCTGTAGTCTCAAATCCAGGGGAGGCTGAGGCTGGCAACTTTGCTGAGCCTGGGTCTTTCAAACAGCAGCAGGCTATACTGATCTGTGTTGGCACTAAATTTGGTATCAGTACAGTGAACCTTTGGGAAGGGTCTAAAGTTGCCATGAGGGACTAAACAACCTAGGTCTGAAACAGAGCAGGTCAAAGGTCCTATGAAGATGAATAGTGAGGGTGGGACCATGTTATTAACATCTGCACTTTCAGCCTAAGTGAGATGGCAAGGTCTAATGTTTAAAAACATGAAAACTACTGCAACAAATACACTACTGAGATCATAAAAAGTAGAAGGATGATGGTGGTGGAATCTTTGAAGAATATAAAGAAAATGTAGGCACTTTTCCTTCTACTATGTGAATTTCTTCTATTGCCTTCCATTTGTTTCATGTTAGGAACTGTTCAAAGAGTACAATACCTTGGCCATAGGCAGTTCTGAGAAGAATAGATAGACCTGAAACTCCGGCTGTGTACCGATAGAGATATGTGACTCCTGATTGGCTGAGAGACCTCTAAGATAAAGGCACATGGAGAAAACTGACCTGAAACTATATCCTTTGATTCTCAGTGCCTATACCCCCACAGATTTCTAAGAAAGAATGAACTTCTTGGGTTAGAGAATTCTCTTTATGGAAGTGAGATTTATTCTTGCTCCCCAGTCAAAGAGATTATTTGTTCTTTTTTTTTCATGATTAAGGAGTATTCATTTTCTCCCCCTCCCCACATTTGAACAACAAGAAAAACAAATATAAAATACTCATAACAAATATACATAGTATATATAATAAAATAAAGCAAATTCCCTCATTGGACATGTCCAAAAATGTATGTTTCACTTTAAATCCACTACTTCTTTGCCATTAAGTGGGTTGAGTGTTTAATCTTTGGTTCTTTGGAATCTTGGGCTCTCTGCATTGATCAAGCTTCTAAAATCTTTCAACGTCATTTTCCTTTATATCGTTGTTGTTATTGGATAAACTAGACTCCTGGTTCTGCTTATTTCACTTTGTATCAGTTCATAGAAGACTTCTTAATTTCCTCTAAAATGTCCTGTTTCATTATTTCTTATAGAATGATAATATTCAATTATATTCATATACTATGATTTGTTTCACCATTTTCAAATGGTCAGGCACACCTTTACCTTTCATTTTGGGGCTACTATGAGAGCTGCCATAAATATTTTTGCATATATGGATCTATTTTTAGGAGGGCTAGAACCAGCTCCCAAGAGTTGGTTGTCAAATTTTCAGTGTGAACATTTACACATTGGAAATAGGCAAATGGTACAAATCAAGACTGGGAAACTAGGTGACACAGGTCAGGAAGACCTGAGTTCAAACCTGGCCTCAGATGTATTAGATATGTGAGCCTGTGCAAGTTACATAACCCTGTTTGCCTCAGTTTCCTCATCTGTAAAATGAGCTGAAGAAGGAAATGGCAAACCATTCCAGTATCTTTGCCAAGAAAACTCAATGGGATGGTGAAGTTAATGGTGGAATTTGAATTCAACTCTTCCTGATGCCAGGCTTGGTACTCTAGCCACTGAACTACATAGCCACCACTTTTGAAGTAAGTAGTAGACTCACTCCTTTGATTCTATATGCAATGTGGTGTTTCCATTATACTTCACTGCCTGGTGAGGATATCCCTTTAGAATGGGAGGAAGGACAACAGTCTGGAGATAAAAAATGCTGGCTTCAAAAGAAAGAACTGATTCTATGAAAGAAAAATACTGTAATCAACTATTGCTTAGTTTGGGGAAAAATAAATCTTAAGATTATTGTACATTAAACCTTAATTCATTTTTAATTCTTAATTTGGTTAAAAAATAAAATAAGGTAAGGTGCTAGAGTAAAATTTATTATGTTTTAGCTGAAATAAAAAAATGCAGAGGTAGTAATCATGATCTCAGATAAAACAAAAACAAAAATGGATATAATTAAAAGAGATAAGCAGGGAAACTAAATTTTGCCAAAAGATACCATAGATAATGAAGTAATACCTATAATGAAAATACATGAACAAATGGCATAGCATTCCAACTGTTAAAGAAAAAGTTAAATGAATTACAAGAGGAAACAGACAATGAAACCATACTAATGGAGAACTTCAATTTACCTCTCTCAGAGGTAGACAAGTATAATCATAAAATAAATAAAAAAGAAATTAAGGAGATGAGTAGAATTTTAGAAAGCTTAAATAGAATAGACAGATGGAGAAAACTGGATGGGAACAGAAAGGAGTATACCCTTTTCTCAACTGTACATGCCCCCTTCACAAAAACTAAGCATGTATTAGGGCATAAAAACCTCATAAACAAATGAAGAAAAACAGAATTATTAAATGTACCCTTTTTAGAGCATAATACAAAAAATTACATTGAATGAAGGTCCTTGGAAACAAAGTTTAAAAATCAATTGGAAAGTAAACAATCTAATCCTAAAGAATGAGTGGGTCAAATAATAATCATAGAAAAAACAATCATTTCATTACAGATGCTGACAACAATAAAATAACATACCAAAATTTGTAGGATACAGTCAAAACAATACTTATGGAAAATTGTGCATCTCTAAATGTTTTCATCAATAAAAGAGAGAAAGAGTAGGTCAATAAACTAGGCATACAACTTAAAAACAGCAAATTAATTCATTTTGGGATCTCTTTTAAGAAGTGAAATTAAAATTAAAAATTTCTATTTTGCCCTCTGGTTCTATAACATCAGGACCATTTTCCTTTATAATTTTTTGAAATATAACAAAGTTCTTTTTTTAATCATGGCTTTCAGGCAGTCCAGTGATTCTTAAGTTATCTCCCTTTGATCTATTTCCCAGGTCTATTATTCTTCTGAAGACATATTTCACATATTTTTTTACTTTTTTCAGTCTTTTGACTTGTTTTATTATTTCTTGTTGTCTCATTGCATCATTAACTTCCACTTAGTTCTAATTTTTAAAGATTTTCTTCACTGATGTTTTATACCTCTTTTACCATTTGGCCAATTCTGTCATTTAAGGAGTTATATCATCCATTACATTTTGTGCCTCTTTTCCAATTGGATGAATTCTGTTTTTTAAGGAATTCTTTTAAGTATTTTTGGTGACTCTTTTATCAAGCTGTTAATTTTCTTTTTCATAATTTTTCTTGCATTATTCTTTCCCCAATTTTTCTCTGCTGTTCTTATTTGATTTTTAAAATCATCTCTCTCTTCTCTTCTCTTCTCCCTCCCTCTGTCTCTCTCCCTACCCTCTCTCCTTGGTCTTTTTTCTTTAGTTCTAAGAATTCTTGTTGGGCTTCTGTTCAATCTACATTTTTTTCTTTGAAAAAACATCCATAGAAATGCTTTCACGTCATTGTCTTTTTCTGAATTTATGTCTTAAACTTCCCTGTCACTATAGTACCTTTATGTCATCAGACTCTTTTGTTGTTTGCTCATTTTTCCAGTCTTTCTTCTTGACTTTGAACTTTGTATTAGGGTTGGACTCTCCTCACCTTGGGGGATGTGGGGCTCATTGTCCCAACATTCAGGCTTTTTTGCATTGTTGTTTTCATAACTAGCTCTGTGGGTCTGTAAGTACTGCTTTCCTGGTCTGTATTCTTGTCCTCACCCAGGAAAGTTCTCTGCTTCCTTATGACTGCAAACAATAGTGTCCCTCTCTGCCTAGGAACTGTGACCAAAAACTAGGACCCCTGCTCCCTATTTATTGAATTTATTGCAATCTGGAACTGGGTAATAAGTAATGGAGCTGCCAATGGCACCCAGCCCTGTGCCTAGTACCTGCACAGAAGTCCCCTGGAATCTCTTTCTGACCGGGTATTCAATCCTCTTTTCATCTTTGGGTGCTGAGAACTCCTAGAATCTCTGTTGCCGCTGCCTATGCTGCTCCTGTTTCCATTGCAACCTCCAAGCTCCACAGCTGGCATTGCCTCCACTCTCTTCTCCCTGCCAGCCCTGACCCCAGGGCCACAGACTTCTTCTTTGGATCTCATACGTTGTCCTGGACTGGAATAAAATCTCACCCCAACCTTTATTGTCTATGCTGTTCCAGAATATGATTTGCATGTTATTTTCAAGTTGTTTGGAGGAAAATGTTGGGAGATCTCAGGTAGAAATGCTCTTTCTACTTTGCCATCTTTGCTCTGTTCTCATGCTGTTGATTTTTAAGGGTTTATTTTTTATCCTGCAACCTCAATGAAACTACTAACTGTTTCAATTAATATGTTTGCTAATTCTCTAGATTTTCTAAGTATGCCATCATATATCATCAGCAAATAGGAATAGTTTTATCCCCTCTATTCCTAACTTTATGGTGGTATTTCTTTTGTCTTATTATTGTTGCTAACATTTCCAGAACTATATCAAATACTAGGGAGGAAGGTGAGCACTTAAGTATAATTAAAAAAAATATTTTCCTTTCTTGTGTCAGTAGGAAGGCTATATAATACAGCAGCAATAGCACTGGCCTGGGAATATTTTTCTTTCACTGTTAACTATCTGTGTGACTTTAAGCAAGCCAATTAAACTTCTAGAAGTCTCATTTCCTTCATCTGTAAAATAAGAGTTAAAAATTTTATTCTTGGTTTAAGGTTGCTATATAGACCAAATAAAATGATGTATATAAACATGTTTTCTAGCCCTTAAAGTACTGTATAAATGTAAGTTATTACTGTTTGGTTTCCATGGGAATGTGTGTTTCTAGAGAGGGTAGACTGTGTATATTTGCTATGGGCAGGTGCTTAAATGCTCTTTGTTCAGTGATATGAGATGAGGACAGGAAGTAGGCAGATGGAATGTGACCTTGGAAATCGTGGATGGGGCCACTGCAGATTTTGAAGGCTGAATCACATTTGTATGAGGTGAATTTTTTTTTGTAAAGTACTTTAAAGTCTTCATTATGCCTCCAGTTTAAAATCAATCCTAATTCCACAAGTAGGGAAGCCAGAGTGTTGATTCTGTAGATACTGACGGGCATTAAATTTACATGTGTTGAATATGCTTTCTCTACCACCGGTTCAGAACTCACAGAAAAAAAAAATGCTTTTTTCATAGCATGGAGATAGGGGAGGTGCACCATGTCCTGAGGTGGACTTCAGAACAGAGGAACTTGTTTTCAAGTTTTATGCCAACCTTGCCTCGACTGCACTGTCTGCTTGAGTATTGTAAGCTTGTAAGAAGAATATTTGTAAACTGGAAATGCTGACCATCTGTAAGTTTCTAAACGACTTTTAGCACACCCTTCACGTTTTTGCACATCTGTACAGCTAGGGGCAGAAAGATGAATCTTTGCTAATTCTGGCTTGTGTTAAATAAGGCCTGTTCAGTTCTGGCATAATTTTACATTATTTTTTCATGACTGAGTTCTTAGACCTTTATTAGCTGGTCTATTGTAGTAATTCTATTTAGTTAATTTTCTCTTCCATCTTGGTGTCAGTTGCATTTTTTTCCTCCTCCCTGGGTATTATTTGAGAATATTAGCTCTAATGAAAACCCTTTACTTTTTTTGAGGCCTTTGTATGAAATTACTAAACCTGTGTTTAACTCAACAACACACTTCTGTTCATTTGCTCTAATATGTGAGAATATATTTTCTCCCTCTTTGTAAGGAAGAATTCATTTTCAGCCTTTTTGATTTAATAGTCAGATCTATCATGAATTCTAGAGGTGCTATATGCTAAGTGCCTCACTAACAAATCTTACTGAAAATTGTTCTTGGGAGTAAAGAAATGGATTTCTCTAAAATTACTGGCTAAAAACATGACCGTGTCTCCCCTGTCCTGAATAAAGCCTCACTTGAATCTTCTGGCCCTTTTACATTTTGTCCAACATCTCTTCTGCCTTTTGTAGCTAAATTCCTTGAAAAGGCCATCTATAGTGGGTACCTCCAGTTTTTTCTTCACTCACTCTCTTCTTAACCCTTTATAATCTGGCTTCTGACCTTATCATTCTACCGAAACTTCTCCTTCCACAGTTATGTGCTTGGTAGTTGTCCTTCAGAGCTGAAGAAGACTATACTGGGGTCAAGGCACAGTGTGCGCAACTATGGCCGATCAGACTGATATGAGCTTCAAGAGCTCCAACACAGGTTGGGCACAGTTAACTAATGATATCTTCGCTGGCAAATCCAGTGTTCTTCTTTTTTTTAAAAATATTTTTTATTTGTTTTCGAATGTTCTTCTCAATCATTTTCCTTGACTTCTCTGCAGTCTTTGAATCTGCTGACCACTCTCTGCTCCTTGATGCTTTATTTTCTCTAGGTTTGCAGGACTCTAGTCTCTCCTGGTTCTCCTTCTGCTTCTCTGACTGCTCCTTCTCTGTCTTTTTTTGCTAGATCATACATTCTTAAAGTAGATGCCCCTCAAGGTTCTATCCTGAGTTCCCTTCTCTTCTTGTCTACTACTTTACTTGGTGATCTCATTAGCTCTCGTGGATTTAATTATCATCTCTCAGATTTACCCATCCTCCCCTAAACTCCACTGACTTCCAATCTTGCATCTATAACTCTCAAACTGGATGTTCCGTAGACATCTGAAACTCAATATTTCCAAAACAGAACTCATTATTTCCTCTCTTTAACTTTCCTTGCCTCCTAATTTCCCTATTACTGTTGAAGGCAACAGCATTCTCCTTGTCCCTCAGGTTCACAACCTAGGAGTCATCCTGGATTTCTTACTGTCTCTCACTCAAACTGTTGCGAAGGCCTGGTTTCCCCTTTTCAACATCTCTTGAATATGCCCCTTTACTCCTTTGACACTGTGACCACCCTGGTGTAGGCCCTCAGTATCTCACGCCTGGACTATTGCAATAGCCTACTGGCAGATCTGGCTGCCTCAGCCCTTTCCTTTCTCCAGTCCATTCTCCATTCAGTAACTGAAGTGATTTTTCCCAAAATGCAGGCCTGATCATGTCACCCCTCTACTCAATAAACACTAGTGGCTTCCCATGACTGTAGCATCAAATACAAAATGCTGAGTCTGGCACTCAAAGCCCTTCATAACCTAGCCCCCTCCTGCCTCTCTTGCATCTTCTTCTCTGCAATATGCTGTTCAGTCCAGTGATACTGACCCCCTTTGTGTTTCATGAACAAGATATTCTGTGTCTAGATTCCAGGACTTTTCTTTTCTTCCCCTCCCCCTCCCCCGCCCGCCATGTCTGAAACATCTTCCTTCATCTGCTCTGCCTACTGGGCTCCTTACATCCCTTTAGATCTAAACTAAAATTCTTCTTCTGCCTTTCTCAACCCTCTTAATTTTAGGGCCTTCACTTTGATCATTATTTCCTTTTTATCCTGTATATGGTTTGCTTTGTATAGTTTTTATTTGTCTGTTTGTTGTGTCACCCCCATTAGATTCTAAACTCTTTGAGCATAGGGACTGTCTTTTATACATTTTTTTCTGTAGCTACAGTGCTTAGTGCAGTGCGGTGCATAGTAGGTACATAATGAATGTTTCTTGATTCATTGAAATGCAAAAGTTAAGATGAAATCCCTTTCTTTATTGATTTTCCTTTTCCAGTAGCAATGATAGTATTGATTTAAGTGTTGTTCCAGAGCTGGAAGAGGGTAGGGGATGTGGAAGACATACATTTCCCTGGGGCAAAGCACTTGGCAAGAAAATGATCATGGCATAAAGTGAACTATGATATGTCACAGGAGGTACTTACCAGTCAATACTCTAGAGGGCACTAGAAGACGTTGCAGTGATTCCAGAAACAAGGGACAACTGTGAGAAGGGAGAAAATCGATTTCAACTCAGGTCTTCCTGACTCTGTGCCAGTGCTCTATCCATTAGTGCCAGTGCACTAATAATCTGTCCCTCTAGAGGCATTTTCCAAAGTAAGAGGGGATCGTTTATTTGGAACCAGAGGTTTTTAAAGGCACTAAAGGTCTTGCATGATACTCCAAAAACCATTGCACATACCGTGCATAGGCCATATTCCTATGCATGTGTTCTGCAGAAAAGCTAACTTTGTGGATTTTTGTGCTTTGTGGATCTATATCCATTCAGAACCTTAGGTTACATATTTTTACTTTCTCTAGTGACCCAGAGAACAGAATTAGCTTAAAACCAAGGCATTGAATGCAATTGCATAATAAAGAAAAATAACATAAAATCTTCATCTTATAAGCCTGGGACATATATTATCAGTGGGAAGAATGGACCCAATTAGGTGTCATGCATGTGGACATAGATCTTGGGAACATGAATGGGGAGGGCACCTGAATGGAGAGTTAATTCAGACCTATGATGCTTTAAAGCTTCAGACATCTTCCAGTAATGATATCATATTGTTCTTTGTGTTCTAACTCCTTGCTAGGTTTTTCTTTGTGTTGGACCTCTTCCTGGAAATCACAGTATGTCTCTGTTGCTCTCTGTAGTATCATATTTTTGCTGCTCCCTCCTTCTCCTCCTCCTCCTCCTTCTCCTCCTCCTCCATCTCTTCTTCTTCTTCCTTCTCTTCCTCCTCCTCCTTCTTCTTTCTACCCCCTTCTCTCTCTTTCTCTCTCTCTCTTTCTCTCTCTCCCTCTCTCTCTCCCTCCACCCCCGTTCCCATCCCAGGCTCCTCTGCTGTCTCTTATACCATGCTACTCTACTGGTCTCATGACTTTGTTTTCTGCCAGCACAAGTTTCATTCAGACTTCATACGTTCAGGACCAACTGGCAACTATCTCAGCTCCTTGTCTACTAGGGTACAGAGTCTAGAAATCCTATCACTGGTGAGGGTTGGCAGATGGTTCTTTAGTCAGATATCAGAGACCCCCTACACAAAGATTAAATTGCCCTTTTGAATTCTTGTGTCTGTAACTGTTACAGTCCTCTGTCCCAGACAACTGCAGCACTAAGGATTAGAAATTTCCAAAGCTCCTCTCTGACTTGCCATTCAAAGTCAAAGTGAAAGGGCAAAGTCATTTTCCTATACCCACCTGGCCCTTATTCCTACCTTTATTATTAGTTCCCTTCTTCTATTTCAACCAGTTTAGAAAAATCAGTCTTTCTATACATGTGTAAATTATGGTTAAATACTGATGTTTTTAACATATGGTGATATAAAAAGTAAATAACTATTAGACAATTAACACGGATAGTTTCTATACTTCTATTTTTATTTCAATTATTTGAATGCTTAAAGTCATCTTCCTTTTTATTGCTATAATTATTTCTGCATATTAGAAAAAGCTAATGAATTTAAGAGCATGAATT
The DNA here is from genome assembly GCA_028646575.1 of Pseudocheirus occidentalis. Lineage (NCBI taxonomy): Eukaryota > Metazoa > Chordata > Mammalia > Diprotodontia > Pseudocheiridae > Pseudocheirus > Pseudocheirus occidentalis. The sequence continues at coordinate 39,316,065 of CM053600.1, forward strand.
TCATGATTATATGTGAAATATAAATATTTGTATTTCCTTAGTAGGGATACATTGTGCATATTTTTAGAGAATGACAGTTCTCAAGAAAGTACAGACTTTTGCTTACTATTAATATTTTTGGCTAATTATACTGTTAAAGATAATTGTATATTTGCTTGAGGTTTTTTTAATGGCTTGGTTAAAGGAATAGCTGGTGTGTTTCTCAAATTTTCAGATGAAACAAAGTTAATAGGGAATAGCCAACCCTTCAGATGACAGAAACAGGATCCAAGAATATCTTGATACACAAGAACATTGGATGAAATCTAATAAGATAAAATTTAGTAGAGATAAATATAAAAATTTAGTAGAACAAATGCAAAACAGAGATCCTCAAGAGGCATAAATTTATTGGGTTAATAGAGAAGGGAGGTTATGAGGGCTGGAAATTTAGACCTCTTACAACCTGTTCATCAACAACAGTGCTAGGCCTTTGCTCTGATAATTATTTTCTATTTATCCTGTATATAGCTTGCTTTCTATCTCCATATATAATTTGTTGGCTTGTTGTCACCCCCATTGGATTCTAAGCTCTTTGAAGATAGGGACTGTTTTTAATTTCTTTTTTTTTTTTTGTATCCATAGTGCTTAGCACAGTATCTGATACAGAGTAGGTCCATAATTAATACTTATTGATCTGTTGCTGGTACCCAGGACACTTCCTACTTTCCATACTATCATTCATTCTCCTGGGGCCAATGCTGCTGCCAGTACCCCATGCTTGTTCCTGCCACCAGTGTCCAAAATCTGCAACTCTTCTAGGGCCTATATAGTACTTGTACTCTCTATGAGTACAAAACATTAATAGCTTATTTCAGAGAATGTTGAGGTTCACTTGTGTTCTCTCTATCCCAAAAGCTTGACAGAGGAGGTTAGATCTTGGATTTTCTTAGTCTTGACCTCCTAACCCTTTGATCTCACATAGGCCACCATCTGCCTCTCCGGCTTTGTCTGGTTTGCTCCTTGGTATCCTTCTGGAAATGGAGTGGTTGGCTTTTTTAGATCTCTGCTCACCAGGCCGCTGGTAGCATGAGGGAAAATTCAGGTAGCTCTAGGCAAGCATGTTCAAAGTATATTGGAGTCATTCCTAAGTGAAAGAGAGTTACTTCTGACTAGTCTAGGTCACAGGAATAGATAAAAAGGCATTAGCAAGGCTGACAGTTCCTTCTCTCCCCTATTGGGGGCCTGGAGTACCTGATCTGTTATATTGTCAAGGTTAGAAATTGGTGTGACAACTTTGTCCAAGTCTCTGAAGTTCACCAAACTGCTGCATGCTATCTGCCTTGCCAGCCAGATGAGCTGGTATAACTAATTAGTCCAGCCTCTTTTATCTCTATCACCAGGGAGCAGACAGCTCTCACGATCTGGGGCATGGCATTGTTTCATGTTCACCACTTAGGGTGGCTCAGGCAATGCTAAGGGTTTCTGTTGGTCTTGCCCACAATAACCAGCATAATGATTGCCACAAACATCCATACAAGTGACTTCCTCAGCTCATGGTGCCTCTCCCCTTGTTGGTCTGCTTTCCAAACGTGGTAGTATTTGATTAGTACTAGTATTTATAATAGTCAACCCCACTCCCCACAAGCCGTCACTACAGAAACTGGTTTCCTAATGGATTATTTTAGAGACTGCTGGTATGATAGTACCATGGCTGCTGGTATTCAAGTGGGGAGGGGCCTTTATGGCTTAGGCTTGAACAGAGCTAAAGGACTTCTATTACCCTGCTTGTGATCCACTTTACTAACACCGGCACTTGGTTGTCTCCTTATCCATATTTAAGGAATATCACACAAAATTTCTCACTTGAGAGGGTATCATCACCTGCTACCCTCAACTTGTCAGTGATCCCACTTTCTCTTTCTGCTTGCCCCAGAGTATTTTTCTGGGGGTGTAGCATCATGATTATGAAGGTAATAATCCTGCTGTACTTTGCTCTGGTCAGATCACATCTGGAGGGCTGAGCTTGAGTTTGGGTGCCATTGATAAGCTCAAAAGCAAACAATAGAGTCACTAAGATGATGAAACATCTCAAGGTCATGCCATGTGAGAACTGATTGAAGGAACTATATATAGGATCATAGGTCTAGAGCTGGAAGGAATTACAGAAGCCATTTACTCAAGTTCCCTCATTTTAAAGGTCAGGAAATTGAAGTCAAGGAAAGTTAATGACTCTTCCAAGGTCACACATAGTAAAAGGCAAGACTTGAACTCTAGTCCTTTGACTCTGGTTTGATTACTCTACCAAGCTATGTCCCTGGGGATATTTAAGTTGGAGGAAAAAAGGCATCTATGACTACCACCTTCAAGTACAAGGTGTACTTTTTTGGTAGCTTAAAACCAAAGACTTTTGGGATACCCTTATTTGAAAGACTTCACAAGGAAGAGATATTAGACTTACTTTGATTGATCCTTGTAAAGGTAACGGTAATTTGAAGATTTTCCCTGCCCCTTAGTAAAACTAGGGGAATTTGAAGACCTTTCCTGCTTTGAAGATATACCCTGCTCCCTAATAGGCTGAATGTAATCACGTGGATCCTGTGGTGGGAGCAGTTTGCGGAAGCTTGGAGCAAAGGCCATAGAAAGCTGGGAGTGAGAGTAGCTAGACCAGAGGGAGGAGAGGATGCATCTGAGGGAGACAGTTAGGCTTGTGAATCAGTTTTGGGCTCTCTGTGATGCTGTGGCTTATTAACTTCTTGGCTACTGTGATGGAATTGGTTTACTGGTTTAGGGATTCAGTTTTCTAGTGTCTGAATAAATGCTTTGCTTCTGTCTTCTATAGGTAGAGTGTTATATTTTGTGATTGTGCACTATGTTGGCACTTTTTATAATGACCATTGGTGCTGTGAATATGGGGTTGGTGCTATAATCCTACAAAGCAGCACTAGGAACAATGAGTGGGTGTTGCAAAGACTCAAATTTAGATTGATAGAAGGGAGAGCAATTAGAGTTATATGAAGTTAAATGAACTGCCTCTAATGATGGTGCTTCCCACACTGAAGTCCTTCAAGCAGACTCTGAATTGTAGCACGGCAGACATTTGACTTCTGCCACAGGTTGGGTTAAATGACTTCTAAAGTCTCTTCTACCTCTTCTGTTCTCTGAGTCTGAGTTCCTATTATGCAGATATAACCAGGCTTCATACCAGATCTGCAACCAGATCATCCAAGATGGAAGCACCCATGGGAGATAGCTGAGACTTGCTCCTGGAAGAAGAGAGTCTGTGATTTCCTGCTACATGGGTGACCACAGTCTCTTTCCATTGGCTACATAGTCAGAATTGGCTAAATCTTTGTTTATTTAAAATTTTATTTGATTTTATTTTTAATTTGTGGAATAAAACAAAGATTTTCATAACAGTATAATAAAAAAGATTATTGCACATGAAACTGCAAGTCCATTATATATAACTTGCTATTTCCTTTTAAATATATAATAAAGTTTTGCAAATTTATTTTTTCCCTTTTTTCTCTTCCCTCTTCCCCTCCACTATAGAGATGGCTACCATTAGACACAAATATGCATATGTATGCAAAATCATTCTATACATATTTCTATTTATCAGCTCTTTTGCTGGATGCAGATGGCATCTTACTTCATATGTCCTTTGTAGTTAATTTGGATATTTATAATAGTCAAAATGATTTATTCACTTAAAGTTGTTCTCAAAACAATATTGCTATTACAATACACAACATCATCTTGGTTCCATTCATTTTGTTCTTCATTATTTTGTGAAAGTCTATTCATGTTTTTCTAAGATTATTGACTTCATAATTTCTTATAGTATAACAATATTTCATCATAATTATATATCACAATATCATCTTTAAAACTAACAAATGGGGACCATCTTTTCATAAGTAACAATGGGAATCATAGATTGAGGTGTGTGTGACCATGCCCACCCACACCCCCCTTTTAGGCACTGTGGCCCTGAGAAATGGGTTTGGAATTTTTTTTCGTCCTTAGGTGCAGATGGTAGATTCCCTGGACCTGGAAACTGCAGCCGTGGAAACATTTGGAGGTTCTGGGATACAAGCCCAGGAGGAACTTTGGGCTTGGAACTTGGTTGGACCATGTTATATAGGAACTGAGTTAATCTGTAAACCTAATCCTTTCTTCTTCCCTAGAGACTGAGATGGTATAAAGGGGGATTATGTCCCCTAATTGGGGGAGGGGGATAGATGGGGTGGATATTTATATGTTTATACTTTCAAGTAAATACTCCTTTGTAGAAACAAATCTGACTGGTAAGTTGCTTAAATGGATCTAGGATATAAGTGATGCCTAAAATTGGGGGAACAGCATCAGTAGAGGTTTGAGCCAATGGCAGAAAGTCTAGCTACTCCCAACTCTCCTTAATGATGCTAGAGAACCCAGGGGAAAGAGGCAAATGTGATTTGCCTTCAGTAATCACTGTTACACATAAAACATGATACTAGGTTGTCTGGCGGAGGAGGAGACTAGTTTTCTTGTTAGCCTCTGAAATGCGTCTTGCACACTGCCTTCTTGATTCTTTGGCTAACATAGCCTCACCATATATTCTTTATTTGCTTGAATTGGATCTCTCCAAACCCAGCTCAAATTCCTCTTCCTGTCCTCTTCTTTTCTTCCCTTTCATTTAGTTTGTATTGTCTACTGACATCTCTTCTATTTGTATTGGGCTGTTAATTCTCTTTTGTCTCATTTAAACAATTAAAAATCATGGAATTTTTCACATTTAAATGTCTTCTAGCCACCACTAAACAGTAAACCTCTTGAGATCACAAGGATTTCTTATATGTATATGTTTATTACACAAAGGGTAACAGTGTGGTGTAGTGATTGGAGGACCAGTCTTAAAGTCAGGAATTTCTGGGTTGCAATCCTGCTTCTGACATGTGCTAGATGTGAGATTACGGGTAAGTCACTGGACTTCTTAGTGTCGTGTCTCCAGGCCACTTTGTAAGGCTGTACATGATAGAAAGCTATTCAACTTCATTGATGGAAGAAGTTTCTGCATGAAGAGTTCCTAACTGATGGAATTCCCAAATTTTAACAACAACAAAACCCAGAGAGAGATAAATTACTATAAGTGCTGCAGAGGTTTATCATTGAAGACTGGGGTAGGGGTGTTAGAGTGTGCCCTGAGGTTCCCCGGAATCTTCTGGGAACATGTATCTTTCAGTACTAAAGGACTTATACTTTGAGATGATAAAGCCAGACCTCAAAGGATAATAAAGCTGACCGGGATGGAGGAACACTTAGATAATGTGCTGTCAGAAATATATTTGAAAATTCTGAAACATATTCCATATTCTAAAACGGATCACGGGGGAAGATGAAGCTGGCATTAATTGCTATTCAGTTATGTAGGACCTTGTGATGCCCTTTGGGGTTTCCTTGACAAAGATACTGGAGTGGTTTGCCATTTCCTTCTCTAGTTCATTTTACAGATGAGGAAACTGAGGCAAACAGGGTGAAGTGACTTGCCCAGGGTCACACAACTATTAAGTGTCTGAAGCTAGATTTGAACTCATGAAGATGAATCTCCCTGACTCCAGGCTCCCCACTCTGTGTGCTATGGCACCACCTAGCTGCCCCTGGGCATGAGAGGAAAAGGTAAAAGGGAATTTTGCTTTGGATCTTACAGGGGTCTTGGAGGTGTAAGGTCAACAAAGCCTTTATGCTGCTGACTCATTTCTTCTAGAACGGTCAGTCTGTGCTGTATTTATGTCTTCCCCAGGACTACATTAAGCATGCTTAGTTTAAACACAGAGATGACTTTCCCCCTCCTTCCCCTTTTTCAACGCACCTTTCAAGGACTATTTATTTTGCCTGTTACTCCAGGACTTCAAAGAAGTCCCCTCTCAGCACAGGAAGTACTATAAATGACCCTTTTCCATGAACTACAACAGTGCTAGGGTGGTATGAGAGATTCCTAGTTAAGGGCCCACACACCATAAGAACAGTCATCAACCACTAAATAACCTCTCCTTGCCCTCCCTCTTCCCCTCCCCATTCTGTCTGGAAAATGAGTCTTTCATTAACATGAAAGGAGTGTCAACATTTTCACCTTCATCATGTCCTGGGCTCCGTGGGAAAACGACGGGGGCGCTACTTAGGTGATGGGGGAGTCTAGCAAACCTAGCAGTGCATGAGGAGTCGGAGCTTCTGAGGGAGGTAATGAGAGCAGTGAATCATTACCGTTTGCCATTCACTTGGATAAGATCTATTAATCCTTATGGAAATATATGACCTCAGATCAACATGGATTTGCTATGTGTGCAGCAAATTGGAATAACACATCATTTTAAAACTCAGGTGGTCAATTAGCTAATACATGGATGAAACCAAAAAGTAGAGAAGCGTGTGACTCATATGAATAGAGTAAGTTTTTGTCCATTGAAAATCCATTCATTTGAATCTGGAGCAAAAGTTAGACTGAAAAACATTTTTACTTTGTGGAGAAAGGTTCTTTCAAACAAATTGAGGGTGCAAGCGGGACTAGGCAGTAGAAGCAAGAGAATCATTTTTTAACTTAGGAGCACTGCTGAAACACATATGACAAACTATTGTTATCTATCCATTGAAGTGTGAATCAAGGACCATTACTAGATAGACAGCACTTATTTTGGTCTCCAAAAGATTGTAATAAAGCTGCATTTCTTTTAAAAACTGTAGAGCTTTCATTTGGAAACTAGTGGTCTAGGCAGGGTTATAAACACACAGGCAGCCTTTGAGGTGAAGAGGAGCCCCCAGTTCTCCAGATCATCTCCTGCCTTTCACTCTTCTCATCTTCTCCAGTCCTATTCCCTACCATTAGGTATTAAGGGAGTGATCATTATGGCAGTTTTAGAAAGGTCCTTTGGGCCAAGGGAGTCAAACTCAAACAGAAATGGGTGACCATTAATCCATACACAAGGATCTCTGCAGGTCACATATTGGTTAAGTTTTCAAAAAGAAATATTATGTATGTTTTATTGTATTTCTATTTATTTTATTAAATGTTTCCTGATGACATTTTAATTAATTCAGGCTGGGGACTATTTGACACTTTTGCTTTAGGCCAATTCACTCATTTTTACAAATAAGTTTCCATCTGATGTTGTTGTCCTTTCCATTTACATTGTTGTAGTAATTCTGTATGTTTGCTAGTCATACTTACTTAAATCTCAAATGCAAAATATTCATGATTTCTTACAGTACAACAATACTTATGACATAACTTTCATATGCCACAGTTTGTGTAGCAATGGATGGTTACCTGCTTTGCTTCTAGTTTTTCCTTATTACAGAAATGTTGCTACTAAGATTTTGTGTCTACGAGATCTTTTTGTCACTAATTTCCTCGGTGTATAAGCCTAGTAATGGAATTTCTGGGGATTTTAGTCCCTTCACATAATTCCAAAATGTTTTCCACAATGGTTGCACCAATTACCAGCTCCACCAACAACGTTTTGTTGTGCCTGTCTTTTTCAACCCCTCCAATGCTGACTGAGTGTGATGTGGAACCTCAGAACTGTTTTGATTTATATTTTACATTAGTGGACTAGAACATTCTTTTGCATAGTTGTTAATAGTTTCCAAGGGCTTTTATTTTTTTTAGAATTGTTTATGGTCATATATAGTTGTTAGTTGTCTATATATCTTAGACATTAAATCCTATGAAAATATATTTGACATGATTTTAAACCAGCAGATTGCTTTCTTTTCATTTAATTTTAATATTCTTCATGCAAAAACTTTTCACTTTCCTGTAATTGAAATTATATTTTTTATCTTTAACAATTACCCTTATCCCTTGTTTGATTAAGAATTCTCCCTCTGCCTATAGCTAATAAATGTATCTGCACTGTTTCTTTTAATTTTTTTTTTATGATATGGCTCTCCACCATTGCTAAGCAGCCAAATGAGATAATGTATGGAAAGTGTTTTTTGCAAATCTTAAAATGCTATGGAAATGTGATTCATTATTATTAGTCTTCAGAATGATTGTTCCTTCTCTATTATGATCCTGTTCAGCAGAAGCACCTTTAACAAAGTACATCAACTGAAGATACTTTCTTCATTTCCTTTGTAGAAGAAAATTAAAGGCTTAAGTTGATTCTCATTTTTGCCTTTCCTTTCCTCTGGCTCCTACCTTTCTCTTTTCCTCTCCATCATTCTGAGAGATCCAATTAACTGTGTAGTCTTGTATCTGGGTAAACCCTGTCTACATTTGTCTCCATTGCTGCAGGTGTGGGGCCACAACAAACTTTAATCCTCTAAAAATTGTTCCCCTCTGGAAAGAGAAAGAGAAAGAGAAAGAGAAAGCTGGACAGTGGCATTCACACCAAGAAAATCCTTTCAGTAGAATTAGGACTACTGGAGAGGAGAGAGTTAGAGGTCCTGCCATGTTTCACATCTAAAACAAAACCCCAAACAATGAACACATTCACTTTCTCATTTCAGATATGGGGCAGAAAAAAATGCTAAACAAAGATTGCTCCAAGCTTGGTAGCGAGCGATTTCTTTGAAACTTCTCACATAACATTGAACTGAACACCAAGAATGTGACCTCTGTGCCCATGTGGTGAGGAAGGAAAATGCTTCAAGTCTGGGACCTATGGACTTTCTTTCTCCATGGGGATTAGTATGATGGAACTTCTGGTAGAGTGGAAGGAAACTATTAGAATTCTGGTTTTATAAATAGCATTAATAATTTCTCATTTGCTGTAGTCAGGTTATATATTTCAGTGCACTCTAATAATGTATTGCTACTGGGAATGAATGAGTTCTTCTGTAACAGAAGAATTCACAAATCATTGTGCTTTTAACCACCACCTCCCTCAATATTCCCTCCCTGTGTTCCCCCCCCTCTATACTACCCTTTCTCCTTGCTACTCTTCCCCTCCCTACTGAGTACTTTCCCCTTCTTAAACCCCTCCCCCCTTATCTCTCCTACCACCTGTAGGGCACAATAGATTTTTATTCTCAACAGAGTATGTTATTCCCTGGTTGAACCCAAACCAATGCTAATATGTTTCAATATATTGCTCCTCTCCCTCCCTCTTTCCCCCCTATTGTTATGAATTTTTATGTCTTTTCATGTTAGAATCTAAACAGCCATTTGTATTGATACCTCTTTAAATTAGAACCAATGGGATTAACAATTATACGATGCTCATGTCATTCCTTCCCACTCCTCCACTTTAGAATGTTTTTATGCCTCTTCTTGTGGCATAATTTACCATCTTCTACCTCTACTTTCCTTTTTCTCCCATTACAATCCCTTTCTTCCCCTTAATAGGTTTTTTTAATCTTCAGATTCATCCAATTATACCCACACCCTCTTTCTGTGTATATCCCTTTTAAGTGTCACAATACTTATACAAATTTCAGTATTGATAGGTATCTGCTTCTCATAAAGGAATGTAAAGAATTTGCTCTTATTGAGTCCCAAGTTAT
>CM053600.1:39326035-39347872 GCA_028646575.1 Pseudocheirus occidentalis
TTTTACCCCTTTCTATGGGTTTCAACTCAGCTTCTGCAACAGAGGGAAAATGTTTCCATTTTCTTTGAGGAAATAATTTCTCCATCTTCATCTGACTCCATGCTAGTCAATAACTATATTATCCAGGGCTTAATTTAATTAATTGAGTTTGGATTGTTAATGGAATAATAATTAATGATGTTTCAATTAATTTGAACCCAGTTCTTTCACCCTTCTACCATGGATCTTCTCAACTGGAATCAATTGAACTATTCATAAGACCAGTGTTGTTTTTTTTGGCTCATTTAAGCTTTTGGTATCTTTTGCTCCTGAAATATTTTGTAGCATTGGAAGGGGAAAGAAAAAGAATGAGAATTCATTTAGTACCTACTATATGTGCTTTCATAAATACCATCTCACAATAACCCTGTGAGGTAAGTGCTCCTATTACTGCTACTTTATAGTTTTGGGAACTGAGGCAGAGGCTATGATTTGCTTTGGGTCACATAGGTAGTAAGTGTCTGAGGCTGGATTTGAACTCAGGTCTTCCTGACTCCACCCCATTAATTTAACTTAATATCAATAGGGTTCTTTGTTGGAACACTACCTAGGTCAGTGCTTTTAGTCACAATAATCATGCTAGTCTATTAGTAGGGTTTATTATGAAAGCATAAACTGTCAATGATAGGATCATTTTACACTTATTAAAAGTCTTGATATTAAGTTTTGAGATCACCAGGATCAGTAATAGCCAACTAAAATGCTCATAAAGGTTTTTGTTGCACACTGAAAAAAAGGAGTGAGGGTGACAACGTGATAGAGCAGACAGAGCACAGGCCCTGGAGTCAGGAGGACCTGAGTTCAAACCTGGCCTCAGACACTTACTAATTGTGTGACCTTGGGCAAGTCACTCAACTTTGATTGCCTCAGAGGAAAAAAATACATAAGGTATAGCTGTTTCAATCCAATAATCAGTTAAAGGATAGTCAACAGTCAGGGAAGAGTGATTTGGAATGCTGGCCCTTTGGCTATGGGTGATAGAGAAAAGAACAGCTCTCTCCCTTTTTATACTTTCTCTCTTATAAATTCTGTAAAAAAGGAAGTGAACAGTTTGAACAGTTAGTGGGAGAACAATTTGCCCTCCAGTGACAAGGTAGGGATAATAAATGTGTCAAGTGCCTCATGTAGGAGGTTCACCAGACACCACTGGCTTGACTTCCATGGTTTCCCTTTTGTTTCACCCATTCCACATGGTCTGATGGGATGGATCTCCGTACCCTGCCTCTTTTCCAGAATTCTCCTCCAATGATAATTGGACTTCTGGGTAAAAGCATCTGCTCAGCTGCCATGGTTACTTCTAGTATCTCACATTTCCATGGCAACACCTGTGAGAATGGTGAGGGGGTTACACTTGATCATTTACATGATGCAAATATTCTCCATCAAATTGGACATGTTTTTTAAAATGTATAGATTAGGTTTGGGGCAAATCACTTGTCTTCTCTGGTCATCAGCTTCTTGTTTTGTAATATAAAAGAACTGGACTAGTTGATCTCCAAGGTTCTTTCTGATTCTGACATTCTATGATGTCAAGGTTTTGAAAGCTAATTAAATTATTCTCTCTGTCTCTGTCTCTGTCTCTGTCTCTGTCTCTGTCTCTGTCTCTCTCTCTCTCTCTCTCTCTCTCTCTCTCTCTCTGTCTCTTTCTTTCTTTCTCGCTTCAGTTAGTGGTGTTTTCTTTTTTGTGGAGGGAGAAAGGCAATTGGGGCTAAGCCACCTGCCCAAGGTCACACAGCTAGTAAGTTTCAAGGGTCCGAGGCTAGATTTGAACTCAGGTCCTCCTGACTCCAGGGCTTATGATCTATTCACTGAGCCACCTAGCTACCCCAGTTGGTGGATTTTCAGTATTTCTGTGATGTTTTGTCAAAGTCTCAGGAAAGTGTCCTGAATTATTTTTCCAGGGTAGGGAAGGAGCAAAGCGTAGGTCAAATTGGATGGCTTCTAAAGTGCCTTCTAAATCTATTGGGGAGAGATAGGAAATAGGAACAATGACAGAGAATGGACATAGAGAACACGTCAAAAACAGCAGGAGGTGGGGGCTTCTGGAAGCAGGCAATGTGCCATAGACAGAGGTGTGGATATAAACACAGATGCAAAGAAACCAATCCTGACCCCCTTCTCAGATCCTTATCTGGTCAGTACTTTTAGTCACACACACAAAAAAACATATGATTCTATCAGGGAAGGTTGTTCACTGATGTAAAATATAGCTGTTGCAATTAACATAAATAAGACTACTCATGTTTTGAACATTGTGGGCTTATGAGCTCATTAGGGGACCTGGTGACTACCCTGGAGAGTGGAGAATGCAAAAGTTATCCATTATATGGGTCGAATCAATGAGCCAGAGAAGAGAACAAGGAGAGAAGCTCACTCAGTTTTATTCAGTTCTTAGAATTACAGAATCTTAGCATTGGGGAAAAAATATGCAAGTTCCCAAAGTATAATCAAGAATGCCATAAGAGTTGCACTTATACTGCTCCTCCTGTTGTGGATGGGAAGCTTAGAGAAAGAAACTATTTTAAATCCTGTGGAAGACAATGGCCTATGCTAGTCAGGGAAATCTTTTACCAACAGATCTTGGCCACTAATTTTCCTTTTCTAAATCTATATAATTATGGACTTAGGGCTAGAAGGCATCTTGATGATCATCTGTTCTAGCTTTGCGGTAGAAGCAGCACCCATTTCATGTAGATTGGGTTAATCCTTAAAGTGGAGTTGATGTTATCTGTTTTCCTTGACACATGAAGTAAAAAGGCCTTCTATATCAAAAGTTGGTCTTGAAAATTATAATGGAATTCCCATTGTTTTGCAGGGACATTTTTCTGACCCAGGACTACTGATTTCAGCAATGAAGACACAAAAGGGAATAGGATTTTAACTGAATTGGCCTCCTTTTTAACTTTAGGAATTGTATCCTTCACAATCATTTTAAGTAAGAGTATTTTTATTACAACTTATGGATCACAAGCGTCTCATTGCATTTTAATATCAAACCTGAATCATTGAATTGTCCTGAGTTAGCCAAACCCAGAATATTTGGTATGATATGCAAAGATTATTTGCAGTAACTTTATTGCTAAATTCATTGTTGAAGTGGGAGAAACATGCTCTGAGAGAAAAACAAAAGCTACCTGTGGTGATTAGATGGTCACATTCAGGACTCTGGAATCCTTTGGCTGCATTGTTCTTTGGTGAATATGGTTAGTTATCTTAGTGGAATAAGAAAAGTGAGAAAACTTTCATTAACCAGGTAGGGTTAACTGGATGGATACTTAGAATCTGAGCTTGACAGTAAAAGTAGAAAAATAACAAAATTAAATATTTCTTCTCTTTTGTTGGCTAAATTGCCAACTAAAGGAAATGAAGATGAATTATCTTGTGTATTAATTAATTAGAGGAAAAGATAGATGAGTGAGCTTTTGATCTTTAAGAACTGTGCCTTGAAGATTTAAGGGGTGACTTGTAGACCTGTGTACAGATCAAAAGGGCAATAATGCTCATGGAGGCGGGGGTGGGGTGGGGGGTGGGGTGGGGTAGGAGGGGGGGAGGGGAAGGCTGGTGGATTGATAGGCTGCAGGTGAGTCTTCTTAGACACAGATGTTTCACAGGAAGATATGTTAACTCTGACAATATTAGAGCTCTAGGATAAGAGAATAGGACCATGAGTGATGCTGAGAAATGGGAAACTTCTTCTAACCCTTCCTCCCAACATCACACTGAGAATAGAGGGTAGAGTCAGAGGGTAGAGAGGCTTTTGCGGCCAAGACCCTATATTTCAAGGTGAATGCATTTCAGGCGATGTTTTACTGTTAAACTAATGAACCATCAGAAGAATGTCTAATGAAGGTGTCATCTAATGGGTTAATTCAGAGATCTTGTCAGTTGTAGGGTTCCATGAGAGAGTTTGCAGAGGATTTCCTCTTGCAGTTAGTTGAATCAATTTGATCCTTCAAATGGGGATTTCCCTTTTTTCCTTTTAAGGCAGATGAAATGGGGAGTTCTGCATTGGTCCAATAGAGATAATTCCCTCTACAGTCATTTCTATCATTTCCCAATAGAGAATACAAGAGAGGAAGTGAAATTTTTAAAAGAGATGGGTTTGGTTGACTGGATTCATCCTTCCTCTTCTTCCACTCTCTTTTCCTTACCTTCTCCTTACACATTTTCCTTACGACCAAATTGCTTCAGCTGCAATTAGATACCAGCTTTTGGACAAAGCCTTACCTGAGTTTATCAGTCTTTAGTCATAAGCCTTCCTTGACAGGTGTCCATATAGGCATGGGAGGGCTGACTAATGTAGACTGAGCAGGAGCTTTCATAACCACCTTTCATAACCATCTAGGAAAACTGGGCTAGGTTTTTGAAGTAGCAAAAAACTGGAAACCAAGGTGGTGCCCATCAATTAGCTATTGACATTATACCATGTGAATGTAATGGAATTCTGTTTAATTATAAGAAATTATGAAATGCATAGTTTCAGTGAAACCTGGGAGCTGATGAAGTGCAGTGAGCAGAGCAAAGAGAATAATTTACATAACACCTTAAAAACAAACACTTTTGAAAGTCTTAGGAACTCTATGCAATGACCAATGACTAATGCAATGACCACATCTGATTCCAGAGGACCAGTGATGAAGAAGGCTCCCTACGTCCTAACACAGAAGTGAGGGATTCAGAGTGCAGAATGAGATACATATTTTTTTGGACATTAACAATATGGGAATTTGTTTCATTTGGTGTTATATATATATTTATTTATTTGTTACAATGGTTTTCTTTTTCTTTATCAGAAATGGGCTGGGCAAATAGAAGAGGAAAAAAATTGTTTAATTGACTTTTTTATTTTCTTTTTTGTCTTTTTTTTTGGAGACAGGGAAGGCAGGGCAATTAGGGTTAAGTGACTTGCCCAAGGTCATACAGCTATTAAGTGTTAAGTGTCTGAGGCAAGATTTGAATTCGGGTCCTCCTGACTCCAGTGGTGGTGCTCTATTCACTGTACCACCTAGCTGCCCCTACCCTTTTTTATTTTTAAAGTATATTTCTTCAAGATTGAGTCATTATCTCACTCAAGCTGGAAGCATGGTGGATACTCTCGGACTTGGTTCCACTGCTGTTTGGCATGGGAGCTTTGACCTGTTCTGTTTCTGACCTGTGCTGAATCCTCCCTACTTTGGCAAAATAGTGGCATTTCCTCTCATGACATTCCCCATACTGATGCTGGACTTTGTGTAGACACCTGATGGGTGTAGCTCACTACATGGTGATGGTGATAGAGTTGGGCACTGAAACAGTATTTGCAAGGAATAAGAGGCTTCCATTGTTAAATAGAAATGATACGCTCACGATGGTAGTTTCCCAGATTCCTCAGGTGTTAGTGACTTTCATGAGTAGATTGTGGTGGGAGTCTTCAGCAGATTACTTCCATTGGTCATGACCTCAAAAAGGAGAGTCTTTAATCAACTTGTTCTTTTCTCTTCGGGTTCCAGACTACTCAGCAAGACCCATTGTCACTGGTTGGGAATATTTTTAGAGAAAAATCATATCCGTCCCATTTCTTGAGACTCTCTCAAACACTAGTCATTCAATGCACGTCTACCTCCCAACAAAGCTTAAGTAGAATTATGTATCTCAGCCTCTGGCAGGGTATGTTTAATGTCTACCACAAACTTCACATGCCCTTTACTGAAATTAATAATCTGGTTGATGCCCTAATGAGAATAGAAAAGTTTGAGGACTAGTCTATCATCATCTAGACACGGGTACTAAACACCTAGACTTGCGTCTTTGACTCTTCACACTCTCTCTGTCTCATTCCCCATATCTAATCAGTCACCAATTCCTGTCAATTCTACATTCTGTAATGTTTTCCAGATATGTCTCCTTCCTCCTGACACTATAAGAAAAACCCAGGTGAAGTCCCTTATAACTCCACACCTGTATTGTTGTAATGGTTTGCCTATTGGTCTGTCTGGGCAGCTAGGTTGTACAATGGATAGTGTACATGGAATCAGGCCTGGAATTGGGAAGACTTATTTTTGTGAGTCCAAATCTGGTCTTAGATACTTATTAGCAGTGTGGCCCCGGGTAAGTTACTTAACCCTGTTGGCCTCAGTTTTCTGATCTGTAAAATGAACTGGAGAAGCAAATAGAAAACCACTCTAGTATCGTTGCCAAGAAAATTCCAAATGAGGTCAAGAAGAGTTGGACACAACTGAAATGACTCAGCAACAACAATTGGTCTCTCTCCCATGAGACTGGGACTCAAGATGGACTCAAGTTCATCCTCCACGGATGTGACAAATTAACCTTTTTAAAACACAGTTCTAACCATGACACCTCTATATTCAACAAACTTCAGTATCTCCTTATTATTTCTAGGATCAAATATAAAATCCCTTACTTGACTTATAAAAGTCAGTTTTCTTATATTGTATTTTGTTCCATATTTTCTGTAATCCAATAATATTGTCTCCTTGCTGTTCCTACTCCATTTTTTTAGATTTTTTTATTTGTTTGTAGAGGGGAAGACAGGGCAGTTGGGGTTAAGTGGCTTGCCCAGGGTCACACAGCTAGTTTTGTGTTAAGTGTCTGAGGCTGGATTTGAACTCAGGTCCTTCTGACTCCAGGGCTGGTGCTCTATTCACTGCACCACCAAACCACCCTAACACTCCATTATCTAACTCCATGCATTTTCACTGACTGTTCTCTATACCTGAAATTCTCTTCTTCCTTTTCTCAATCTCCTGGTTTCTCTGACTTCCTTCTGGTCCCAGCTAAAATATCACCTTCTTTAACCCTTTGGGGGTCTTTCTTATGCTATTCCATCTATCTAACATTATCTCTCCCCTGTTCATATCTTGATTGTACATAGTTGTTTGAATCTTTTATCTCCCTTTAGTCTGTGACCTCTTCAAAAGTAAGGAATATAATTTTTGTCTTTCTTTGTATTCCCACTTCTTAGCACAATGCTTAATAGACCAAATTGACAGTAACGTTTGTTGACTTGCTGACTTGATTCCATTTGACCATTAGCAAGCGAAGGAACTTAAAGTTAAAGCCCTTATTTTCCAGATAAGGAAACTGAGGCCCAGAGAAGTCATAGAAATCAAGATCATAGAGAGGCTAGAGGCCAAACTCTGTCTCTGAATTGTAATTTTATTGCAATTTCCTTGATACCACAATTTACACTAATTTCACTGTGTTCTCACTGTGTTTTCCATTCTAGTTAAAGCAAAACATCTGTACAACTAACCTTACAGATTTAAAATTGCTGGGTATGACTTTGCATGTTTGCTTAACTATATTTGCCACTAGCTTTTGTCCCTGTAAAGTACCAGGAATCTGACCCAGTACATTAAAAAGGAATTCTCTATTGACCACAACTACTGACAATTATGTAAAGTGGTTTTCCTGGTCAACAGGGGAAGTTTCAGGTCAACAGTAGGTAAATCCATATTAGACTTATGTGGTGAAACTGGATCTTGTTGTTATCAGAATCCAGGAGAGCAAACAATATGTTTTTTCTCCTTTTTAAGGAGGCTGGGGTGAGGGTGGGAAGGAATCTCTATTGTTTTGGTAAGTCATAAACAAAAGTCTTATGTGGCCAGACTTTTAGGTTGGCAAGAAAGACTTGAGTGAAGGAAGTAAAAAGACTGAAGTTAGAATAGGAGATGGTTTGAAATTGAGTTCCCTTGGGAATGCAATTAGAGTGTCTACAACAAAATAGCAAATTGAGACAGAGAAGAGCCTCCTGGGAGAGATAGGAGGAATTATATCTGTACAACAGAAAATGTAGGATTAGTGGGTTAAAACCAGAGAAGAAATATGTTCACCTCCTGGGATCACTAATCTTACTTACAACCATAAAGAAAGGAATTCTTCAATTTCTTTTTATTACATTCACTTAGACCAATGTAGCTGCCTCTCACACCTACTAAACATTTGAGGCACTTTGTGGATCAGTGCCAACTCAAAACTGCAAGTCATGAGCCCCCATTGGTGTATTTTCCTTTAGTAACCGATCAAATAACGCATCATTTCAAATAAAAAATGTGTTGGAACTACAGGAAAAAAAAGTGACAAGAGAAGATTTTCCCCCAATGGGTTACATTCTCTTAAAGGTTACTCTACCAACAGTCAAAGAAGTAAACATATTTAGAGAAACACAAAGGACTCGTACACAGAAGCTTACACTGGAGGAGGACCAGAAGGTCCTGATAAGGTCTTCTGGTGATTTCCATTAGCACTACTTTCAGTTGTCTCAGGATAGGTTTCTGTCCTTTTCTCTTTTCACTTTGTACTATTTTTTATTGAGGCAATTGGGATGGAGTGACTTACCTAGCGTCACACAGCTAGTAAGTGTCAGAAGCCAAATTTGAACTGAAATCCTCCTGATTCCATTGCTGGTGCCCTTCTATACTATTTCACTTTGTGATCTCATGGACTCCTATGAACTTAATGATCATTTTTATACTAATAGTTCTCAAATCTACCTGTTTTACTCTTTGGCATTTGTTCTTCAATTCAGTGGCACTGGCCCCCTTGCTTCCATAAGCAAGACACTCCAGCTCTTGGCTCCAGACATTTTCTGTCTGTTCCCCATGCTTGGAATGCTTGCCTTCCATATCTCTGCTTTCTGGCTTTCCCTAAATCCACATTGAAATTCCTTTTTCTACAAGAGGTTTTTCTCAATCTCTCTTAATTCTAGTGCCTTCCCTCTTAATTATTTTCTTTTTATCCTGTGTGTAGCTTGTTTGGACATATTTGTTTGCTTGTTGTCTCCCCCATTCACTTGTGAGGTGCTTGAGAGTTGGACTTGTCTTTTGCCTCTTTTTGTATCCCTAGTGCTTAGCATGGTGATTTAATAAATGTTTATTGACTGATTATCTGCTGTGAGTGTCTCTTCTTAACTTTGCTCTGCAGGTCTTGTAGGAGACTGCTGGGGTGATGCTCTTCTGATTTTTGTAGCCATTAAGCTTTTGTCCACTCCTAGTAACTGGGCTTCATCTCCTCAGGGTCACCTATAGGTCGTCTCAGTTCCCACAGGCTAGGGTATACTGACTAGAAAGGTTTTCTATAATCTAATAGTCTGACACAATTGGTCTGTGAGCCACCACACCCACCTGAGGAGTAGTTAAACATGAACCAATTAGAATGCCCCATTCTCTTTTATTTTAACTGCCTCTGTCTGGTGCTGAATCTAAGTCTGTTGTCTGACACAGTTATTTAATTTAGAGTTAGAAATCCCTCATAAAACCATGTTACAGATATCCTCTTTATCCACAACTCATTTTGGAGGATTAAAGAAACTTCCCAGCTGTTTAAAGACTAGAGATATAAAGCCTACTTTTCTCTCAGGATTTCTAGATTTTCATGCCAATGAGTTTGAACCTGAATAAAAACTAAGAAACAGAGAAAGGGTTTTATTCCCTACCTATCCTCCTGTCCCACATTTCTGCCTTTATTATGTATATCCAACAGACACATACATACTTGAATGCATGCACACATCTCTATACACACCAAAAACAGAAACTTCACTCTCTAAAAAAATCAGAACTTAAAAAACAAAATTGGCAAAAGCCTCTGACTTTTGTGCTATATATTGACCAAGGAAAATTTTCTGTCTTACTATATAAACATTTATTAAATGCTTTCAAGTAACTGTGTAAGGCAATGCAGATAAAAAGACAAAAATAATAAAACAATCCCTGGCCTCAAGAAGTTTACATCAGAGGCATCAATGGCATCAAATTCAAATTCAAATTTAATTGTGAAATAATTAAATAAGCAATAATATAATACAACATAGATAATCTGAATTTGTAGCTTTCTCAGTCAATATGTAGTGCACAGGGATCCATTTCTATTAGAGTTTAATATGGGGCTGTGGCGGCGGCAGCGGCAGAACTCAGTTTGATGTCTCATACCATTTTGTTGGTACAACCTACCAAGAGGCCAGAGGGCTAAACTTATGCTGATTATGAATCAGTGAATGAATGCATGGAAGGAGTTTGTAAAATGTATGAAGAGCATCTGAAGAGAATGAATCCCAACAGTCCCTCCATCACATATGACATCAGTCAGTTGTTTGATTTCATTGATGATCTGGCAGATCTTAGCTGCCTTGTGTACCGAGCGGACAGTCAGACATACCAACCCTACAACAAAGATTGGATCAAAGAGAAGATTTACATGCTTCTCCATTGGCAGGCCCAACAAGCTGGCAAATAATCCAAGTGGCAGCCTTGGGGGGATGGGGGGAAGGCATGGAAAACAGGTGTGTACAGTGTGCTGTAGTGGGAACTTTGTATGATAGAAGTCCTGCTTCCATTTTGTTACAATCTAGCCAAGGTTGAATGTATTAGGAGATTTTTGTCTCGTTCAATCTGAAGACCCTGTCCCTCCCTGCTTTCTTTTTCTTTTTCTTTTTTTTTTTACTAAGAAGTAGCTGAAAATTTCTCTTTGGTCAGTTAGCACTTGGTTCCAGTTCTTCCAGCTGTTCATATCTGCTTATAATGTTTGCTGTGCTTACTCTTATGTGCGAAGGTTTTCCAGAATTTAGTTATGTCCTCAAAACTCAAAAGGATTAGTAGAAAATACAATAAATGCTCTTTAGTTAAAAAAAAGAGTTTAATATGACTGGTTTACATTCTGTTTGTAAGGGGTAGCATTTATGAATACATAAATAAATTCAAATCAGTGTACATATATAACATATGTATATATTTATGTATAGATATATATATACACACACATACATACATGCATACATACACATAAAGCAATTTCAAGTGGGTGAAAGCACTATGACTAGGGAAAGCTCAGGAAGCATATTGGTACCTGAGCTATGCTTTGAAGATTGTTAGGGATTCTAAGAAGCACAGATGAGGAAGGAGTGAATTCCAGCATAATGGGGAAAAAATCACTGAGGTGAAAGATGGAATTTCATGCGCAGGACACTGCCAGCAGAACAGTTTGATATTACACTTTTATAAGAAGGATTAGCAATTTGACTGATGAGATAATTTTGTGCCATTTTCCTTCTCCAAGAATAAAAGAAACCTTGGATGTGAAGGAACAAGGAAGTGTAAAAATTTTCCTAGCCAATTTTATGGGATCCTTGAGTGTTCCACAAAATCCAGGCCTTGTAGCTATGATGATTTTTCCTCTGGTTTTAATTTCCATTCCTAAATTTGTTCATTTATTGTGAGATACACATCTTCTCCAAGAACTTTAATATGTTGAAAGGCTACCTGGGATCCATGAATGAAATGTCCACGTCAGAAAAAGTGAAAAAAAAATCAACATTTTGAAGTAAGATGTTTAATTTTGATTATATTGTCAACACTGCCTTGGCTTGAGAGTCAATGAATAATATTACAAGGAATAAGCTTCATTTAACTCAATATAATGAACACAATTATAAAATTGCAAGTTTAAAAGAAACCTCAAAATTTAATCTAAATAACAAACTACTCATGACCTTCTTGATAAGTAGCCTTCTAGATTCTGCCTGTCTAACTCAAGGGATAGAAAACTCAGTGCCTCTCAAAGCACCTGATTCCACTTATGGAACACTCTGATTGTCAGAAAGTTTTCCTTTTCCTATACAATTAAGCACTCTTAGGACCCTGCATGCTTAGGTTTCCTTGGCAATATGTCCCTGTTGACTAATAGCTCATTCTTTTAATCACATATTGGAGTTGGTGGGGCCAAGGTATAACTAGAATAGATCTTACAAAAGGAACAACGATGGATTGGCCATGCGCCTACTTTGACAAGAGTCCTCTCTAATGCTAACAAGTAGGACACATTTGATTTGAAAGTGGTTCGGTCCTTAAAAAAATATACTGTAATCGTATCTTAGTATACTTAAAATGAAATTTTTGAGAATTTAGCCAGAAAGAACAGCTTGGTATAGTAGAAAAGAGTACTGAATTTGGAGTAAATGGATATGGGTTAGAATTTGACTGTGCTGTGTATGAACTGTGTGACTTTAGGTAAATTACTTCTCCTCTATGTCCTTATGTTGCCTCACCTGGAAAATAAGGAGGTTGGACTAAATGATCTTTATATAGTTCCTCCCAACCTGAAATTCTATACTCTTATGAGTCCTACCATACCCCTTGGAATGTAGAAGGTGTAAGGCTCTCCAGGCCTCCCAGGGAAGCTGAATGAGAGATTATAGAGATTAAAGAAAGGGGAAAGTAATTTTGGTTGCATTTTCTTATATGTGACTTGATACTGTGGAAGGCACATTACATGGTTTCTTCTCTTTCTGACTCTTAGTAGGGCTCCTTGCTAGTTCAGTTGATTAGGTACATCTTGGTGCACTTGGAGAAGTACACTTCACTATACTGTCCCTCCCTAAACATATCTTGTACCTTTCATTCAGTTAGGTCATATTTGTGAGGTATGGCTCAGATTTGTGAGGTATGTTGTTCTTTGATATGGGAAAGGAAGAGAGCCTTCTGAAAAACATCTAGATCTTTTGAACATTTCTTTTCTTGGGAGACATTTCATGAGTAGACATTTCATTTCAAGATTTTTCATGAAAAGTCATCAGTTATTAATATTTGTTCACTTCCTTTTAAAAAAATGAATATTGAAATGTATGATGGCAAACATTCTATCAGTAAACATTTTCTCTCATTTTAATTTTATTTTTAGTATAAAGCTAAAGTCCTTTATTCTACTTCTAACAAGTAACTCTCATATTTAAAATTTTTTTAAATGTGCATTTAAATTTTTTGACTTTTCAATTCTCTCTGCTTCCAGCCTCTCCCTCAACATTAAGAATGTAAGCAACATGTGATATCAATTACAGATCATCATGCAAAAAATTTCCATATTAGTCATATTGAAAAAAGAAACAAAAACAAGAAGCACAAAAAAGTGAAAAACTATGGTTCAGTCTATATTTGGAGCTCATCAGATCTTTTCTCTTTCTCTCACTCACTCTTTCTGGAGGTGAATAACATTTTTTCATCACAAGTCCTTCAATATTGTCTTGTATCATTATTTTGATCAGAGTAGCTAAGGCTTTCATAGTTGATCATCATTACAATATTGCAGTTACTGTGTACAATGTTCCACTGGTTATGCTCAGTTCACTTTGTGTCAGTTCATGTAAGTCTTCTCAAGTTTTTCTATTTGTGGATATTTAGGTCCTTCCTCTCCTCCCCCACTTTTTATCTCTTCAGCATGAACTTCCTCTTCTTCCCTTTCCCTTATCTCCTATCACTCAGGAGCCTTCTGACACTTTCTCATCCTTCATGCCTAAATCACATGATGAAGTGGTCTCACTCCTTACCTGCCTCTAGGAATATTACTAAGAGAGTTCAGTTCAAGAACAAATAACCTTCTGACTTTATTATTGAGCACATATTACCAAGGAGGCTCTTCCCCGGAAATCTTTATGAATTAGTCAAGCTTTGTGAAATTATATTTATGCCTTCCAAAATGCTGTGTTAGACCTGCTTTATGGGAGTGATGGTGATGGGACCTGGATGCCTTAAAGCCTCTGAAACTTTCCCTCACAGAAACCAGATCTTTGGGTGAAAGCATCCATCCCAATGCACCCAATAATAATTCTTTCAACTGCCCTTTCACTGTGGCTCTTCTGCTACTTAACTCCCTCCATTGTCTGCACCTGGCCTATCCCAGGCTGCTTGCCACCCCTTAATCCCATCCAGATCTTCCCACAGTCTTTCTGTATAAAAGCACTCATTTCATCCTCATCAAATGCTCAGATTCTTAAAATCTGGCCAGCTTGAATTGGCATCACAAATAGGGCAGACTCTCTAGGAATCTCACCGACCCCAACTGGTATTTCAATGAACTACTCGCACTTAAGGAAGGCTTGAGTGGTCGAATTCTTTCAAGGCAGACCCGTGTCCTTTGCATTTGCATTTTGGGATTTCCAAGACCCCTATACCACAGCAGGAGGAATAAAGAGTCATTGCTTATATGATATCATTTGAAGGTACAAAGGGAAGTAAACAAGCATTTATCTATTCATTCATTCATTCATTTATCTATTTATTTGTTTGTTTGCTTGTTTGTTTCCTCATTTATTTATTTATTTCTTCATTCGTTTTTAAATTAATTAATTAATTTATTTATTGCAAGCATTTTTAAAGAGTCTACTATGTACCAGGCACTGTGCTTTACAAATATTATTTCATTTGATCTTCACAACATCCTTGAAGAATAAATGCTATTTTTATCCTCATTTTGAGGAAACTTGCCCAGGGTCACAAAACTAGTAAGTGTCTGAGACTGGATTTGATTGACTAGACCTAGTATGATCACCTTACTGCCTAATCTAGGGTAATGGAAGTCTCCTTCACATCAGAACATCCCCCAGGCCACCTAGACTTCTTGTTGTTAGGCCTCTTCCCTCAGGTCACAAACTCTTCTTGTCACACTGTCCTTACTGAAGTGCCCTTTTTGCCTTTTTGTTCTGATACAAGTTGGACTAGATGACATCTAAGATTCCTTCCAGTTGTGAGATTCCATATATAATCATCGAATTAACATTTTGCACTCTCAGAAAGTGAGGCCTGGGGAGTCCAAAATTAGGGAACTGGGAATGCAGGAGACAGCACACATAGTCCAAAGTAAGGAGAATAAGTGACCTTAATTCTATTGCCTCTGCTTTGTCAATTATTTCCTATTTTTCCCATATATATTTTGTTTGCTTTTATTTATTTTTTGTTGTTACCTCCCCCACACCCCCACTAGATTGTGAACTTCTTGAGGCCAGGAACTATATTCTCCTCTTTTTGTATCCCTGGCACTTAGCCTGTATCATTTCTTGTCCTTTACCCAAACATTGCAGTTGATCTAGTTTCAGCTCTGAGAAGATTGGCATCTTTTTAGGGGATTAGTCTCTTTACTTGGATCACTGATAAATCCCCACTCTGGTATGGAAGAGGTAGACTGTGAATTTGGGGGAAGCATCTTCCTCTCAGAAAAAATAAGCCTAGAAGTCAAAAAAACAGAGCTCAGGGTTGTATAAATAGACAGACCCTCAGAATGGCAAGAAAAGTCTTACTGAGGTCTCTACTCTCTTAGAGACTTCCTGCTTCACCATGAGACTATCTTCAGAGAAATGCATTATCATACTGGAACAAATCTGGTCTTTGTGGTTCCTGTGATCTCAACACAGAGGAAGTCCTTCCTGCTACCCTGTCCTTATTATTCACCCTTGCAAATAAGGAAA
This sequence comes from Pseudocheirus occidentalis, assembly GCA_028646575.1. Classification (NCBI taxonomy): domain Eukaryota; kingdom Metazoa; phylum Chordata; class Mammalia; order Diprotodontia; family Pseudocheiridae; genus Pseudocheirus; species Pseudocheirus occidentalis. Next base: position 39,341,307 of record CM053600.1, read on the forward strand.
GTGGCTGAGTACCATCACCTGATAACCTCCTTTTGTAACCTGTGAAGCCACTCTAAGATTGTAAAACCCTATCTATCTATCCATCTATCTGTCTAGACTAATCTCTTTGTCTCTCTAGCTATCTAATTCTCTTTCTTTCTGTCTCTATCTCTTGTATTTCTCTCTGTCTCTATGTCTCTGTGTTTCTTTGTCTCTCTGTCTCTGTCTCTGTCTCTCCCTCTCTGCTCTTGCCATCTACCTGGCAACTGCCCATCAACGGATGCTAATTAAACTTTTTGTCTTCTAGCCTTGACTCTCAATTTATTTACCTCCAATCAAATGAAGTAAAAGGAATCATTCTCTACATGATCTCAGAAGCTCTCAGTTGAGAGATTCCCTAACATTATTATCCTAGGAACAATGTCACTTTTTGTCTCAAGTCTAAGGCCTCTTGCAAAAATTGGAAGTAGGAAACGAGCTATTCAATGTACACTCTGAGTCAGATATGGGACAGGTAGTTTATTCCTATACAGAAAGAGGTATACATGAATCACAGCGGGTGTTAATAGAAAGATTAGGACATTCAACAGTTATGCAAAACTACTAATTAGAAAGTCCATATTTCACTTCAGTATTGAGAATTGTCGAACCAAACAGTCAAGCTTCTTTCCTGGTGGTGGCTGGACTCTCCAATGCTGCAACTGGACCTTTTGAAACTCACAGGATCATCTCCTAAAATAAAGGCACACAAAAAATGGCAAAGGAATCCTTGCTACAGACTCATCTGATATAGTCCCTTGGCCTTCCTTCCCCCTACTAACTGCCATTTGTGGGGGGAATTGCAATGGTACTGAAGTAGAAGACTGTTTTGTTTGACCTCTTACAAGAGTAATATCTTGTCATCTGGAGAGCCTTGGCCAAGAGAGTACTGGCCAAAAGCTGCCTTTTCTAGTGGGGCAAGAGAATGATGACCTATTGACCCATTCTAAAATGCCAAGTTCTTGTAACATTGGACAATCATGTGACGAGGGAGAGCTAGGAAGTTTGTCATGTCCAAAGGCTCAAGCAATGAATCATCTTGTCCTTGGAGTCCCTAGTGGTTTCCAGGGGTACACAGTCCCCAAGACAGCATGTACAGGATCATTCAGTCAGGGACCTTCATGAATACTTTGGGTGCCTGAGGAGGGTGAATAACAAATAAAAAGGGATAGAAAAATGGAATGTGGGACTTCAGTTAGGGGAGGTCATCAAAAATAAACTTCTACCTTACAATTTGGTCCTGGACTTCCTTTGTCCAGGATGGTTCAGGTAAATAGACATGCGGGTCCCTTAAGGCAACTTTTAGGTGGTTCATGAGATCAAAACTATTTTCATAATAATATTAAGACATTAATTGCCAATTAAAATATTTCTCCCTTTTACAACTACATATCTGTGTGAGGCCAGATTTTCTTCATCTACTTTAGACAAAAGAGTAAGTTGCTATGAATTGAATGCAGAAGAAGATATGGGAATCCAGAGATGAAAATTTCATCAAGCCATTCACTAAAGAGGTTTTCAAAAATATGTAAAAATGCTATTTATTTTAACATGAAATGAGTTTACTATGATTATTTTAAGTGAATTAATGAACAATTATTTTATAATTTCATCCATTTTAATTTCTAATACAGTGAATATCAATTGATACACCCCATACAAATGAAAGCACTTTGGGATTCTCAGTCATTATTGAGTTGTAAAAAGGTCCCAAGACCAAAGGTTTGAGAACCTCTAGTCCAGATGATCTGTTTCATTCCTCTCACATCAAGGTGTAAACTCAACGGATAATGAAGCATGTGAATGGGTCAGTAAGATGTCTGTCACTTCCTGTGGGAATCTGAGAGAAATAGAAGGCATACGCTAGAGGAGTGAAAAACAATTCTGTCCTTCACTGCCTTGATGCTGAGCTTCAAGGATCTGATACTAAATAATTTAAGCAGAGAAGAAATGTTGAATATGGATACATTTCATCCTTCAGGGCCTACTTTTGCTATAACTTAAAAGAAAAAACAAAGGTTGCTATTTTCCAAGACACTTCTCAGATAAGGATGCCATTGGTTAAGAAACTGAATATATTAAATAAGTACTCAGGTGCATTAGGTCACTGCTGTTTTTATTTTAAGCTGGGTCTCCTCTGAAAGCTCCAGAAAATCCTTCAAAATAAATCTTCTCAATTCCCCACTTCCCAGCTCTCTCTCTCTCTCTCTCTCTCTGTCTCTCTCTGTCTCTCTGTCTCTCTGTCTCTCTCTCTGTCTCTCTGTCTCTCTCTCTTTCTCTTTCTCTCTCTCTCTGTCTCTCTCTGTCTCTCTCTCTCTCACTCACTCTCTCTCCAACTAAACTCATATTGACCAAAACACTTTCCACTGAATAAAGGTTTTTAAGCTTTGAAACCAGGAGATTAAGATTACTCTGCCTAAGGCTGAGAATTTACTTTAAACAGATCCTATCATTTGGCTTGGAAATAAATGGTAAATGCAGAGCCCAGATAGAACAGCAGGTCATTGGCGTTTGTTCTCACAAAGTTTTGGTTCAGCAGCTATGTCAGGAATGCTGGGAATGTCACTGATCATTGTGTGTTGATAGAACTCCAAAGTTTGCAGCAATCCAGTCTACCTCATTGGTTAAAAGCTCAGTATTCCCAGACATCCTATAACCTCTAAGTTGCAAGCCTGAGAAAGGGCACGGGCCTGGAAAAGTAAATTCCCTTTGAAATGAGAAAAAAATGCCTCCTGCAAAAGGTGTCTGAATTCTTGCGGTTTGGGCCACCTGTTAAACTGGTGGGGATGCATGGGGGAAGGGAGCTAGAGAATCGTTCTGTAACTGTAGACACAGGGACACTGGGGTGCTTATTATATGCCACGGACTAGAAGATTCTATTTCTCTAGTCTGGTAGCCTGTAACAGACTTATTTTTGTTATTGCAGTGGTCATGACTCCACCCATTCCCTATTCTCATCTAAGTGGGAATCTAAAACGCAATCAGATACTTTAACTTCCTTTTAAATTGTTTCTCCTAGGAATCTGTGCCCATAGCAAAATCACCTGCCCCTATCATGTTATTTTCTCCCCATGTTTTTTTGCCAAAATTCTTTAAATGGTGCAGAGGACACCTTGCTCTCTCTTTAAGTATCTTCACTCTACCATATGCCTTTCTTCGTGTTAAAATGAGATCAAGGGCAGCTAGGTGACTCAGTGAGTAGACTCAGGTGGACCTGAGTTCAAATATGGCCTCAGACACTTAACACTTACTAGCCGTGTGATCTTGAGCAAGTCACTTAACCCCAATTGCCCTGCTTTTCCCCCCTCTGAAAAGGAAAAAAAAATGAGATCAAAATTTTCTTCAGGCTTTGCTGACCACATCAACGCATGAAAGGCCAAGAATGTGGCTAGGCTTTTAGAGTGGAGAAGACCTTTAATCCCTAAATTAATCCCAGATGGTCAGTTTCTTTAAACCTTTTCCTTCCCACTCATCAATGTGGGATAATGGGGGTGGGGGTGGAAAGTTTAGAGTTGGAAAACTGGGTAACTCCAAATATCAAAACTATTTGCTTTTGACTGTTTAAATAATTCTTACATATATAATGATACCAGCGCAGTTTAAACTTCAGAGATTAAAATTTTTGTGGTACAAAGAATGATTAACTAGAAAGAAGCTAGGGTCAGGTATCTGAGAGAAACCCGCCTAGAAAATGCAGAGACAACTCATTCAACAGAGCAGTGTTCAATGGAGCTGCTTTGGGCAGAAACCAAACTGTGGGCAGAACTGTGCCCAGCAAAGACTCTAGTGAATCAGTACCCAGTGTATAGTTGGACATTTTCCCCTGGAGCAGCTTTTGGAAAATCTTCAAGAGCAGATTCCAGCAGAGAACAATCAGGAGTAACAAGACTAGCAAGAGATACAATGATATCTACCACGGGATGAAATATGGAAGGAACAATGATATCTGTTTAGCAGAGGTTGGGATGGACCTCTCAGAGGATGGCGAGACCATTTGGTTCCTTACCTTGTGATGTATAAAAGGTCCAGCCTAGGGGAAGCTGGGGCTAGAAGTTTTACCAGAGCACCTGATGGCCTACAGAGAATACACCTTCCTGACCTAGTGTGGCTGGTTGCTGTGGTGGCTATGTGGTGGAGAAAAGTGTTTTATCTTAGTTTTAAACCATAGAGTTATTATTTTAATCTCTTGCTATTGGTATTATTGTTAATGTATTATTTGAATCTCTTGCTACTGAAGTTGCTTTATGGCATTTTATGGTTCATGAATAGCTTATTCCCTCCCCCTCTCTCTTGAACTGTTTGGTGAAACACATTTCTGCATTCAACTTTCTCTCCCTCTCCTTCTCCCTCTTTCTTTGACCATTTTAGAGTTGAAGTTCCAGTGTTAGCAACTTCCCATATTTCCTCCTTGTTTGTATAGACTTCTCTTTGTACACCCAGATTATGTGGGATAATTTTTCCTAACCTTCTTCCTTTCCCCCACTAAATACATTATTCCTCCTTTTGCTTTTCATTCTTTTTAGGATCATCAAGAAATAACCAAACCACTTCTAGGCTTTCTTCCTAATTAGCATCTCTTTTTAATCTCTGATGGTGATAGGGTTCAGAGGAGACATATGTATCATCTCTTCATATTAGAAAATAAACAGTTTCTCCCTATGATGGCTCTCTCATGATTATCTTTTTCAGTTCTTGACTGAAAATTGTGTTCATGCTTCTGTTTCTTTGCAACTCTGATTTTTTCACCAGGAATGTTTAGACATTTATTTCATTAAGTGCTTATTTTAGGTTTGTATTTGAGTTTGTTTGTGGGGGTGGGGGAGAGTTATTTTCACTTGTAAACTGATATTCTTTGCTTTCCAGAATATTGTATTTCATTCTTACCTCTACTTTATGGTGGTGGCTGTTGAATCTTGTGTGATCCTGAATGTAATTCCTTCTTACTTGATTTTTTTCTCCTTATGACTATTTGCAGTAATTTTCTTTGATCTAGAAACCCTAGATTTTGGCTATAACATTCCTGGAAATTTTCATTTAAAGGCTTCTTTAAAGAGGTAACAGATACTATTTATACTTTACCCTCTGGTTCTAAGAAATCTGGGCAATTTTTTTTTATGGTTTTTGAAATAGGATATCTAGGTTTCTTTTTTTTTCATGTTATGGTTTTGCTATGAGATACCTTCCAAGTTCTATTTTTTCCAGTCATTTGACTTTATTTAAATATTTCTTGTTGTTTTTTGTTTTGTACTTCTTGTCATTAGCATCAGTGAGGAGTTGGCTTCTCACCCAGCTGGATACTGTCTATAGTATCCCATCTACTCTGTGAGCAATGTCTCTGTGGTCATTGCTTCTCACAATCACAGCCTCAGTTATGAGCTATAGTATGCAGATGAAGAAGAAGAAACAAGTACCTCTAAACATGTATCTTCTTAAGATAGATAACATGTCTACCCCTCTCAAACATTCCTCCATCTTATTCCCAGAACTTTCTCCTCACAAATCCCATTCACATCCCATATACATAGCTTCTGAAGTCTCCCCACCCTCTCCAATCTCTATTGTGGTCCATCATGATATTTCTATGTCTTGGAAGGTGGGTTACAGTTGCTTATCCCTTCCTAGCTTTATTCTATCAGAAAAATTGGTAAGTAAATATGTCATTGACAAAAATAAAAAATAAACGAAGAAATGCAAGTATAGATCTCCAATGTGCCCTGAGACTCCTTTCAAAAGGACATAGAATCTTTAAATAATTATTCTTTTGGTCCAAGCTAGATACCAGCAGATGGCAGTATGGTAGAAGAACTACACAAAAAGAGCACTCCAAAATTATGCTAGCTTTCATGAAGTCCACAGAACAAAACTGATAGCCCAGTAACATCCCAAGGCCAACAGATCAACAGATGATATTGAAAGCTCTGCATGGAGCATGCAGCTGCAATGGGCACAGAGAAGAGTTCCAGCAAGGATGCTACCCTAGAAAATGGTGCCCTGGCTATCCATGTTCCTTGACCACACATGGTTCCCAAATGTCTGTTACACTACATAGAAATTCCTTGGTCAGGAGCAGTCCCTAATTTCCTACTTCTGTCATCTCTAGAAGAGTATATCACTATGGGAATGGGATGAGAAGAATTTTGCTTGGTGTTTATTTTTGCTGTGCTGCCTAGTTAAGTGTCTTTCGCTTTTAAGTAGTATATTTTCTAGATGGCATGGCAAAAGAAGGACAGCTAGCTAGGTGGTACAGTGGATAGAGTTCTGGGTCTAGAGTCAGGGAGACTCATCGTCCTGAGTTTAAGTCTGGCCTCAGACACTTAATAGCTGTGTGACCCTGGGCAAGTCACTTAACCTTGTTTGCCTCATTTTTCCCATCTGCAAAATGAGCTGGAGAAGGAAATGGCAAGCCCATCTGCTACGGTTTTGGGGGGTCAGGATGTATAGGTTTCACCTATACCCTTCCTCAACAGGCTTCGGGTGTCCCCGGCTCCCGCTTTCTCCGGGAAAAACAGCTGCACAGAAAACTCAGGGCACAGGACTTGCTTCTAGCT
>CM053600.1:39348372-39372284 GCA_028646575.1 Pseudocheirus occidentalis
GGGGTGCAAACAGCTTCCCAGAGTCTCATCTGGCCAAATCACACAACTCTTCTCAAAGTGAGCCCCAAAGCAAAGCTTCAAATCAGGGCGTATATATAGGCTTCTCCTGGGTCAACCCCCTTGACCCACTGTCCAATTACAAAGTAACAAGGTGTGGCTATTCCCCAAAACAAGCCTCTCCACACGGGGCTCCACGTGACCACCAAATCAGGGAACATTCTCAGAGCCACTTAAACAGAAGGGCTAGGGGCAGGAAAGAGCTTCAGATTCCCATTACAGGGTCCCAGCGCTGGGCTGCAACACACCAGGCAGGTTCAGACCTAGGGGAACCTGATCTTTAAAGAGACAACTAAGGTTTTTCTGTTTGTCTCTGGTTCGTTATGGTTCCCACTCTGGAATCCCAGGGAGAAATCACTCAAAGCTTAATTCTGGTTCAAGTCTAGGGTTTCCCCCAAAAGGGATTAAGAAGATACTAAATATTTCATGCAAGTCTTTCCATGTTTTACTAAGGTCATTGAGCTTATCATTTCTTATAGCACTGTAGTATTCCATCACAATCATATACCGCAACGTGTTCAACCATTCCCCAATTGAAGGGCATTTCTAGTTCTTTGCCACCACAAAGAAAGCTGCTATAATGAAGAAATGAGCAGAACCTAGAGCATACTGTATACAGTAACAGCAACATATTTTAATAATTACTTTGAGTGAATAAGTCATTTTGAGTATTATAAATATACAAATGAACTATAAAGGACATATGAAGAAAGATGCTATCTGCATCCGGAGAAAGAACTAATAAAAGTATGTATAGAGTAACTATATATGTGTATATATGTGTATACACACACACACACATACATATTTGTCTTTAATGGTAGCCATCTCTAGGGGAGGGAACAGGGAAGAAAAAAAGAAATTAAAACATAACTTTATTATATATTTGAAAGGAATAGTAGAAATCATACAGCTAGTAAGTGTCTGAGGCCAGATTTGAACTCATGAAGATGATCTTCCTGACTCCGGGTGTTTTATCTAATGTACTACCTCTAACTGTCCCTAAAATAAATAGCATCTCACAATTCCTATTACATTCTCCTGGAAGGTTGGTGGATGGGTCTGTGTGTCAGTTATATCAATTATATTAATTAAAACATTAAATCATGAAATACCTTCATCTTGGTGCCCCATTTTTGGAACAATTCCCTGAAGGTCCACATCTTCTGGCCAGTCATGGCATGGTCTGGGCCTATTCTCCTGGCAGTAGAAATATTCAACTCCAAGAACATTGTAGTTGCTATGGGGATCTAGTAATTCTGAACCTCTCAATACTTAGAAGCCTTTGGATTCCATGGCTGGAAAAATCTCCACTTCGAGACTGTCTTTTGGTCACTTATGCTTAGGAAAAGAAACACAAGACAGAAGAGGCAGAGTGCCTTGAGATCCAGGTTCACGCACACCAGAGTGGCACATTGTGTGTTATGTCATGTATGAACAGATATCATAGTTCTGGAAGAGAGAGGAATCCCTCCCCAAGAAATCTCAATGAATAACTCACAGAACTCCCATATACTTAGTACAAGGGAAGAGAGAGCTCTAGAGGGTAGAGTCACTCCTCTTAAACTCTACCAAATAGCCCCACTTTTTGGATCAGTGGCCAGTTCTCTTTGAAGCATTGCTCTGTTATAGGGCAGGAGAAGCCGTGGGTTTTCTTGGCCAAAAAAAGGATCAACATAGTTTCAGGTCCCATTTTCTTGTTTCCACTCTGCTATAGCTTTCTTTCCTTATTTTTATCCCTACAAAGGCATTTAAAGTTAACCAGCTCTTTCCACATTTTTGATTTAGAACACATTCTTTAGCAGTTGGCATTCTTGATTTGATATCCTAATTAATCTCATTATCAGTAGCACTGCCACCTCCACAGTTTTTTCAAATGAATCAATAACACTCATTTTAAGTGCTGTGAGAATTAAAGGTAAATGGAAAATTAACTCCATGGTACTCTCAGAGCTAAGAGTCTTTGGTTTCAATTTCAATTCTGGGTACAGTGGAAATGCTGAGACTCCCTGAGCTCACTTGGCAGCCTCAGCAAATGCCTTAAAAGGCAAATGGAATAAGAGGTCATGGGATACTGTTTTTGGGCACCAGTGTTAACTATGGACATCAGTTTCACAGAGGCCATATGGAAAAATATGTGTGTATGTTTATGTACAAAACAGATTGATACATTTATGTGTGTATAATGTATATAAAATGCATATGTAATATATTTGGAATATATAATGTATATATAATATATGCACATATAATGTTATATGTGCATATACAAAGCATATATAGTATAGTGTATATAATTTATATATTTTTATATGTATGTATATAGATATTCTTACAGATATAGTTATAGATTTCACAAGGATACTAGATTAGGCATGAACTTAAAACATCCCTCCCATTCTAGCAGGAAATCCTTAGCTTTTTGGATTCAGTTTTTTTGTTCTCTCCATTTCAAATTATCTTCCACTCTGCTGCCAAAATACTTTTTCTTTAAGCACAACTCTAATCATACCATTCCCCAACTCAGTTAACTCCAATGCCTCCTTATTGGTTTTAGAATAAAATATATAGTCTTTTGTTTGACTTGTAAAGGTCTTCAAAACCTGGCCCCACCCTTTCCTCCTAACCTCATTATACTTTCCCATTATACCCTTTCCCACACCCTACATCCCAGACAACTGTCCTTTTCTCCATCCCTCACATATATTCTCCATTGTTCATCTCTGTGCTTTGGCACAGGCCATCCTTGATTGCTGGAATGTAGTCTCTCCTCACTTCAATCTCCCAGAAGCCCTCAGCTCAAGTACTACCCTCTACACAAAGCTTGGCCTGAGCTCACAACTGATGGTGCCCTTCCTCTTCGTTAAATACTTGCTGTTCATTTTGCATTTTTTCTCAATCAAAAATCAACAGGAATGTATTAAATGCCTTCTTTGTGCCAAGCACTGAGGTAGGTGCTGGAAACAGAAGTACAAAGAATTAATTAATCCAATCTTGAAAGGTGCCTATGTTCTAATGGGGAAGACAAGAAGTATGTGTATAATTATATACAATTAGAAATGGTATATACTATACAATTGCAATATATAATTATATGTAACATATTGTATAACATCTATAATTGTACACTAGATACAATTATATAATTGTCTATAATTGTACATTATAGATAATTATAAATATATTATGCATAATTAAAAATATAGAGAATAAATATAAATGAATACAAAATAGTTAAATATAAGATAGTTTTGAAGGGAGGGCACTAATAGTTGGGGGGATCAGGAAAGGTTTCATGAAGAAGATGGTTTATGCATTTTGTTTTTAAGGAAAAGACACATTCTATCATGTGGCAGTCAGGAGAGACTTCATTTCTGCCATGGGGTATGACACAGTACAAAGGTTTGGAGATGGGAGATGTGGCATCATGAGTGAAGAACAGAGAAAAAGCCAGGTTGGCTGGATGAAAAATCATAGGAAGAGGATGAGACAATTAGGAGTATGAATATAATGAGATTATAAAGAAACTTTGGGAGTAGATTGTAAAGGTAGAGTTTATATTTGCCCTTAGAGACACTAGGGAGCCACAGGAGTTGACTGAGGAGGGAAGTGGCATGGTAACATATATGCCTAAGGAAAGTCACTTTGGCAACAATGCAGAAGATAGATAGGAGTAGAGATTTGAGGCAGGGAGATCAATTGGGAACCTTTCATAATAATAAAGGTGAGAGGTGATGATGAGGGCTCAGATTAATGCGATAATTTGGTAAGTAGACAAAAAAGAAGTGGGAGATTAAATACAAGGGATACTGTGGTAGATAAAGTAAAATTTGGTAAATGACTGGATGCGGCATATTGGAGAATGAGGGGGGAATATACTGAGATCACAAATCCGGAAGACAGACTTGAAAAATGATGGTGCCTTTAACAAAAATAGGAAAACTTGGAGAGGGGAGGTTTGAGGGAAAAGTTGGACATGTTCTGGTTGGACATGTTGAATTCTTGATGGTTGAGATCGCCATGTTTTGGGAAGGACAGGAGACAGAATTAAAATGTGCGTGTAGAGGGGCTGGCCTTGCCAAGAAGGTGGAACAACTCTTTGCTAGAGACTGGGGAAAAGGAGGATTAATATCAAAAGGGTTTTGAGATAAAGAAAAAGTGAGAAAAGAGTGCTCATGTTGACTGGTCTCAATTCTTTCAGAAAAATAAAATGCAAGGTCCTTGACTGAGAATGGAGTAGAGGAAAGTGTGTGCTTGTGTGTGTGTGTGTGTGTGTGTGTGTGTGTGTGTGTGTGTGTGTGTGGGGAGCTTGAGGAAAGAAAAGTTTTGGAATAGCTTCTCTGGGAAATGAGACAGGGAATCAATTACAGAGGAAAAAGAGGACTTTGTTGTTGTGAGAGTCCAGGTGGAGTTGAATAATTTAATTTATAATATACCCATTCAGCACAATGGAATTATTTTATTCTTCTCAGCTTTCTCTGGATAAGAGAGGAAGAAACATCTTTGGAATAATACAGGGCTGAGATCTGGCAAAATATTTGAGACAATAGGGCAAAGATGATGAGGGATTGGAGAATAGAGGGAAGTGTGGAGTTGAAAAAGCTAACCTTAGAATTGAGCTTTGAAAAGGAGGAAAATGAAGTCAGATTAGGGATAATGGCCCAAGGAAGTACTCAGGGATAAGAACACATCTGACAAAAATAAACTTAAAGCAGAAGTCAGTTAAGTAATTTTTAACTACTGTCATAATCTATTGGAAGGGCAAAGAGGATAAATGATAGGAGATTATGGTTAGAAGAACATCAGGATGTCTAATTAAGGAAGTAGAATACTTGCAGTTAATGGTGAGATCCAGTGCATGACCATCCATAAGCGTGACTCAAGTAGAGTGGAGGAGGTCATTTTGGGATTTAAGAAGACTGAGGAACTGGGAGGTTAGGGAGTAAGAGTCCCCTAGTATAGGGCTATGAGTTGGTGAATTGAAGAATGATGGTGAGTCAGTGCTGAACTCTTTGGATATGGAGGGTGAATGACTTGGGGACCACTGTACTAGAGTGCCATGATTTGCACTGGGTGGGAAATTTTGATTGAGGGGACTTCAAAGTTTTGCTGGGTGTTGGAGGTTGTGGTGGGACAGCACTTTCCTGATGCATCTTCCTTTACCCTGGTATAGCTTTTTCCCCTCACCCTTAACTTCCTGTGGTCCCAGGTTTCCTAGAGGTTTCCACACTGAAGCTTCCTCTCTCTCCTGCTCTCCATGAAACTTGAGTAGCCCCAGCTTCTCTGTATTTGGAGGAGAAGTGGGGCCCAATATAGAAAAAAGTCTAGTGATGGAAAAAAATCACACTGGCAAAAAGGACAAATTTGAGGAAGAAATTAGGCCCAGAGGGCAACTGTTCCTTTGATTGATCGAGAAGACAGGAGGAATGTAAGAGGTTGTAGTGAAATTTGGTTCTACTGAGGAAGAGGAGCCTGAAGTGGACTGTGAGGCATACTGGGGGGACAGAGTTGGAGTTGGGGAATGGATCCTCTTTGGTAGCAATAGAGTGGAAGCTGAGGGGTTGGCTGTGTCCATGCGGGGGGGGGGCATTAGCAGAGGAATTCCTCTCATATCATGGGGAGGCATGGGACCTAGGTGACTCATGGGAGATCCAAAAGGGGGTCCTCAGAGTGGCATTCCCATAGGAGGGCAGCCAGGATGGGGCCTTCCTATTGGTGGTTGTGGAGGAGGCTGTTCCCCTGGGCCTGAGAGTCTTGCATGGGGGTGTCCCAAGCCATAGGGACCATGGTGGGTGAACTGCATCCAAGACATACTGGGACAAGGCATTCTGCCTGGTGGGAATGGATGGGGATATGTAGTGCCAATACAATATTTACAGGATCCACAATCATAATAAAGACCATGACTATAAGTATTGCATGACATTTGATCACAAAATATAACAGATTCTCCAGATATAGGACAGAACTGAAGCATTTATTCAACCACTAGAAAACCCAACCCCAAAATTAGTAAGGTGATTCCATCACAGTACCAAAGACATCAAGAAGCCATAATAACACTGAGAGCCACAGCATCCTTCAGCCTTCCCACAAACCAACACAAAAGTCAATATTTACTCACAAATCTCTCTTTCTCCTTGCCTGAGCATCCTCTCTTCCCCACCATCTGGCTAGCTCTGATCAGCTTCCTGTGGACTCTGCTTCCCCTCAGCAGACTCCTCCCACCACAGGCTCCATGTGACTACATTTGGCTTATCAGGGGGCAGAGTTTACTTTCAAAGCAGGGGAGGTCTTCAAACTCCCCCCTAGGTCTATTGAGGGGCAAGGAAGATCTTCAAATTCCCATTCCCATTACAGGATGTGAGTGTCCAAGTCCAGGATGTCCAGCTCCAGGAGTTCCTGCTAATGGAGGGCCATGGGCTCTGGCCCCAAGAGGCCAGGTATGGGAGGTATGGCTGGGGGATTCCTGGAGAAAGGGCTCCAGGAGGTAGCACTAGAGGTGAGAAGGAGCCTGGCAAGGGCATTCCTGGTGGAGGAAGCCCAGATCCCAAGGAAGACACAAGAGGATTAGGGGGAGAGGGGGGAGGTAGCATCTCAGGAAACAGCTGATCTGACCAGTTTGCTTGAGACAACAGATTCTGTGCTGCCAGAAATTGCTCAGCTGCAGAACTGTAGTGTTCATCCTTAGAGTCCTTCTTGAAGGCGTAAGATACTGTGATAAGTCAATTATGCAAGTATTGTCCATTTGTGGCTTCAATTGCTGCATCAGAGGCATTGAAAAAGGTGAAAATAATACAGGTATAGCCCTGGAGGTACCTGGGTCAGGGTCCCATGTAAACTTGGGAGTCTGCAGGATAACCCTAAAGATATTGAAGGTTATCACAGGGCAGCAGCTTCTCATCAATCTCAGGATCTAGGATGCCCATGAAAATGTTGGTCCCCAAGTATAGATTCTTGTCATGAGCTGATGCATTGTTCACTTGGATTGTCTTCCCATACAGTTTGGTCTATTGTTCATAATCTTAAAGGCATAGTCAGCAGCCTCCTCACTCAGGAATTCCCCAAATCCAAAGCTTTGGTGCTGACCTGTGATTCTGAGCTTGGGCATATAGGTGCTGACCACAGGCCCACTCTGAAGGAAGAGCTCCCCTTACAGTGGCTCACCGACCTCATCCAAGCCTCCCCTGTACTGGACAGTGGCATCCTTATTCTGTGTAGAGATGGGGCCCGCCACTATGCCACGCTGAATGTGCTTCAGCCATTTCCCTCCAGGTGATCTTCAGAATCTTCCTAAGATGATTCAAATGGAAGTGATTCAGTTTTCTGACATGGCACTGTTAGACAGGCCAGGTTTCAGGGATACAACAAGGTCAGCACAACAGCTCTGTAGACCTTCAGTTTGGTGGGCAGCCTAATACTTCTTCTCTCCCATGCTGGCTTACAGTAAGTGCGATATAAAAGCTTGTTTCCTCCCTTCCTTCCCCAGAGTCCCCTCCTCCCATTGTTAAAATCTTCTGAGAGACTGACATTTAACCTCCTAAGAACACAAAGCAGTTTGTGGCACTGCTCATTAGACATTTCACCTCAGGTGATGAACCCATTGGACCCAGGAACTCTGGGGCTCTCAAACTTATGAGCTCAACTCCTATCCTGGAATCTACTTCAAGTCACCTCAAAATAACCAACTTGAGGGTCATGTTTGATCATCTATTCAAGAAAGTAAAAACAAAATGAAAAAGGCATCCTGGAGTCTAGGCACAAGACTCGCTTACTGGATTCCTCGTGGGAAAAATGTCAGGATGAAGAAAAAGAGCACATCCCATCTTCCCCTGGTGGAGAAGTCCAAACACTGAGAGAACTATTTGCCTCCTGGGAGCTGAAGCAAGAGAGCTTGGATAGGATGCTGTCTTTCTTTTTAAAAGAAATCAAAACAATTTATAGTCATATAAAAATGCCCTAAATCATTACTGATTAGAGAAATGCAAATTAAAACAACCTTAAAAGATCATTTTACACCTATCAGATTGTCTAAAATGATAGAAGGGGAAAGCAACAAATGCTGAGGGGATGTGAAAAAATTGGGACACTAATTCACTGTCGGTGGAATTGTGAATTGATCCAGCCAATTTTGGAGAGCAATATAGAATCATGCCCAAAGAATTATCAAACTTTGATCCAGCAATACCTCCACTAGGTCTGTTTCCCAAAACGATCAGGAAAAAGGAAAAGAAGCTATACATTCTAAAATGCTTATAGCGGTTCACTTTGTGGTGGCAAAGAACTGAAGGTTACAAGGATATCCATCTGTCAATCGAGGAGTGGCTGAACAAGTTGTGGTATGTGATTGTGACGGAATACTACTATGCTATAACTAATGATGAGCTCAATGCTCTAAGGAAAACATGGATAGACTTGCTCAAAATAATGAAGAACATAATGATCAGAACCAAGAGGATGTTGTCTATATTGTAACAATAATGTTGTTTAGGAACAACTCTGAGATTTGAATAAGTCATTTATAAAATACCCAAATTAACCACAAAGAACGTGTGAAAGAAGATGCTATCTTCACCCAGAGAAAGAACAATAGAAGAGTTGTGCATGTATGCATAGAATGATTTTACATATCTCTATCTCTATATCTAGAACTATATATCCATCTAGATCTCTGCATATTTGCACCTGATGGTAGCCATCTCCAGGGCAGGGGAGAGTGAAGAAAAAAAGGTAACATGATAACTTCATTATATGTTTAAAAGGAATAGCAAGTTGTACACAATAGATTTACAGTTTCATGTACAATCATCTTTTTCTATAAAACAAACACAATTTTAAAGAAGAAAAGATGTGGCTTGAATATGTGAGTTGAATGAATCAAGGATCAAGCCAAGGTTGTGAACTTGCCTAACTTAAAGGATAGGGTAACTTGGAGAGGTAAAATAGAGGGGGGGAAGATGGCTATTAGTGGGGAGATGATATAAGGAGATAAGATTTAGATTTCAACCCATCCACCCTACTTATCCTATACGCCATCCCATACACCATCCCATTCATAACATAAACAATGTTCTCACTTACTGGTCACTACCCCATCACTACCCCATGTGCAAAGCCTTCCCTTTGAGAAGCACCTGTCAAAGCCACAAGCAACAACCACTAGGAAGCAGGCAGTGGGCACACCACAAAGGAGAGGAATTTTTTTCAATGGTACCTGCACAATTGTTGCTGTGGGTACCCAGATATTGGTTAGGCTACAACTTCCCTAACAGACTGACACTTGACATAAAAAAGGTAAGGTTGGGGACTCACTCAGAGGTGAGAGAATGTGGCTAAAATTGGTAAAAGGCAGATGTGGCTATGCCAGAGATAAGCCCTACAATTAGCTATAGCAGAGAAAGTAGCACATCCTCCATCTCCCGACCCTCTACATAGTCCCTGGGGTCATGCCATGGCACCAGTTAGGAGGTAGCTGATTTTAAAAAGGACTAACTTCAAAACAGCATTGGGCATGATAAGTGCCATAAGAAAGGTACAAACCAAGTGCTGTCAGAGCTTAGAAGAGCGGGAACAGGTTATGATGAGCTTGTTGGGATGAGGTAAAACCTCATGAAGAATGTAAAATTTTATCTGGTTCTAGAAGAATATGTACATTTTCAATAGATGGAGACAGAGAGATGGAGTAAATTTCTGAGAGAAGGAGCACTGTGAACAGAGGCAGAGCATGGAAGTAAGAAAATATTCTGCCCATATTCAGGGAATGATGACTTAATCCTGCTAGAGCACCCTGACTGGACATTCAAATGTCTCAAGGAGAGGAGCAGGAGATAAACCAGGAAAGGGGGAATGCTAATAATTTACTTCTGCTATCATTAAGTACCTTTGCACTAGACATTAAGTACTGGTCATTACAATCTCCAGGTTAAGCCAGCTAAATGATGAAGGCACAGGAGGTTCAAATTCTCTGAATCATCCCAGTCAAACTGAGACCTGTGGTAATAGCTACTCCAAACTCTTCTTTTCCAAGGAAGTTTGAAAATCAACTAGCTGTCAATTTCCTAGTTATTCTCCTTACCTGATGCCATTCCCACTTATCCATTCCCCTCAGCATGTATCAGTATCAGTTCCAAATAACTTGATTTGCATACCATGTCCAGGCACCTCCTCCTTCCCAATGTCTAGTCCTGCTTGATCCAGATAGAACTCAATAAATACCTATGGGACTTATTGATTTTAATGCTCTATTCCACCCAGACTTCAGCAGACTTGACTTGTTTTTATCTTCTCTAATTATCCCCTTCTTATTGTATTAACTCTCAATAAAGTTGCCTTGCTTTATTTCTTTCTGCTGATTCTTATTTTGTACTGTATTCTGTCTTGTGCTTCTCTCTTCTTTTCCTCATTCTTTATCTTTGAATCCTGAATTTCACTCAAACTATATTAAGACATCGCCAACAAACATTTATTAAGCCCCTACTGAATGCCAGCTACTATGCTATGAACTATATACACATACACAAAAAGACAAAAACATGGTCCCTGCCTTCAAGGAGTTCTCATTCTAAGGGTAGAGACTACATGCAAATAACTATATGTACACAGACATACACAGAGTGTAAGTGGATGATGGTCCATTACTATCAGATTACTAATATCCATTTGCTATGAGACAGTAATCTCAGTGAAGGGACTAGGGGCAGAGGAGGGGGAGTCCAGGGAGGGTCTTCTGCAAAAAAGTATGATTTGACCTGATTAAAGGAAAGCAGGGAAATTACAAGGAAAAGGTGAAGGGGGAGAACATTATGATGCTTTGTTTTTGTTCAGTCATTTCAGTTGTGTTCAACTCTTCAGGACCCCTTTTGGGGGTTTTTGTGGCAGAGATACTGGCGTGCTTTGGCATTTCCTTCTCCAGTTCATTTTACAGATGAGGAAATCGAGGCAAATAGGGTTAAGTTAAACAGAGTTACGCAATTAAGAAGTGACTGAGGCCATATTTGAACTCAGGTCCTCCTGACTCCAGGCTTAGTGTTCTATTTGATTATGCCCCTTAGCTGACCTATTTGTGTTGTTAGAGACAGTGAAAAGGCAATGGGTCTGGAGTGTCATATGACAGGAACAGAAAGTAGTCCAATGTAGCTGTATTGCAGAGTAAGCAGAAGAAAGAAAAGTGTAGGTTGGCAAGGGCTTTAAATGTCAGGCAGAGGCTTTATATTTGGTCCTGGAGGTGATTGGGAGTCAGCAAAATTTATTGAACGAGGTGGGGAAGGGTGACACAGTCAGACATATACTTTAGGAAAATCACTTTGGCAACTGAATGAAGTATGTGAAAAACCATCTCAGCCACTTATTTCCAGCTTCTGCTGGTTCTTGAGGTGGGGTCAGTAGAAGATCAATAATCTTTCCACATAACAAATAGCTTGATTTTGCTTTGGAGCAAGTACTTACACACTGCTTCAGATGTCTCTTCATACTTGTCCTTCACCCTCCTGCAAGTTATTTCTTCCTCTCATCTCCTTTTTTCTTTTCCCTCTTCCCCTCTTCCCAGTTCCCTTCTTTCTTACAAAGTGACCATTAAGAGTGTTGACAAGGTTTGAGTTGGAGATAAAGAGAAAATTAGTAGATTCTTTTTTACATCATATATCAGACTATACTTCCCACTCAACCAAGCAGAACATTAGATGATGAGACATGTTTGTGGCTGGAGCAAGTGTCAATTAATATGATAGGGTCTAGTGACAAGAAATTTGTTCTCAAATATTGCTGAGGAGGTGGTGAACTAGGAAAGGGATCATGTTAACTGAAGTTGCTAATTGCCATTGTTTTATTTTAACTAATATATTTGCAAATAGGTACCAAAATAATTGTTTTCTCTATGCTGCTTAAGGATTGAAAGTGCTGTTAAATCCACTAAATTTTGGGACCCTGAAAAAGAACCCTGATCACACACACACACTTGCACATACACACACACAGAATTACAGATTTCTCACTACTTTTAAGCAAAGATACAAATAAAGAGTGGCAGAATATAGTTTCAATTGATCTTCCTGACCTTCTATATACCGTAGGTCTAAGTATTTCATGAATTAATGAACCCACGAAGTCAAGGAACATTTAATGCACTGAACAATCTAGCAAGCAAGAGGAAGAAACAAATCTTTGAAACAGGCCATCGGTCCCCCAATTAATCAACAGTGAGTTGTACTATTTTCAGTGGCCTGATTCATACTGGACTATGGGTATGGTGAAATAAAACCTAAATATAAGTTTCTCTCTTATTGTTGTGGCCTGACACCGCAATCGTTGGAGTCGTTCAATTGGACTCTGGTAAATAGAAGCTGCTAATTCTTTCAGAATCATAGAAAAAGGAGGAATCAAAGAGCTGCCCTAGTTTAGCCCAAATATTTTACAGATGAGGAAACTGAGAGCTAAGAGAAGTGACTTCCTGAGAACACACAGCTCATTAACAGGCAGGAATAGAATGCAGTGTCCTAATTACTTGTAAAATATTCTTTCCATTACAACATGAAGTTTGTCATGAGGACCATAGGCAGCCTACATGACATTTGCATTTTAGACACACTGACATATGAATTATTAGCTTTGAATGAAGAGCAACATTTTAAAAATTCATCTGTATAATATATAACTTCCTGAACTGTTTTTGGTCTTCCTGCATTTGTTGAATGGAGAACAGTTAGTTCATCAGGATGTTCTTTAAACAGTGATAATACCATATTTAGAAATAATTTATAGGCCTAATATAACTTGATTGACACATCTATATTATGAAAGTGCTGAGATTAACTTCTACTTTTCAATACATAGTATCCTCTCTAACACACACATATGTGGATAGATAGATAGATAGACAGACAGATAGATAGATGGATGGACGGACGGACGGACGGGCAGGCAGATGGGTGGACAGATAGATAGATAGATAGATAGATAGATAGATAGATAGATGGATGGATGGATGGAGAGTTGTTGTTCAGTCATTTTCAGTCATATCTGACTCTTTGTAACCCCATTTAGGATTTTTTTTTGTCAAAAGTACTAGAGTGGCTTACCATTTCCTACTCCAGCTCATTTTACAGATGAGGAAACTGAAGCAAACAGGGATAAGTGACTTGCCCAGGGTCACACAGCTAGTAAGAGTCTAAGACCAGATTTGAATTTAGCAAGATGAGTCTTTCTGACTCCAAATCCAATACCCTATCCACTGTGCCACCTAGCTGCCCTTAAATATGCACATTAGCTCTCCTAAATATGTACGTTACTTAGTTATTAAATCCTTTTATACTCTAAGTGTGGTGTGATTCTGATAGGAAGAGAACCATGACCACAACTAGTGTTGTAATAAAGTTCTTTACAGTGAGTTTTGAAGGCTCAAATCAAATAGTCAATTCCTTGGGCTTGAATAAAGAAGTATCTTCAATCTGCCCACTATGGTTCTTTTTCACTAAATGTTTTGGACAACCTTATCTCCATCTTCCCTATAGCCATGAAAACAAAGTGTGACCATATATTCCATTTTACATTAAAACCAGAGCCTGAAATAAAGAAGTAAAGTTTGTATTTGGGACTGCTTGTCCATCTCTATACCCTATCCAGTCCTATTTCCCTGTGTTCTAGCATCAGAAAGACTAAGCGGTCCCATGTGTATTTGTAGCCGCAAGCACCCTAGCACACCCAGAGTGGCTGCTAGCACAGGTTCTTTGATTTGCTTTTCTAGAGGAAAGCAACTCAAAAAGAGTTAACAATTTTACTTTAATCAAACAAACATATACCATTTACCCAGTTCAGGGGAAAAAGTCCACACCCTGAACTTCTGAGAATACGAACAATAGTTACAAGCAGACAAAAATACAGACAGAAAATAATACAATTCAGCAGACGGGGTTTCTAGCTGTCTGACCATTACATCCATATCTAGTTAGTCACCAGAGAAAGAATCACAAACATCTGGGTTTGAAAGCTGGGGGCTCAACAGCTGGCCAGAATCTCATCTGGTCAAATCACAAAACTCTTCCCAAAGTGAGCCCCAAAGCAAAACCTCACCTCAGAGAAAAGTATAGCCTTCTCCAGGGTCAGAAAACATCATAACCGTGGTGACCCACTTGACTACAAAGTAACAAAAATTGTGCCTTCCTGAAAAACAAGCCTCCTACCACAAGCTCCAGGTGAGCACATGCAGCCTATTACAGGGCAGAGTATATTTTCAGATCAGGAAAGGTCCTCAACTTCAACTTAGGCTTATTAAGGGGCAAGAAAGATCTTCAAATTTCTATTACCATTACAATATTTAGCTTTGGAAAACTTGTGAGTGGAAGATAGTTGGCTCTTGGAGTAGCCATAGGGACAAAGATTTTGATCAAAGGGTACAGATGGTTTAGCTGTTCCTTCCACATCATTCCCAGAGGTATGGCAAATTAGAAGCTGAAAATTAGAAGAAGCTGGAGAAAAGCAAAATGGCAGTAATTACAAAGACTGGGTTACTTGAATTGGTAACTGTAAGGATGGCAGAAATGGAGGTGGGTCATTTAAGACAGTCCATCACTTCCCTACCCCACCTAGTGGTGATATTTGAGGTTTGAATAAGGCCTGGTAATCTCAGTTGAATTAAACAGTTAATAAATTAAAGACATTTCAACTAGGTGGGAGAGGAGATCTGTTTCCATTATTTGAAGGACCTGGTCACACTCTATGGAGTTTGTATAAAACCTGGAAGCTAGCTTGGAAAAAGACATTATAGTGACTGGCAGTTTAGTCATGGAAGCTTAAAGCCAAAGCCTCTGAGAAGGAATTGTTTTGGGGGAGAAAGGGTTGGCTAGCACTTCGGCCCTCTCATCCATTGAACTCCTTGACCAGAGGAAGACTCTGAATTTTGGAAGTTCCAAGGATTTTGAATTTGTCATCCATGTCTTTGATCTAGCAGCATCCCTGTATTAGCTGATGTGATATAATTAGTATCAGGAGTCAAGGACAAACTAAACACACTGGGAAATAAGGTACTGAGCAAAAAAGTTAAACAATATCCAAGGTGAGAAAAAGACTTACAGAAACCAGGATCTATGTCATCCTTCTGCAACATGTGCTCTCCAGGTCTGGGCTTCCTTTCCCCTGAAATCTGGATGATGTGGGAAAGTGTCACAACAGATGTTTTATACTAGCTTGGTAAAATACCCCTTTCTAAAAACTAATTAATATGGCCAACTGATATCAACTGATAACTATAGGGGGAAGCATGTGGGTGGGGGTTTATGAATTTAGTATTAGAAAATTATCCTCCAGTCTCTTAGAGTTAGCCCTAGAATCTTAAGGAGACAAGTAGCTACTTGAGACCTGGGGATCTGACTAGTCAGTAAGAGTGAAAATTGAGATATTAACCCCAAAGCATCTACTTTTTGTTGTTCAGTTGTGTTTGATGCTTCATGACCCCACTTGTTATCTTGGCAGAGATCAGCAGTTCTCAACCCGTGGGCTGTGACTCCTTTGGGGGGTCAAATGACCCTTTCACAGGGGTCACCTAAGACCATTGGAAAATGCATATTTCCTATGGTCTTAGGAATGGAGACACCTCTCCTCTATCTGTCTCCAGGCTAGTCTGCCCACATGCAGATACATCCACATACGAGTATTAAAGGGTCGCAGCATTAGGAAGGTTGAGAACCACTGGCCAAAATGGTCAATATTGGAATCAGATTGATTATATACTTTGAAGTCAAAGGAGGAAAAATTCTATACAGTTAGTTCAAACAAGACCTGAAGCTGACTATAGCTCAGATCATGAGCTTCTTATTACAAAATTTAGATTCAAATTAAAGAAATTAGGGAAAGCTTTCAGGATATATAGGTATGACCTAAATAACATCCCTTGTGAATATGAAGTGTAGGTGATGAATAAATCTAAGGTAGTAGATTTGGTAGAAAGAGTACCTGAATATCTATGGACAGAGATTCTCAATGTTGCATAGGATGTAGCAAACAAAAAACATCCCAAAGAAAAATAAGAGCAAAAAAGCAAAATGGCTGTCTGATGAAGCTTTACAAATACCTGAGGAAAGAAGGACAAGGAGGACAAGAAGGGACAAGAAGGAAGAAAAAGACATACTCCAACTGAATGTAGAATTACAAAGAACAGCAAGGAGAGAAAAGAAGGTTTTTTTAAGTGAGCAGTGCAAAGAAATAGAAAACAATAGAACAGGAAAGACAAAAAAGCTCTTCAAGAAAATCGGAGATATTAAAGAAATATTTCATGCAAAGAAACAGTAAGATAAAAGACAAAATGGTAAGTACTTAGAAGTAGAAGAGATTACGAAAAGTGGCAAGAATATTTAGAAGAACAACACAAGAAAGGTCTTAACAACAATAAGCACGATGGTGTGGTTACTGATCTAGAGCCAGAGATCCCACAGTATGAAATCAAATGAGCCTTAGGAAGCATTGCTAACAATTAGGATAACGGGGTTGATGAAATTCCTGCCAAGCTATTTAAAATTCTAGAAGATGATGCTGTTAAAAGTGTTGCACTGAATATGCCAGCAAATTTGGAAAACTCAATGATGGCCACTGAATTAGAAAAGATCAGTTTATATCCCAGTCCTAAAGAAAGGCAATGCCAAAGAATTTTCAAATCACCCTACATTTTACTAGCCAGCAATGTTATGCTTAATATTCTACAAACCAGGCTTCAGCAATATGTGAACTGAGAATTACCAGAAGTACCAGCTGGTTTCCTAAGAGGCAGAGAAACTAGAGACCAAATTGCCAACATTTGCTGGATTATGGGGAAAGCAAGGGCATTCCAGAAAAACACCTACCTCTGCTTCATTAATTACACTAAAAGTATTTGACTGTGTGGATCACAACAAAATGAGTCATCTTCAAAGAGATGGGAGTGCCAGGTCACCTTACTTGTCTCTTGAGGAGCCTATTTGAGGGTCAAGAAGCAACCGTTAGAATTAAACCTTGAACAATTAATTAGTTTAAGATTTGAAAAGGAGACTGCATATTGCCACCTTATTTATTTATCTTATATGCAGAGTACATCATGTGAAATGCCAGGCTGGATGAATCAAAAGCCAGAATTAAGGTTTCCAGGAGAAATGTCAATAGTCTCAGAAAAGCAGATGATACTACACTGTGGCAGAAAGTAAAGAGGAATTAAGAAGCCTCATGATGAGGGTGAAAGAGGAGAGTGTAATTGTTCCTATCACTTCCTGGCAATTAGAAGGAGAAAAAATGGAAGCAATGTCAGATTTTATATTCTTAGGCTCAAAGACCACTGCAGAGAGCAACTGCAGACATAAAATTAAAAGACACTTGCTGCTTGGAAGGAAATCCATGGCAAATCTGGACAGCATACTAAAAAGCAGCATACTAAAAATTTCACTTTGCCAACAAAGGTCTGTATAATCAAAGCTAGTATTTTTCTTTTCTTTTAAAAACTTTTTTTAAATTACATGTGAAGACATTCATGTTTGTTTAAAAATTTTGAGTTCCAAACTCTCTCCCTTCATTCCCTCCCCTCTCACTTATAAGGCAGGCAATTTGATAGAAATTATATATGTGTAGTCATGCAACATATTTTCATGTAAATCATGCTGTGAAAGAAAGCACAGACAAAAAAATGAAGAAAAACAGAGAAAAGTATCTTTGATCTGCAATCAGGCTCCACCAGTTCTTTCTCTAGAGATGGACACCGTTTTTCATCTTAAGTCTCAGAATTGTGCTGGATAATTGTATTGCTGAGAATAACTAAGTTAATCACAGTAGATCATCATAACAATATTTCTGTTACCATGTATAATGTTCTTTTGGTTCTGATCATTTCACTTTGATTTAGTTCATTTAAGTCTTTCCAGGTTTTTCTGAGGGTATCCTGCTCTTCATTTCTTACAGCACAGTAGCATTCCATCACAATCACATATAACACCATATTCAGCTATTCCCCAATTGATGGACATTCCCTCAATTTTCAATTCTTTGCCACAACTAAAAGCTGTTATAAATATTTTTGTGCATATAGGTCCTTTTCCTTTCGACTTTTTATCTCTTTGGGATAGAGACCTGCTAGTGATATTGCTTGGTCAAAGGGTATCCATGGTGTTATAATCCTTTGATCATAGTTCCAAATTGCTCTCCAGAATGGTTGAATCCACAACTGAATCCAATCAGTGCAATAGTGTTTTAATTTTACTACATCCCCTCTAACACTTGTCATTTCCCTTTTCTGTCATATTAGTCAATCTGATAGGTGTGTGGTAGTAGCTCAGAGTTGTTTTAATTTGTATTTCTCTAATCAGTAATGAGTTAGAGTACATTTTCATATGTCTACAGATAGCTTTTATTATCCCTGCTCATATTCTTTGACCATTTATGAATTGAGGAATTCCTTATTTCTAAAATTGGACTCAGTTTTGGAGACTGGATTAGGTGACTAAAGTTACTTCCAGTTCTATGATCCCATCATTCTACAGGTCGGTGAATGACTCAGAAATGGAAACAACTAAGTGGCACAGTGAATAAGGTGCTGGGCCTGGTATCAGGAGGACATTAGTTCAAATCTGGACTTAGACACTAAGTAGCTGTGCAATCGTGGATAAATCTCTTAAACTCTATTTAGATTTCCTTATCTCTAAAATGGGGATAATAATAGCACCTACCTGCCAGTGTTGTTGTGAGAAACAGAAGAGATAATATTTAGCACAATTCCTGGCACATATTAGGCACTTTATAAATACCACATACTATCATCATCATCATTATTATTGCCATTATTAGTGCTTGGTCATTGTGGAGCTACCCAGAGCAGTGGTGTCAAACTCAAAAGAAAAAGATCCCCAGTGGCATATTGACTTTGAAAACCATACATTAACATTAACTGTGTAGTACTAAATTTTTATATATTCTGTTAAAGATTTTCCTGTTTACATTTTAATCTGATTTGGGCAGTACTTGGTTGCTGGGTAGTGAGTTTGACAGCTCTGATCTAGACATAATAGTGGTGGCGCTTCCTTCAGTCTTACATTTTATTTTGCATATTTATATGTGTACATGTTATCTCTCTTGATACAATGAAAATTCCTTGATAGAAGGATTCTTTCTTTTTTCTTCCTTCCTTCCTTCCTTCCTTCCTTCCCTCTTTTTTTGGGCTATTTTTGTATTTTGCATTTTTTGGGTAACATCTTCCCAAACTAGCACTCAAATATTTTTGGCTTGGATTTCCAGAGAAGTGGCTGCTCTTCCAGATTCTAGAGTAGCCTATAGGCCCAGGTTCATTAGTCTCCTTTAGTCTGCCTATCTTGAATAATCAACCAATAGATACAATTAGCTTAAAGCAAAGGCATTTCCTGAGATAGTACGGGAAGACCAGTAGCTAGAAAAGCATTCCCCATAAACCTAAGGCACCCTTTCCCACAAATAGAAAGTGTCAGTGGAAAGAATGGCTACATATATAGAATAGGCTGCTAGTGAGAGATACATGTAGGGAACACATGTGGTCAAGCCCACTCACCCTTCCAGTACTGCAAGGATCTGAGGTTTAGACTTGTTACATCCTTGTTCTATGCCCTTTTGGATATAGAATTTGTTCTAGTCAGGTTGCTCACTACTATAAAGGGCTTGCATGCTAGGCCATAACTAGGCAACGACCATTTACCTAATAATCACCAAACTTACCTAGAGCTCAGAATTCAACTGTTGTAAATACTCTAAATCCTTCCTGTTGGTCCATGCAAATGAATAAATGTAAAAATAGTAAGAGGTAATCTACAAGCTGAAATCTACAAGCTGTCTCAACTGTCTACTCAGCTGTTTTCTTGTAATTTCATAAGAAAATTACCTACTCAAAGTCTCCTATCATTTACATGGTGTAAATGTAAAGGTCTTATATATTTTACAAGGTGACAAATCATCTGCTCAGAATATGAAAAGGGCTCATTCTTTATAAGGTACAAATGCAAATGCATTCTGAAGGGGTTGCTGTAAAGCCAAGCATGGGTAGCTTTTCAGAGAACAGCTGCTGTGAACAGCTTTCAAGGTTCTGATTACATACTATAGTGAATACTCTATTTATTCAGTAACAAATCAGAGCAAAACATTCACAGAAAATCAAGGTACAACATTCACAATGACATAACTCAACAACTTATCACTAAAATGGCCACATAATTTTCACCAAAGTGGTCACGTAGTTTTGAACAAAGTACAATCATTTAGTCAATCAATCACTTAGCAACTCAATCATTTGATCATAAGTACAAAAGGTCAAAGTCCTCTACCCATGGGGCACACTAATTTACAAATCATTCACTATTCAGTCATCAGTCACTATTTAATCATCAGTCACTACTCAGTACCTGTAATAGGAAGCAAAGAAGTAGTTAACACTTTGTTTCAGCTATTAAATTAATACCTTGTTTCAGTTCAAGTTTCTTTTGTATCATATCTCTTAAGAAACAGAACGTGTGAACTCCACAACTTGTGAACCCTAGAATTCATGAACTCCTGCAACAGGAAGGGGAGGAGCTAACGACCATATATAAGGAGCGTTCCAGGGATAAAGAAGAACTGAGGAGAGGACTCTTGTGGTAGCAGAGTTAAGAAGGAGAAAACTTATGGTATCCTGGCACTCTGTTTGTCTTTTCTGTCTGTGTTGATGTTTGTTTGTGATGATTTGTACAGAAGCCCTGGGACCTTACTGGAAGCCCTGAAAGAGGGGTTGTATGTTTACAGAAGTCCTGGAGGAGGGCTTTGGAGGTCCTGAGACTTTACTGATGATTTGTGCTGATTTCTTGGACTTTGTTTGGGGGTCTGTGTTGATTTCTATGTTGATGATTTGTGTTGAGTTCTCAGACCTTGTTAGTGGATCTCAGTTGATTTCACAGGCAGATAGTGAATTGATGATGGTGGTGGCAATGTGTATGAATATTATTGTGGCTCTGTCAAGCTTTGCCTTACCAGAAACAGGAACTGTGAAGAACTTGAGATGGACTGGACACTATGAAGGACTTCAATATGAAACGGAAACTGGATGAAGAACTGGACAAGGAGCTGGACAAGGAACTGGGAGCTGCTTGCCCTTGGACCCGAGTGACATTTGGAGCTGGGACCATGGAAGAGGAACCATAGAAGCTGAGAGCCAGACTTGAGTCAAGTTGAAAGAAGACTTTACTTGGAGACTGTGTACTGACTGAGAAGATTATGATTCACTGTGACCTAGGGGTAGAGAACTTTGACTTTTGTACTTTATGACTGAATTAAGGATTTTGTGATTGACTAAATAAATGTACTTTGTTGAAAACTATGTGACCACTTTGGTGAAAGCTATATGGTCATTTTAGTGATAAGTTGTTGAGTTGTGACATGGTGAATGCTGTATTTTGATTTTCTGTGATAAGTTGTAACTTTATGAACGATGTACCTTGATTTTATGTGAGCATTTAGCTCTGATTTGTTATTGAATGAGTAGAGAGTTTGCTATACTATGTAATCAAAACTTGAAAGCTGTTCACAGCAGCAGTTCTCTGGAAAGCTGCTCGCACATAGCTTTACAGATACATATCTCATTGTCTCTATTAATTTGCCAATTGCAAATTTGCCAAAGTCTAAAAGGGGCACAGAGTTACATCTGGATTTCCAATACCTAGACAAGTGGTTGGAACTAGTAAACACTTAACTAATGCTTGTTGATTAATTGATTCTTCTCACTTAAAATGAAGAACTGTCCATTATTAACTTTTTTCTCTGACCCTGAGAACAGGTTTTTGTTCTATTCTCAGAGAAAAACCTGGATGAGGGAGAATACCTAGCCAAGGGCTTATAAGGATATTTGTTAAGTACCCTCCACTGATCTACCTTGAAGAGTAGAAGGTGTTCAACATGGGTCTGTTTTTGTCATGGTAACTTATTGAAAATAAATACATATGTGTGTGGGGAGAGGGTGTGTGTGTGATAGTTACAAAAATGTTTTCAGCCTAGAAGGTTATTTCAAATTGGTGATCTTAGGAAATAGAAGTCTTAACCATTCATTAAAATATTATATAAGATGGTTAAATTATGCAAGGATTTTTTAAGGAACTACCCCAGCAGAATTTAAATTGGAAGGATAAAAAGCTGAGGATGGAGTTGTTAATGACAGCATTATACACTGACATGAACTGAGTACGAGAAATAAAGAAATAACATACTTTCATTGTCTCCTAAAAGTGACTAATAGCTATCACATTTCACTGACACTGTGCAGGAAAAGTGCATGAAGCCTGAGTCAATAAATCCAAGCCATACTCTTCTGCCTACAGGATGGTGACTTTTCTAACTGAGAACCTTCTCCCTAGAGAGCAGAGGGTCATTCATTGGATCTCCTTAATTTGCTGAAAGTTTAGGCAGAACCCCTGAACTTCTCTTTTTGCCATATGCAAAGTTTTTGGTTTTGAGGTTGAATTCAAAGTGAGCCCAAGAAGTTCTTGAGAAAGAAGGACTAGAGAGAGGGAAAAGGAACTTACACATCCCTGTCTGGGAGTGAGCAGAATCAGGATGTACAATAAATTCCAGAAAGAGTTAAAGGATGCTTTTTTTCATTTTTTCAGAAAACAATTACAGATGAAAATGTTGAAATATTGCATCCCACTCAAGGTAGGCAAGAGAGCTGTCAAGGACATAAAGGAGCTGTTGATTGAATGGATTATTGGTGATGGAATTTTCAATGCCAGTTATTCCTCCTCCCCCTCCTCACTCCAAGAGACAGGGCTGCCAGGCATGAGACCTCACTTTAATATTAGCTTAAGTAAATCACAATTAGAAAGTTAAACTTTGAAAATATATATATATATATACACACCAAATGTATTGGGGAAAAGCCTGGGAACCTCCCCCCCCCAATTTCTCTTATATCTCCTTAACATGTGTAATAATCCCTTTGCAAATTATCTCTTTGGTAAATGTTTTCTTTGTGCCTTTAATATGACATTAGTGTAATCCATAGTCAGGATCCCCCACAAAAGCTTCTGGGATCACACAGATCGGGTTCACTTATAGGTCCTGATCCCAGAAAGGGTCATTGTTTTCTTTGGAGGATGGAAGGCAGGGTAATTGGGGTTAAGTGACTTTACTAAGGTCACACAGTTTGTAAGTGTGTCAAGTACCTGAGGTCATATTTGAACTCAGGTCCTCCTGATTCTAGGGCCAGTGCTCTATTCACTGCACCACCTACCTCCCCTGGCCGTAGGACTTTTTAAGATGAGAACTGATAGAAGAAAGTGATAAATATTAGCAGGGATGTGGACAAATTGGGTCTGTTGGTAGAGTTATGAACTGATCCAACCATTTGGAGAGCAATCTGGAATTATGCCCAAAGAGTTATAAACCTGTGTATACCCTTTGACCCAGCAATATTACTACTAGGTCTGGTTCCCAAGCTGATTAAGAAAAAGGAAAAGAGCCTATGTGTTCTAAAATGCTGATAGTAGCTCTCTTTGTGATGGCAAAGAACTGGACATTGAGGGGATGTCCATCATTTGGGGAACGGCTAAACAAGTTGTATGATATGATTGTGATGGAATAATTCTGTGCTATGAGAAATGATGAGGTTGTGGATTTTAGGGAAAACGTGGAAAAGCATAACATAAAATAATGAAAAGTGAAATGAGCAGAACCAAGAGAATGTTGTATGCAGCAACAGCAATATTGTTTGATAAATAATTGTGACTGAGATATTCTTAGTACTAGAAATACTCAGATCAACTACTTCCTTCTAGGAAGGAAGACGTTATCCACTTCCAGAGAAAGAACTAATAAATAGGAAGTATGTATAATATGGTTACATATGTGTGTATATACATATACATATA
>CM053600.1:39380988-39391071 GCA_028646575.1 Pseudocheirus occidentalis
AGAGAGAGAGAGAGAGAGAGAGAGAGAGAGAGAGAGAGAGAGAGGGAGAGAGAGAGAGAGGGAGAGAGAGGGAGGGAGAGAGGGAGAGAGAGAGAGAGAAAGATCACACAGATCAGGAACAAAATAAAACATGGCTAAGACCTCTAGATTTAGTGGGCTTTTTGAGGCACTTAACAATCAGGACTAGGAGAAAGGGCCCAGGACAGGAGTTTCAGAGCTAAAAGAGTTAAATCCTCCATTCTCAGAAATTGGGTGGTAAGTACATTTAGCAGTCACATCCCTTCCTCTGCCTTCTTTGAGTATCTGGAAAACTTTCCTTGATGATTCTTTGTCCCCTTTAACCATCCCATGATTCTTATAACATTTTTATGATGTAGATAAATAGCAAATTGTAGCATCACCATTTCAGAGGTGGAGAAAATGAATATCAGGGAGGCCATT
This sequence comes from Pseudocheirus occidentalis, assembly GCA_028646575.1. NCBI lineage: Eukaryota > Metazoa > Chordata > Mammalia > Diprotodontia > Pseudocheiridae > Pseudocheirus > Pseudocheirus occidentalis. The sequence goes on from CM053600.1 coordinate 39,381,430, forward strand.
TAACTTCGAGTGTATTGGGTACCAGGAAATATGGGTTTCATTTTGGCTTTGCTTCTGACTAGCAGAAGTCCCTTCATCCAGCTTGAACGTTCCTAGCTGATGTTACCTACAATGGAACATCCTAGACGAAGGTCTATTTTCTTATTTGGGTGTATGCCACACTATTTTAGGCTTAATGGATAATAAGCAATGCTTTCATTGCATTCTTTTGTTCCTATAGACAGCTTTCTTTTCTCATCCCTTTTCCTCCCACTCCCTCCACATAGAAAATATTAAAACTCTTGCCATAGAGGAAGTGTTTCAGATGGGGGAAGGGGAAATAGATAGAAGAACTTTACCTCCCACTTAAAGTCTTCAAAATGCCATGGTATCCTGGATGTTGCTAGACTGGAGAGGATGTAAGGATGATTTATAAAAGTTTCTAATGAATATGTACTAGCAAGCATAATCTCATCAGAGCCACGAACTCTGTTCACTATAAAAATCTCAGAGTTTTCTGTGTCTCAGTTGCAGGCCCAAATTTTCTCTTCCAAGAATGTATGTGATTCAAATGCCACGTTAATAAACAGCTTGTCTTTTTATAGAATGCCTTTTTGAGATTATGGAAATCTCCCTATAAGGAAGATAAATTTTCTAATATTTATCTACCAAAGAGAGAAAGGCTGTGGGAAAGTGATCTTCCTCTCAATCTGAGTCACAGGAGAATAGACTTCCTCTGTCTTGAGGGAAGTGTAGTCTCTAATGTTGCAAGGACAAGAGTTGCTATTTCAGGTATCTTCAAGTTTGAGTATAGTCAACACTAGACCCCTAAGATCTGAAGGCAAGCAAGGCGTTGGGAACAGATCTGAAGCATAACCAAATTATGCAGCATGGGGTTTTGGAATAAATATTGTATATGGAGCCTGAGTTCTGGAGGAATTAAGTGACTTGGCTAAGGCCACATAGATATTATTGAGCACATCTGGAATTTGAACCTGGAACCTCTGTTTCCTCATCTGTAAAAATGAATCATCATCAGGGTGGCTAGGTGGCACAGTGAATAGAGCACCGGCCCTGGAGTCAGGAGGACCTGAGTTCAAATCCAGCCTCAGACACTTGACACACAAACTAGCCATGTGACCTTGGGCAAGTCACTTAACCCCAACTGCCCTCCAAAAAAAAAAAGAATCATCATCATCATCATCATCAAACTATAATATATATAATATATATTATATATTATAATATTATACAATATATATAATATATAATATATAATATAATATATATAATTATAACTATAATAATAGTTAGCATTTATAGAGAGCTTTATAGGTTGCAAAGCACTTTACAAATATTATCCCATTTGGTCCAGGGTAATAGCCCTGGGAGTTAGGTGTTATTATATCCATTTTCCAGATTAGAAAACTGAGTCAGACAAGAAGTTAAGTGACTTGCCCAGGGTCACTGAGACTGGATTTGAATTCAAGGTCTTCCTGACTCCAGGTCTGTTGGTCACTACACCCAGCTGTTTCTGATGGAGTTGCATTAAATGATCTCTGGAGTCCCTTCTAGCCCTGAGTACTGTGATCTTGTGTAGTCACTGTGGGACCTTCTTGTTATTACCAAGCTTCCAAGTTTATGTTAAAACATAATGCAGAGGGCACTGCCGTCCCCAAGCCTTCTCCCTGGTAGGACCTTCCCACAAACAAACACTTACAGTTCACTGGCTCCTTCCTCTCTCTCCCCAGCTCTAATTGCTCTGATCAACTTCCTTTGGGTTCTTCAAGCACCCTTGATGCTCCTCCCACCACAGACTCATGTGACTCAAGCAGGTCAGGAAGAAAGACCTTCCCATTTACATTACCATTACAGGGATGGACCTCCTTGAGAAGCAATATGTTGTTAGCGCATCAAATGTTAGATTTGGGAATCAGGTAGACGAGTTCCAATTCTACCTTGGTTGCTGATTAGCTCTGTGATCACAATCTCACTTAGCCACAGTTTCCTCATCTGAAAAATTAGGGAGTTGGACTCCAATGTCTAAATCTAAGATCCTGTGAATGGCTTCCTTGGTGCTGAATCCAGAAGCTCTTTTTCATTAAATTGTTCCCACCAGTTTTGATGACAGTGGTCCAAGGCCTCCATCCCTCTGCTCAAGAAAGTACCTTATTCCTCCATACTTCACTACTTAGATGAAAGTCATTGAGAAAATCTCAAAGACAACTCTTGTCTGATCTTTGTGCCTTCTATCCTGTATTTACAAGTCTCACAGATCATAGAATGTTAGAGCTAAAAATCACTTAGTCCCATCTCCTTACTTTATAGATGAAGAAACTGAGGACCAGAAAACTATTGCCCAAGGACTCACAGCTATCAATAGGGGGCCACTGGCAAATGTTTAACAACTGTCTGAAGAAAAAAAAGATACCAAATAGTAGGCCTTTAAGTTTAATAGATGTTACTAATATTTTGTAACATATATATATATATATATATATATGAAACATACATTATATCTTATAAATCTTATAACTAAGGTTCCATAGAACAATTTGGGTTCTAATAGGACTCTTAGCCATCACTTCAAAGGAACAGAGTAATTTGGTGATGCCCCTGACCCATTGTCATCACTTCCTTACGTATTTATAAAACCCAACTGCACTGGTTATAATCAGTCCCTGAGATACCTAGAATAGCTAGTCCTGATCTTTGCTCTTATGAGAGGAATTATTCCTCTGTCAGCAAATAAGAAGGTGGACACTACATAAAATACTATTACAACTGGATATATTGTTATAGAAGTATCAGAAATTTATACATTTATAACTGTCATCTTCCCCAAAAGGAAAAATAATGACTAAGATTTTTCTTAGGGTTGTGAAGAAAAAAGTAATAAAAATGTTGGTATCTGAGTTTTGTGGGAAAAGCATTAGATTTGACATTTAGGAGAAATAAGTTTGAAGACCAAATCTGCCACTGAATCACTGTGAGCTTAAGCTGGCCTTTCATGACCATTCACAGTCTCATCTTCATCTATAAAATGTGAAATTAGGGGCAGGTAGGTGGCACAGTGAGTAGAGCACCAGCCTTGGAGTCAGGAGGACCCAAGTTCAAATTTGACCTCAGACACTTGACACAATTACTAGTTGTGTGACCTTGGGCAAGTCACTTAACACCAATTGCCCTCAAAAAAACCCCAAGAAATATATATATATATATATATATATATATATATATATATATATATTTGTTACAAAATAAATAAGATAAAAAAGATTTCTGTGAAAAAAATTGATCATTAACAATATTTCCTCTTTAAAATGTTACATTATATGTCCATGGAATTTTAGAGCTTGAAAGATTATCTAAAGATCATCTAATTCTAACCTATCATTTTTATAAGTTAAGAAACTGAGACCCAGAGACTTGATCAAGTTGCACAATCAACAAGACAATAAATAAAGTCCTGATTTGTAGTGCTGTAAAGGCTCACACTAAAAGTTCAACAGAAGGCTCTCCCAAGGTGGCTTGAGTTGGTTCTAGCATACTCCTGCTAATTTCCTTTATTTTTTTTTCCAAAATAGTATGAACTTTTATCCTAGGAATAATTCATAATCCCGAGACATTGGTGACTGCTATTCATAGATTCTACCAATAAATGTCATTTTAAGTCCCAAAATGTTACAGGTTCGTTTGGAAAGAACAGTTTTGGAACATTTTGCTAAGAATATCAACAAGAGAGTTGGGGGGATCGGGGGGGGGGGGGAATGTTTGGCCACTTAGAACATCCTAGAAGGGATTTTTGTCTCTCTTCTGTATCTTAGGGAATACATTGCTAACATACTTACAGATGAGAGATGTGGCATCAAACCCATCCCTTTATTCTTAGCACTACAAATGGAATAATTTAAAGAAGGAGAGAAGACCCAGGAACAAAGATTATTTGCCAATTGGTGATGACTTCTTAATTTTTTATTGTTAAACTGATGACCATTTACAGTTTTCATAATTCTTCCAGCCTTCTGGTTCCATCTACAGTATATCATCTTCCAACGTTCCCATAGGTTTACCCAATGGCATAGTAATTTCCTATATATGCTGAAATTGCTGATGAACCATTTCTAAGCTTTATTTTCTCTCCTCACCTATGGAATGAGTGGGTAAAGACAGGGAGATGATGATGATAGAATCTACCTGGGCAGGGAGTTAGCCCATGGACCTTACCAATAAAGTTTCAGAACTGGAGTTTGGATAAAATAAAGCCCAAGGGTGAGTTATTTAAGAGGGGCTGAACTGAATGTGTGAAAGTGATTTGGGGAAATGACACATGATTAAAGAAAAGCTGTACATCCTTCCTTTATGGAGGCAAATCTCTTCCCCTGACCCCCCTCCCATACTTGATGATATGAAAGGGAATCACAGCTAAATGAAGCATGATAAAGGAGTAGGGAACTAGAGAAGGAGATGTGTTGTAGCATGAGGTTGGCAGGGGGCCTGAGCCCCTACTGCCTTGAAAGACATAACAACAAAAGAACATTGAGTGCCTTCACCACCTCCGCTGGTAGACACCGAACTTGTGGTAGGTATTGCCGTGAATGAGAAATCTCCAAGGCAAATGAATGTCTTACTGTCTTCCTGTGAAAGCGGCTATGAGGCAAAACTAAATTTCTGGAGTTTTGGCTTATTTACCAAAAGTAAGGTTTCATTTGTTCCAAGAATTACATTACCAAGTGTGGAGAGGTCTCTATTTTGGGCACACATACATTTTATTTTTAAATTTAAAAAATTATTTCTAATATAATGACTAAACAATTGTATCCCATTATATCTTTGTAAAAGAAATTACCTCATTTGAAATGCAGCAGGGAAGGTATCAAGAAGTTTTGTTTAGTAGGATAAGAACTGTTCTATGATCTGATTGGATATGTCCTTATGCCAAACTGTTAGACTTACAGACAGGAATGTTACCACCAGAAAAAAGGGTAAAGTGAAGGACAGAGAGGCAGCCAGTGCCCTGAGAGTCAGACAGTGCTCTTGGAAGTCACTCTCAAAACTCTGTCTATTGTTAGGAAGTGCCTTATAAACACTGGAAGGCAACAGTGGTCAGCACTTAGTCCTTACTATGAATTAGATTAAGCTACTGTCCCCAGCACCCTTTTCTCCTCATATGGTCACAATAACAGCAGACATTTCTATAAGCTTTTCTGTAAGGCTTACAAAGCATTTTCCTTTGAAATGTTCCATAAAGTACATAGTGAAAATATTCCTGGGATTAAGGCTGGAAGGGGCTTTAAAACTCATAGGATCATATAATCATTAAGCATTTAATGATTGGAATGGAATTCAATCACATACACATACACGAAAAAGTCTGGAATATGACCTCACACTGTCCCTTTCCTTACATTGGTAGGGGATTATTTGTACTATGAGGTTGCCCAAATATAGGTAAAGAGTAGTTTAGCCTCAGTACACAAACACTTGCACGCACACACACACACACAACACATATACAAACACACCCTGTGTTACTACTTCAGCTTCAACTAAACAAATGTCTGATTGTTTTGTGCCAGCCAGAAGCTGCTTGTAAGTGTAGGTAAGACCCTGCTATTGATACCAATGTTGGCTTGATCCAAATTCCATTTTACTATGTCCTTGAATCATGCTTTTTGAGTGATTTGTGTGCAAACGACCTGTCTTCTGTTTGTGGAACAGTATGCGCTTCAGTGTTGACTGGTCTACCCAGTTGCCTGTGATTATCGTGCTGGTCACCATGGTACCCAGGTGCTTCTGAAAAGGGTGAGGGAGGAAAAGAGATGTTTTTCTCACATGATGATTTCAATAGAGCTGAGAAATGATGTATATTACTCTTCTGCTGGGTAACTGACTGTAGCAAGAAACCCTATAATTAGGCTGCCTCTTATGTTCTATGCAGGATGGTGAAAGGAGGAGGCTTCCTTAGGTCCAAGAGGAGTTTGAGCATCTAAACCATATACTGAAAAACCATTTTCCCTGTGCTAAAAAGAATAGTCTTCTCCAAAGTCAGCCATATTTCAAATATCTTTTTTTGGGGGGGGGGATTTGAGATTTCATTAGTACAGAGAATTCCTAGTAAGGGGATTGGTGTAGCTAGGTGGCACAGTGTATAGAATGTTGGGTCTGGAGCCAGGAAGACTCATTTTCATGAGTTCAAATCTGGCCTCAGGCACTTACTAGCTGTGTGACCCTGGGTGAGTCACTTAACCGTGTCTGCTTTGGTTTCCTCCTAGGTCAAATGAGCTAGAAAAGAAATGGCAAACCACTCCGATATCTTTGCCAAGAAAATCCCAAATGGGGTCATGAAGAGTCAGACATGATTGAACAACAATAAGGGAATCCCTCCCCCCCATTTAAATTTTAAAAATGTTATATAACTTCATAGTCTTAGAGCCTTGCCTGGGGAACCAGGAGGATAAATGACTTACCTAGTACCACATGGTGAGGGCAGGATGGAGGAAGGCCAAGAACTCAGGACTTTCTGACTCTGAGGCTCTTTAACCTCTAGTTCACACTGCCTTTCTCTTCAAATTATTTTCTTCTCTATACATTTTCTTTATACAAATGACCATTTGACGTTACTTGTTGGGGATTTCTTTGCTTCAATATCCTGCTCTGAAGATGAACCCCGGTCATCTCTATTCCCCAAATAGGTTTTCATGAATAGATTCTTTCTCCTTTATGCGTACTTATTTTTTTTTTGATGGTAATGGCTCAATTATTTATAGTCACCTCTAGCCCTGGGGTATGGGAGATGGTGCCTCTTTCCCACATCTTCAGTTCTCCCCTCTAACTTGGAACAAAAGCCAAACCAACAGCCTCCTGTAAGTGCCCATAGCCAGAAGCTTTCTGCCCCACACTCACCAGGCATGTGCTGGTGCCTTCTTGCCCCCACTGCTCTTCACAGCACAGCTGGGTCTGGCATTCATGGTCATCAGAGGTTCCCTTGATCTTCCAGGGCTCAGACACCCAACTCCCCTCACTATCCTGGGGGCAAAGTTCCTGTGGCTGAAGAGGAGGCGCCTCTCAAGCCAACTAACCCCAGAGCTTGCTGCTTGTTGCTCAAATGGAACCCAGTCTGGAGGTGTTTATTCTTCATGAGATTAAAATCTTGTCCTTTTTCTTCAAATCTCAAATTGTCCCAGGAAGATCCCTGTTGAGCTCCTGTTCTTATTAGTTTTCACTCACACTTTGTTCACCCTAAGGTGTTATTTTAACTCTTTTGTGGGGGAAAATCTTGTGAACTTGGAATTTTCAGACCTACTCTGCCACCTTTTCTCTCTCCCAAATCATTTCCTTCTCATTACTTATCTCCCTTCATGCTAAGGCCATTATCATGAATGGATCCACTGGAAGATTTGTGGCCCTGAAACCAGATTAGGTGAGACACAGGATTGGCCACCAAGGCAAACAACCCCTGTCTCTATACCACTGAGTGTTCAAGCCCATGTGTGATAGATAATATGGAAGGCCTCTGGACTTTGTAGCTAAAGTCAGGATTAGGGTATTTTTTTAAAGTTTTTAATTCATTTAAAACTTAAATACAAAATGGGGGGAGGGGAAGTTCCATGTACACATCAGGACATGAAGAGAGGATTCCCTATAATGCAATAAATTTCCATTTCAAATTATTTACTTTATAATAAATACTACACCTTGGTTTCAAAGCTACCCAGATTTTCTATGCTTACTTCTGCTTTCTTTTTGTTCTCTGCTGTGCACTTTTTATTTTATTTATTTCCTCCCAGTTAACCCCCACATATACATATATATGCATACACATATATACATATATACACATATACGTATATGTAAGACCATACTATACATATTTCTATTCATCACCTCTTTCTCTAAAGGTATCTTCTTTTGTAGGTCTGAGTCTTGCCATGATTTTCTAAAATCTACCAGCTCATCATTTCTTATTCCACTGTTGGATTCCATCACAATCATATATCACAACTTTTTTAGGCATTCCTCAATTGAAGGGTATCTATCATTTTAAACAATTTGATAGGTGTGAGATGATATTTCAAAGTGGTTTTAATTTGCATTTCTCTAATCAATAATGATTTAGAGTATTTTTATATGACTATATGTAGTTTCGATTTCTTCACTGAAAAGTTGCCCAGTTTATGGATTAGAGTCTTAATGCAGAATAGATGATAATCAGCCTTGAGCTACATACCAGAGAATGGTTCACTTCCTATACTGTGACTCTGTGAACTCAGTAAAAGCATTCATGGTGCTCTAGGCTTCACTTGGTTCTATTCATTATTTTAGTGCTGCCAGTTTACTTGCTATGGATGGAGAAAAGGACATTTTGGACGTAGTGCCTAAGAAGGTACAGTCTACATGAAATATATAATGCAGTGTGCTCTCTGGATTAGATCAAGAGTTCTGACATTCCTTAGGACTGAATAAGAAATAGTCAAGGGACACAGAGGCCAGGGTTCTGTGGTCTTAGCCAGGGAAATGCTGCCCTTTTAATTCAATAACTTGTTCCCTTCTCTGTTGTCTTTCCTTCCTTTTTTCTTTTACTTTTCATATTTGACTGGTGTGTGTATCAATAATGAGATAGTCACAACACCCAGTAGAAGCTGTAGAAGGAGGATCTCAGGAAAAGGTGCAGTTTCCAGGTGGTGACTGGGAAAAGAGCTCAAGGTCCTCCTGGTTCTCTTCTTACATACAGTGTAGCTCCTCCCTGTTTAGCCCCTTCCTGTTAAGGTGTGAACTGCTCCCAAGGAGTTAACTGCAAGTAAGGAGCTAAGCCTTTGCTAGGTGCTAAGTGCCTTTACTAGGTGCCAATAGCAAGGGGCATGGAAGATCTTCTGATTTCATTAACATTACATTTGGCCCCAAGATATTTCATGTCCCTTATATGGTAAAAATACATTAAAAATACATTTCATTATATGGGATAATGGGAGGTTTTTTTAAGGATAACTAATGTCAACAGAGTTTTACAATATAACAAAGGTAGCACACAGAAAACAATATTTTAGGGTGGGGCTTGAGCACAAGCTCCCCATCATTCCCCCTCCAACAAATGGGATGCCAAAATCTTGGGATAAGGGGCGAAGGTCTCTTCTTCCATGGCTACTTCCTGCTGAAACTGGACATAGAGCTGTCCCTGTCCCAAGAGGTCCCATTTGAGAGGTCAGCTCCTTAGCCAGTATGTGGAACGTACTTGATGCCAGATGCAGGGGTGACACGTCACAGTTGTGGACAGTGGATAATATCCATCTTAAACTATCAGGCATACACAGGCAGATGGTATCAAGCCTGCAGAAACAAATCTAGCAAACCAGGTGAACAGACAAGAAACAAGGAGACAATCACCAGAAACAAGGCACACATAGAATTAGCCATACTTCTGGAGTTCATGAATTCACTACTGTATCCTTATTCACAGTAGAATACATGAGTTAAGGACACAATTTTGTAATCATTTTCTCCTGAATAAACAATAGTTACAGTGTTATCCTTCCCATGTGCTATAATTTCTGCAGCCTTTGGAACATCATCTGGTTTCCGTTTTACCCATACTTTAACTCCCAGTTTTATTTTATCAGTAGAACAAAATCCTTCAGTTCCTCTGATAGTTATTTTGGAAGGAGG
>CM053600.1:39397536-39408882 GCA_028646575.1 Pseudocheirus occidentalis
ATCCACCCAACAAGATTATACTTTCCTTGCATATCTGCCTAATGACCTTTGTAGAACTGGGGAGCTAATGTGGCCAAGGACACTGAAAGTCTTGGCCTACAACAGGGTGGGACAAAAAGAGGCTAGAGAAGTCTATTCTGCCTCCCTCTGAACCACACCAGGATAGCATCCCCTCAACACACAGAGACTCACTAAACTTGTGGGGCCCACTCCTCTTCCTTACATAACGCTGAAGCAGACAGAGAAATTTAGGGATGTCCTAGAGCAGAAATTAGATGTTGTCTCAGTTGGGATAGATTCCAAAAGTTGCTTCTCACTCATGGGCTTTTGATGTTAGGTTTGCTGTAAAGCCTGATGTGGATTCACCTCCCAAACACCTAGATTTCTAGTCACTCTCCTGACTTTTCAAAACTCAAAAGTTAAGATTTCTAATCTCTTTACCCAAAGAGAAAGAACAAATATCAAAGCAGGCAAAGAATTGAGATCTATAATCACAGGACTGTATATCAACCAGAGACAGACAGACAGACAGAGAGACAGAGTGAGAGTCTATGACCTTTCCCCTTTAAGTGTTGTCTATTCTCTCGCCACAACACCAAAGGCAGGAATTAGTCAGCCAAAGAGAAAGGCTAAAGCAAAAAACGCCTTCCTGAATGACCCCATGTTCCTATTCGACCACTGCAGTCAATCCGAGTGGCTGCTTGCCATTGATGGTTAGCAGACTAGAAATGGTTACTGCATGTCTACATACTCCAAAGTTTCTCCAAGCACCTCCATGGATAATTAAACCATGCAAACATAATACTGGTTTCCTGGAACCCTTGAAGTCACACCTATTCAAAAGCCCAGCTCTGAAGGAGCCAGCTGTTTTGCAGGTGAAGAAAGAAATATCCAGTGTCTCCAAGAGTAGTTTCCCTAGACTAGGATTATGTAGGATTATGTTATGTGGACACAAGAAACATTTGAATCGTTTAGGAGAAAACTGAGAGAAATGGAGCCAGAGATTGGAACCACAGCAGGAAAAAACCATTGCATGACAATACTGTGGTGACTGGGTCTGTGGACTAAACATAGGGGCTGAATTTAGCAGCTTGGCCTCTACTTTATGGGAAAAGGAAAACAGATGACTTTTTGCTGGAAAGTGATCAAATTCCCTTTTAAGAACTACAAGAAAGTTCTGGAAACCCCTCTCCAGTGTGCATCTATGATTTGTCTCCCCATTATTTACCCAAATTATGACTTTATCCCATTTGTTGCTTTCTCTTCACATATCTTTTGTTCTGTGAAGTTCAGATTCAGTTAAAGGGCTGCACTTGAGGACGTAAAGGACCACATGTGACCTCAAGACTGCAGGTTCCCCACCCCTGATCTAGGGTTAACAATGAATTCTATGTGGTTAATGTGTTTGTATATAGGTTGGATACCATGGATTTAAAGGGATACTCTAGTGTCTACTGAAATTTAAGGAGAAATTTAAAAAAATAGGCCAGTAAATTCAATGCTCTACTAATAATCAGATCTCAGTTCCAGTCTGGCAGTATGACAATAGATTTTTAAATTAATAATTCTATAACATTCCCAACAGAAGAATTTAAACAGGATTTGAGGATTTTCTTTAGTCCCCTGGTTAACGAGTCTGTTCAACCTATTGTGGTAATAAGGTGGGACTGAAAGAAAGAAGGGGTTAGATGAGGAAAGGATAGGAAGCCTCTACCAAGATCTCCCTCCATTGGGGGAAGACAAGGAAGAGACTGGGAGAGAGAATGATGCCTGAAAGGAAAGAATCTTCAAAGTCAAACTTCATGAGTGAAGACAGGTTCAGACCTACCCTTTTCCAGAAGGGAAAAAGGACTAAGGAACCAGTAGTAGTCTGTCAGCTTTGCTTTCTTCAATGATATATACTGTCAATGACACATATATAAAAGAAAAGAGAATATGCCTTGGTAAGGAGTTGAAGAATGTATGGGGACTGTCTACATGTATTGGTAGGAGTGTGGTACCTACAAAGTTGAGTTGGGTGTGGAGTATTTGCCAAATTACCCCCTTCAATAGTTCAAACACTGAGGAGTGGGTTACCAAATACAGGTGTAACTCGTGTCTCTACACTCAACATTCGGGACTTAAAGAGAGATCTTGAGTCTAATCTCGGGTCCCTAACACCCATATTTCCTTGCCTCATCCCACCACCCACACAGCTGCCTCTCCTAAATTTCAGAATAAAGTACAAATGTAGCTCACATCCATATCTCCAAAGACATGAGTAAAAAGAATCTCTCTGGTTTCCATATGGAAAATATTTCTATATTGAAAGTATTACTGTGTATTTGAGTAGAAAACAGTCCTTTTTAAACTCCACAGAAACTGTAGAAAACACATAAAGGACTTATAGTAGATCAAAAGTAATAGATCCAATTTTCTTCTTTCTCTGTGAAGTTCTACCTTTTCCTAGGCCCCTATATAGTCATCAAAACTTAAAGTATGATCCTTACATTCCTCTCAAAAGAGAAATAAACTTTGAATTTCTAGAGAGAAAATGTTAGAATATTCCAGTGATTCCTACTTTCACTCTAGAATTATATACAAGCTTTCTTTCTTATGAAACTACCCTCAGGACTTAGGCTGAAGAAAAATTAGCTTGTATTACAAAAGAGGCAACCCTCTTTCCATCAGACCTGCCATAACCAAGTAACTGATTGTGACAGATTTTACTCCTTCATGCTGTGACTTAGACCACTGAGGCTCCTTCACATGCATGATTCTCTTCTCTTTGTCCCCTGGTACCAAAAAGATAGAGGTGCACAGGAAATCTTCTGTTGTTTTAAGACTGGTTTCTAGAATTGTCTCCATTACAACAGGAAGCTAGAAATTCATCATCTTCTTCCTATAACATTGGATTCTAGATGTGAAGTCCAGAAATTCCTCTCTGGGGCATCATGGGCTGACACCACTTGTAACTTCTTGGGTAGGATGGCAGGCTTTGTGTATTGACAGTCCTCCCCCTAGCTTAGGACTTACCTTTACTGTTCTCTGGTCTATCACCCAAAAAGGAGAAAAGAGCACAAAATGCCCATCTCTGCAACTGATCCCATTTTATAAGCCCACCACAAAGAAAGGACTCTGACTCATAAGAGTCTGAGCCAGTCAATTCACTTCCTAATCTATGAAAGGCAGTACAAGTCCCAAACAAAATCTCAACACCCTGTGAATTGATCAAGTTTTTGTTTTTAGTAAGAATTTAAGAAGGGAGCTACCCTAATCATCACCCTAACCCACAACATGTCAATCATTGTCCCCTGATACCACAACAAATGGGAAGAGGGAGGTGTCAGAGAACTAAAATAATAAAATCATAGCTTTAGAGCTGGAATGACATTGGCATCAATCAAGTCTACCCCTCATACACTTTGCAGATGAAGAAACTGAGGCCCACAAAGAGTGGATAATTTTTCCAAGGTCACAAAGTGACAAAGACTCAAGTTCTCAAATTTCAAAGCCGCTGTTCTTTCCATTGTACAATGCTGTCATTCCCTTCTCCTCACCCCAGCATTCAAGTCATCAGTAGTGACCTAGGATATTCATTGTAAAACTAAAGCAGAGCTGAGATGCTTCACAACATCCTGATATGAAGAAAATGTTTTCCAAGTCTAATTTGCAAAGATGTTGGACTTAAATCTAATTAAACTCAAAAACTAATAACACTCTGTATCCTACACCCATCTGTTTCTGAAAGTTTTTTCCTATATTCAAAACCAATCTTTTAAATAAGAATGTGAGGTCACTCACTGATGTCTGTTATCAAACATACATCACAGATTATTTTTATTTTTTTCCAATGTTACCATTTGAAAAAAAAAATAGGTTGTCTTGTTCACCATACACTGATTAAACTTGGTGTTCCCTCTTAATTAAACATTCTTAGTATACTAGTTGCCACAACAATCACGTGTGAGAGCACTACTCTCCATCTGCATTCTTACCCTCTAGGAATTTATTTCCTATCAAAAGGAACTCTCAATAATAATTGATTTGGTTCCACTGGTTCTGATTTTTCTCCTCCCAACTTTTGTGCGTTTACCAGGAAATGTTTTCCAGAAAGCAACTGCCAGAGACTCTCTCCTTTCTATCATATTCTTGGATATAGAGTTGTTCTTGCCACCATCTCAGTATCTGGCTCTCTACTAGTGCCTATAATTTATAAAGCTTTGGCTTGGGAAACATACTACTGATATTATGAAATAATACCCTGAAGGGTTTGGGAAAAAATTGTAATCTTTCAATGATCTCTACTGTTGACTGAGTGGAATAAGCCAATGGAAGAACATATCAAAATTGTAATGGGCACAACTTGCAATGTCTAAAATTTGACCAAACACAAAGCTAAAATGCAACACATAACCTTTCACGAATGTGACTTTCTAGGAAACTATAGGATGGCTTAAACAATGTTAGTTTATCAAATAACCTTCACCGGAACTTCTCTTAGTTCTTTATGCAACATACCCAGCCATTCATACGCCTGAGTACCAAAGCATTTTTATAAATACTCTTTGGAATCCAGCAATTTCACCTGGAACTTTATGAGGTCCACAGTTAAAATGAAGTGTTATTATACAGTTATTCTGAGCTTTTCTAAATAAGTGTTAACTTGCAGGTTTCCATCACAAACTTTGGCAGGTTTTACAATGATTCACACATGACTCATGAACCCCCCTCCCACTCCATTCCCTCCACCTCCACTCCTGCCTTCATCATTTATACAAGCAGAAGTCTCCATCTTGAACTGTATTTTACAAATACGTACATCCAGGCTAGAATTTTGTTTAAACCCAAGCAGAGTCTTCTTGTTTGGTTGGTTTTTTCCTCAATTTTATTGACAACTTTTGATTGTATATCACTTTTATTTCCAAATATATGCTTCTCTTCCCATGCAAAGAATTACCCCTTGCACAGAAGCATGAAAAGGAAGAAAAGCAACTTAACAAAAACTAACTAGCACATAGACTGAACTTGACAGTATACACAACATTCCCTTCTCATAGTCCCTTGTACCCTATACAAACAAAGGAGAAATGTATGTGGCACATGTCTTTGCTATATAATATAAAGACAGGTCTGTTCAAGTGCATCATGGATACATATCTTGTGATCTAGATCTCTTCCATTTGAAAGGGCAGACTAAGATTTCAGACTTTGTAGAGATCAGGAAGACTCTGTATCTGAATGGTGCTCCTTTCCTTGCCTAAAAGAGGAGTATTGGGCTTTATATGTATCACACTTCAAATGTTGGTAGTCTAGGTTTTGATATTTTGAGGCTCAAGTGGAAGGAGTCTTACCAGCTTAGTTCCTTCCTACCAGTCAGCCAGTCAACAAGCATTTGTTAAGTGCCTATTGTGTTCCAGGCACTGTACAAGGTGCTAGAGACACAAAAATAAGCAACAAAAATAGTTCCTGGCCTCAAGAAGCTCATGATCGAACAGGCAAGAGAGCCAGCAAGCAAAGATGGATGACCAAGTCACATACAGGACAAAGAGGAAACAGCAGAGGAAAGGCACTAGAACCAAGGGGAGCTGGGAAAGCTGGGATTTTCATTGGGACTTGAAGGAAGCCAGTTACATAAAAGACAACCTTGAAGAGTTAGTAATCCTCTTTACAAAAGTAAATAGTAAACAGAAATTGGAGATATACATGTCGAGGTTTAGGGATACTGGGATCTCTAAACAGCAACATGTGGGTCCTTCCCAAATGAATTCAACCCAAGTTTTCTTTCTGCCAAAAAGAAGTAGAGAGTGAGGGAGATTCTAAAAATCTGCCACATTAGCCAGAATCTTAAGATGGTTCTTAAAGAATTTGAGCATTGACTAGTCTCTCATGGAACCTGAGTGCTTGAATGGAGGCAAGGTGGATCTTACATACAGAAAGACCATGGGAAGGATGTAGGAGGAGCCAAGTAGTCTGGGGTGACTGGAAGGTAACAGAGAAAGGCCCGAAACACCAGGGACCTGGACCATATGGCCAAGAGAGAATGAGATTTAGATAGGATCAAGGGCAGCAAATAGCCAGGGCTCTCCAGAGGTAACAGAGAATTGGGAGACTAGATGCAGGCAACAATGAAAGGCCAGTTGAGAGGATTACTAGAATTTGTAGAAGCCGCAAGCAAACACCAGAAACTTGACAAGTGGGAAAGTTCAAGTAGAGTTGGCAAGAGGGGAAGAGAAAGGGAGAGAAGGAATAGTTTCTAGGACCTATACCCCATCATCCAGATTAGGATAGACAACAGAATACAAAAGAGTAAATGAGTTCTTTGGCTGGGAGATTTTAGCTCAATCAAATTAAAATCTCACCAGGATGATGGTCTACTGTCATGAGTCTCTAGGGTTACACACTGAAAGTCGGGATCCCATTTCCCCACCTGTGTGTGACTCCAGGGAAAGTTCTCATCTTGCTTCTCTCAACTGCCTCTCTCCAAGTGCTGAAAGAATCTAAAGAAATCCCTTCTCCGCTCCAGGAGGTAGTTGGTATTGTGGCCCACCATTCACTCAAACATGCAGCAGTCACATCTTCCTCTCTATATGTAGGACATAGTGCACAGGACCATCCCTCTGGGAAAATGCCCCAGGCTTGCACAGAAGCAGATTATAAGTGCTTTCCTTCATCTCTTCTTTGGTGATAAGATTGATTGTTATGATTTTTTTATTGTAAATTCTGATATGAATCAGAATTCAGTGTTTCTCAGAAACAAGGATCATTTTGTTGCTTTCATTCATGTTCTTGTAGTCATAGAGTGAATTGTTTTCCTGATTATTTCACTCTGCATCACTATTTCTTCATCTTTTTTTCATTTTTCATTCTTCGCCTTTTTTTCTGTTATGGCCCTTTAATATTCCATTTCCTACTCATTTGTAACTAAGGACCTGATCTCAGCAAGTTAGTTTCTTTCTCTTCTATTTGTTTCCAAAGAGCTTTATCACATTCTCCGTACTAGATGAATTTTTTAAATGAATAAGCTTGTTACAAAAGTTCACTTGTACAAGGAGTTGCTCACAAGATAAAATCCAAATTGTAGAATTAAGCCTAAGAATAGACTGGTTGTTTTATTCAAGCATCTTCGACAAGATTTTCCTGTGTGGAGTCAGGCAGAACATGGCATATTTTTAGGGGCAATGAATTAGTTGTCATTTTTAAAGTTGTTATGCATGAGTACTTACGATAAACAATAGGAAAAAAGCATCTTATTATTATTATTTTATTTTAGTATGATATTAATTTAATTACATACATTATTTATTACATTATTATTATTAGCATCAAGGGTTAGCTCAGATGCCACCTCCTACCTGAAAACATGCTCAATCTCCTAAAAGTTTTAATTCTTCTCTGATCCCTGAAATTATTTTATATTTATATTATCCATGTCCCAGGGCCCCAATTACATACAATAATAAACTTCAGTCTGAGAAATGTACCCAAAATCATCTGTTTGATTCATATCACCTCACTCAGAGTTGCTACTAGAAAAATTTCAAAATATAATTCAACAGAGTTAATGGGTAGGTCTCCACATGTGCAAGTAAAACAGATTCCAATTTCCATTCAAGCCCTCAAGGTAACATATACATCAAGCAGTAAATAGTTTTTCTGTAGACTCGTGCTGTTTCATATAGTAAAGTTTTCAATGGTTAAACAGAAAGTCTAAGTGAATTTTTTCACATCTGAATCACTATCCGAAAATCTGACTTCAACATTTCTACCACCCCCCAAAAAAGTGTAGCAAAAACAAAAAGAACAGACATAACCCACAAAGAATCAAAACAATTCCTTCTCCAATGAGTCACACAGTCTTATAGAGTTCCAACAGCTCCAATACTCACATAGAATCAGACTTCTAGTGAAGACAATGACACAAACAGTTGTCCATGAGACTCGCTTTTCCATAAACACTCCCTGAAATATTTGAGAAGGACCTCATCTGGAGCAAAGATTCATAGAGTCAGTCCATAAATGCTTATCAGGCACCTACTATGCCCCAGGCACTGGGGATACAAAAGGAGGCAAAAGACAGTCCCTGCCTTTGAGGAGCTCACAATCTAATGGTGGGGGGGGGGGGGGGAGAAGGGGAAACAAAGATAATCAACCTGGAAAGAGGATAAATAGGGGGAAAAATTAAAAGAAGACACCAGAGTGAAGAGGTGTCAGGAAAAGCTTTCTGCAGAAGCTAAGATTTGCAAGAAGCCAGGGAAGTCAGTAAGCTGAGATGAGGAAGCCATGGCGACAGCCAGAGAAAATGTCAAGAACTAAGAAATGAAGTGTCTGGTTTGTGAAATAGCCAGAAGGCCAGTGTCACTGGATTGAAGAGTACCCAGAAAGGATCGAGGTATAAAAAGACTGGAAAGGTAGGAGGGGCTCGATTATGAAGGGTTTTAAACAGAGGAGTTTGTATTTTATTCTGGAGCCAACAGGGGAAGGGAATGGTGGGGAAAAGTTAATTCTCATAGGTCACTGGAGAGATAGGTCTGACTCTGCTCTCCTCGGAGCACTAGGAGCCACAGTAGAAAACAGCCAATTCAGTACCTGGGCACCCTTGCTAAGAAGCCCAGGACCAGTGCCTAATCTAATGCCATGTTGCAGGACAAAATGAAATACTCATGACCTGTAGGAATTACTAGTTTGAACTGGCTTTGTACTGGCTCAAAAAGATGTTCAGTACCCACTTGACTATCCATACCAACTCCCTACTTCATTATAAGCATCCTGGACTCCTCATTCTGTATATCCCAGACTTAAGACATACTTATACTCCCTACATCCATCTTGTCAAACAAGACATTGATTGGTGGCAGACTGGACAATCCTCTATCAGCCCTGACTGCTAGTTAATTTAGTCATGTAGCAGACCTAAAAACCACACCTCCCTATAGCGTCCCCCTCCCCCCGCAGGGCTTTTTCTGATAAACTCTGGGTAAAATTATTATGAGCATTTAGGATTAGATACTAAATAGTAGATATTAAAAGTATGTTCCATTAAGAACTGACTGCTTCTTAACCACTCCCTAACCCCTCCTTGAATCACCTAATTAGCATATCTGACACATATTTTATTATATTTTCCCCTATAAACTTTAACTGTAGCCCTCTGAAGTCACAGGTTCCTTAAGAACTATTGCCTGCTGAATAGCATAAAAATAAACTTCTGCCAACTAAACTTAAAGACTCAGTCTGTGAATTCATTCTGGAGGACCCTGCCCTGCTCTCTGATCCTTGAGAGGTCCCTGAACCCCTCAAAACTGCATCAGTCCTATCATATACTTATGAGGTACAGGCTGTACCTCAAAGATTCAAGGAGCTCAAGGGGGGTCCCAGAGCCTGCACCTCATCAATACCATGCCCATGGTGGCAAAGTCCTAAGGATCTCTTAGAAGACTTTCCATCACTTAAATGCTTTGAGGTATTGTACTGGGCAAGCTTCTTGGCATGAGCTGCACTAAATTGGGGGAAATCTCTGAGGAAGGGAACCTTTAAGATTAAGGAGGACTTGGAAAGGCTTCTTGCAGAAGGAGGTAGTACTTTAACTGAGATTTGAAGGCATGCAGGGAAACCAAGGAAGCCATGAGGTGGAGATGAGGACAAAAAACATTCCAAGCATGGGGGACTGTGGGTGAAAGCGCCCAGATGGGGTGTCATGTTTGTGGAATAGCAAGAAGGTCAGTGTGACTGGATCACAAGACACATGAAAGGAGTAAGGTATAAGAAAACTGTCATTATTGTGCTGCTCCAACCATTTGTAAAGCCAACCTTTTCTTTTATTCAACAAATGGTAAAGCAGCAAAGGAGAGGAATTTTCACAGTCTTAACAAAGGTGTTAACTGCAAGTTTCTCTTCTTTGGCTTTTTCCATTTAATGCTGAAAGTTAAACTATATTTATAGCAAGAAGAGAAACAAATGACATCCATGACCTAAAAAACTCTTAACTACTAGAAAACAAATACGCTTTCCCCTGCTACAGATAAACATATGGAAAATAATTCTCATTTGTTAGACCTTGGAAATAATGTTGCCATATCAACTTCATTCAACCCTTTCTTCATGAATCCTACTTTAATTGCAAGGTTATTATATACCATTATATTCCATATAGTTTTCTGGGGAGAAAAAAGAGGAAAACAAAAAGGAATAAAGTGAAAAGAGAAATGTATAGGGAAAGTGACCAGCTGCACCTAAGGGACTGAGCATTCTCAGTGTGAAAAATCTTACTCATCATCTCCCGATATATTCTAAATCAGTGCTTCCAAACCTGGGTTCCATGACCCCCAAGGCACTCTAGATAAGTTTCAGGGAATACATGAACTTGGAAGGGGGGGGGGGGGAAGAGGAGAATTACTTTTCACTAACCTCTGAAATTTAGCATTTCCTTTTATTGTGAATGTAGTCACTGAACGTTATTCTGAGAAGGGGGTACAGGCTGGCTTCACCAGCCTGGCAAAGGGATCCCTGACACACAAAGTTAAGAATTCCTGCTCTAAGTGATCTATACCAAGAAAAGGAGTGGAAAAAACACAGAAGTTCAGATTGGAAGATAATATCCAAAAAAAAAGCATTTGTGTTTAGCTTTAGAATATATTTCATACTAATATTTAAATATGAGAGTTTCTGATATTCTGAGAAGTTACGTTAAACTCTGAAGACAGAATATAGAACTCTGTTAAGCAGGGTCTCAGAGACTGTCTAGTGACTCTACCCAGTCCTTCATATTGACTTCTCAGCTCAGACTACTAGAAATAGAGAATCCCAGAGATGGCTGAGAAATTAAAGTTTATCAAACTCAACAAGACCTAAACAAGTATCCTATCACCAAGAAGTAGTTATCCAAACAGCTAAGTGGTGATGTAGAGTGACTGACCAACAAATCAGGAGCATCTGACTTCAAATCCTGTTTCAGACACTTGCTTACTAGCTTGGGCAAATCACTTAAAGTCTCTCGAGCCTCAGTTTCCTCAACTGTAAAATGGGGATAATAATAGCATCTAGTTCATAGGATTGTTGTGAGAATCAACGGAAATATATATAAAATATACCTTAAAGTGCTATATGGATTAGTTATTTATTATCTTCCCCTTGAACTCAGAATACAAGAATTATAGAATCTTAAAACAGGAAAGGACCTCTAAGGTCAAATAGTTTGATTTCTACATAAATGGGAATACTTTTTGCAACATTCTCAATCTAGCAGGTAGTATAGGTGTATGGGGGGAGGGGAATGGTATTGAAAAGGTAAAGAGGGGATGAGTTATCTCCTCTTTGGCTGCTCTCTCTTCTCTTTTCTTTACTCTTAACCTCATTCTGTCCTTAAAG
>CM053600.1:39409382-39426436 GCA_028646575.1 Pseudocheirus occidentalis
TCTTGAGAGAGGAAGGAAGACGTCTAAGAAGAAATGAGTAAAAAGGCTCATACATGATTATGACTCATAACCTGAACTGAAAAATCACTGAGACTGAAAGAATTATCATTACAGTTTGAATTAGTGTCAAAGAAAGAGGAGATTGACAGAGATTGGAATAATGAGTCAGTAAAGAAGATCCATCCATGACATAGTATGAATCAGAGTAAATAAAAAATTGCTACAATCATTGTTTATTAGGTGCTTGGTGAGGATGAGAAGGAGAAAGAGAAAGAAAGAGAGAAAGAAAGAGAAAGAAAAAAAGAGTTCCTGAAGATAGATGGCATTTCTTCTGCGAGTCTCCTCTGACCAGATTGTTTTGTGGTTTAGGGATCATTTTATTACAGTGCAGGGGCTCTCTGTGGAATAAAATGGGAGAGAGGAAGAGAAAGGCAGCATTTCATCTAGGAGGAAGAAAAGAAAGGAAAGGAAGAAGAACAAGAACAAGAGAAACAAGAAGAATAAGAGGCAGGAGGACAAACAACATGATATTGTCTCTTCAAAAGCAAAATTACATTATTTCTACAAAAGTAATTTTTGAGGCTATTCCACATCTACATATGGTTATGTTTCACAAGTCTTCCTTATAAATCAACACCTATGATTACAGCAAGATTTAAAAATTAAGAAACTTAGGTGATGGTCCCCTAGGGCAACACCCCATGAATAGAAACAGATTATGTTTCTGCAGCATTTGCAGGTCAGAGCTAATGAGGCTTTAGTCTTTAGATTGTGGTGTCTAACTTAAAATCAACAAATGTCAGCACCTAAGGGTACATGCTTCCTAGAAGACAAGGCAAACTTTGTGTTGCTAAATGAGAAAAAGATTTGGGGGGACTTGGAAAAAAGATCCTGTTTGTAGTGGTAAGCTGACCTTGAAACACAAAAAGCTTTATACCTCAAGGAATCGAGAAGCAATTTCTCTATCATCTTTAGTTAAGCACAAGTTGTCCACAAACATCCAGAAAAATGGCTTTTCACTGTCCATCTTAGGCTTCCCATATTGTAAGACACGGTAATACTGAAGGAAGTACCATACTAGAAGTAGCAGAAAACAGAAAGAGAATTATTATTCAGAAAAGAAACAAAGGATCTAATCCTAGAATGTCTTCCTAGAAAGTAGCAACATGGACTGTGAAAATAAGAGATGAATTGTGGGTGGGCATGCCAGAGCAGAATGGAAAAGAGAATTATTTAATACTGGGTAGAGATTTGTGATCTTATTTTCATTTAGTTATATTTTAGTTTCTTGTTTTGTTTCTTTCCTCACATCTAGTCTTTACATGATAAAAAGAAGGGGTAGAATCTGTTCAAGGGAAGTTACCAGAAAATAGGTCCCACTTGGTTTTTGTCTGTTGTGACTTATTTTTTACTTATTGATGCTTGAAGATTTTTATATCATTAATTTCCTAATACATCTTGCATAGAACTGTCATTTGTAACAGAAAACCAGATAAGGAAAACAAATCAAGACAGTGACCATTTTTGACAGTGTGCAGAATTCTGCATCCACTGTTCATCACCTCTGTTTCTACCAAGTGATATATATGAGTTATCTTCTTCATGGATTTGTACAACTGAAACACTGAAGGCATGATTTAGGTGTTATAACACCTAACTATTCTCCTTCTACAGGGAACAAAGCTGGATTAGTTCCTGAAAGTAGCTGGCATTTCTTCTCTGAGTCTCCTCTGACAGGATTGTTTTGTGGTTTAGGAATACTTTATTACCGTGCAGGGGCTCTCTTTGTGGAATAAAATGGGAGAAAGGAAGAGAAAGGCAGCATTTCAGTCTTTTCCCTACCATAACATGCCTGATTCTTTGCCCTGAAAGGAAGAAAACAGACACTTCTAAACCATAATGTAATGCTCTCTGAGGGTTTCTAGAAAGTGAGAAAACCCGGTCATCCCAAACTGCTTGGATACGGCGTTGCGGCCACACTTCTGAGGGCTAGCCTTGCTGTGTAAAAAAGAAAATTCAGTTCAAATTAACAGACTTTTATGAAATGCCTATGCTAGGCAAGACAATATATTAGGCTTCTGGAGAGACAAAGACAAAAAGCGCCAGTGTCTCCACCTTTCTGGAGCATACTGGGGGGGGGCGGAGGGGGTGTATTTCATTAACACAAATCAGTATGATATCAGATGGCAAGTAAGAAAGGAAAAGGAGAGATCCAGAGAAAGTGCCATAAGAAATTTGATGAAGAAGATAATTTTAGCTGGTCAGGGGTGAGAGTGAGGGGAGGTTGCTCTTTGAATGGAACTGATCATCAGAGTTTGGGTATTTGTTGCTTGCCACCACAATATCTTCTCCCTCCTCTCCTGAGAGTTCCCTGTACCGCTTGAAGAATAGAACACTGAATATAAAAACATTGACTGTCAAGGAGAGCAGTTTTCACTACATCAGAGATTTTTAATCCACTTTGTGTCCTGGATTCCTTTGGCAGACTGGTGAAGACTATGGCTCCTTCTCAGAATAATATTTTAAATTAATAGTATAAAATACCTAGCAATACAAAGAACATATATTGGGAACCAATTGCATCAAAAGTTTTTAAAGATCCAATAGAAGAAACCCTGCGCTGGTGATTCTCCACTCAAATCACTCATAAGCCATATTGAGACAGAGAATCTGGGAAAGGAATGGGAGGAGAATTTTCTATTCTTAGTTATTTGTATCTTTCTGAGAGAGGGCAAGGCCACAGCTTAATGCTGGTTATGAAGTTATTTAAATATTCCTTTTATAGTAGAAACAAAATCTCTCCTTATCCTGGTCTAGTCTTTTTTTTTCTCCAACAGGCTGCATATTCTCTAGCCTTCTCTACCTATCAGATGAGACAGCCCCTTCTACTCTATAACCTTTATTTCTCCCCCGACCCTTCCATGAAAACCCTCACATCTAGAATTTTCTGTTCCAAGCTGTTTCTACAGCCAGTTTCTGAGCTGAATTATAGCTCTCTACATCTGATATCAACGGCAGGACACCAGTCAGACCTACTCAAATCCCTCTCTAACCCTGTGGTTGGTGCATTTATTTTTGGGTTGGCACAGTTACAAACTCTTAAGTCAAGCAAGCTACCCAGAATCATAGAATAAACCATTGTCCAGAAATCCAAGACAATTGTCTTCTTGTTCCCTCCCTTTTTGTGGATGAGGATCCTTGAACACGGGCCTAGTTAACCCTTTCTCTCCCCCTTCTGCATTGGATGTTTTAGTCTCAATGTGTGGGTGATAGGCTTATATCAGGACAACATAAGCCCAACACCTATTGAGGCTGCTCTAGCATCCTTTCCACTTCTTTTGATGATTTTTCCTGTTGTTCTCTCATTGTCTCCAGTTTAGCCATGGGACCTCCTCATATAGGACCTTTTAAGCTCATTAAAAAATCTTCTGTTTTCAGCATTGCCTGGGATCCTAGGTTTTCTTATGAAGCTCCTGACAGTCCCTAGACCTCATAGTCAACTGTTTACTTGATCTTATGAACAACAGCAACAAAGAGTAAAAAAAGTTAAGAATAACAAAAATTTTAGATCTATTCATGTATTTAATTTTCTTTCTACCTTTTAGGATTTTATTTGTTTATTAGGCCTGGGTTTCTCTACCTCACCTAAGCTAGACATTTAGGGGCTACTCAATAGGCAGTTCCAATTCTGATCATCCTCAGGGGAGCTTTGACTTGCTCTGTTTCAGAGCTGAGTTAGTTGACTGCTCCTCAGGCAACCTGGTGTCCTATCCTGGGCACTCACTATATTATTGCTGAATTTAGTGGGAACATTCTGTGTGTTGAGTCCACTGGAGCTCAAAACCTCCAAACTCAAGAGATCTTCCAGCCCTAGCTGGAATAATAGGCCTCTAACACCACACATGATGATCTAACAAAGATGGTTAAAACAAATAGGTAGTGTAAGAGAATAATGCATATAAAGAGAATATTGGGAGATAGTCATTTAATGTCTCAAAGTGTTTCTTACCAGGCGGATGTTCGGAGATTTGACCAATTGGAGGAGTGGAACCATATATTAAATCAAATGGTCCCCATTCTTCTACCTAATTAAACAAAATATTTCAGAGCTTTTGTTATAATTCCTTTATTTTAACACGCGACTCAAGACTTTTAAAGGAGTATACATTAGTCTCTAGCATATTTGTGATAAGTGATAGGACCTCTCTCTCTTATAGCATCCTATTAGTAATGACAAACATGGCATAGATTATTGAATTATAGAATTCTAGAGCTAGGACTTTTAGGATTTAGAGATCATTTAAGTGTTTAGTAAGCACCTACTATTTGCAAGCACTGTGCTAAGTGCTTTTACAAATATTACCTCCCTTGTTCCTCACAACAACCTTGGGAGGCAGAGTGCTGAGGAAGCTGAGGCAGAAAGATGTAATAGCCGTAGAAATAGATAACATTTATTAGTGCTTCCTTGCTAGGTACTATGCGAAGTACTTTATAACTAATGTCTCATCTGATCGCCGCAATAACCCTGGGAGGTAGGTACTATTATTACCCCCATTTTACAGATGTGGAAACAGATAAACAGAGGTTACCCCACAGCTAGCAAGCATTTCCAGCCACATCTGAACCTGGGTCTTCCCGACTTCAGGCCCAGTGCTCTGTCCAAGGTGGTCCATCATCTTGCTTCAACTAATTTTCCCATCTTGCTTGATATGAGTTCCCTTCCCACACTCTACATTCCAGTCAAATTGGCCTCCTAGCTGTTTTCTGAACTTGGTTTCTATTTTTCATCTCTTTCACACAGGCATTCTTCTATGCCTGGTATCCCCTTCATCTTCATCTCTACCTCTTGGAATATTTATCTTCCTTCAAGGTTCAGTTCTGCTATCATCTCCTGAATTGAACCCCTCTAGTTGTTAATGCTCTGAGCCTCCCCAAATCACCTAACATCTAAATATGTTTCTTCCCATAGAATTCAAACTCTTTGACAAAAAGAATGGTTTATTTTAATCTTTGTAGTGACAGAACCTAGCATAATGCCTTAAATAGTAGGTGCTGAGTAACTGTTTGTTCAATTGATTTAAATTTTACTGAAATTACTTTCTGAAGACTATAAATGATCTGTCTACATTGTAACATTCCAGTCCAGTAACCTCATAAAAATTAAAATCTTAATAATAACAGAATAATAACTAGCATTTATAAAATGCATTAAAGTTTGCAAAATGCTTTACATGTTATATAATTTAATAAATAAGATTAGTCTCACATATCTTGTTCCTAGTGACCTCATGTTTTCTTGCTTTACATCTAGCTAAAATATCTTTTGAGATTTATGTGAACTAATGCTGAGTGAAGTGAACAGGATCAGGACAATATTGTACACAGTAACAACAACATTGTGCAATGAAGAACTTTGATAGACTTAGCTCTTTTCAGTAATACAATGATCTAAGACAACTCCAAAAGACTCATGATAGAAAATGCCATCCAGAGCCAGAGAAAGAACTAAGGAGTCTGAATACAGATCAAAGTATTTTCTTTTCTTCTTCTTTTTTGTGTTTTTTCCCTTTTGTTCTAATTCTTCTCTTACAACATAACTAATGTGGAAATATGTTTAATATGATTGTATGCATATGACATATATCAGATTGCTTGCTGTCTTAGGGAGGAGAGCGGGGAGGGAGAAAACAAATTTGAAACTCAGAATCTTATAAAAGTGAATGTTGAAAACTTAAAAAAAGGAAAATTATCATATTAAAAAATAGAACAAATAAAATATCCTTTAACACATAACAGAGTTGGTATCAAGTGAATCTATGTCAAGTAAAGGGAGTCAAGGAAATGGGAATAAACAAACAAACATATATATATATATATGTGTGTATATATATATGTATATACAATAGATAGATAGATAGATAGACAGATAGATAATTTCCTAAACAATTTTGCCTTAAGTTGGCCCTGTACCCAAGTATCCTTACCCACAAGATGCACAGATGCAGCTAAAGATGGGTATGGTTACAATAAAAGGATGCCATCATCTAAGGATAACTTCATGGAATGCTTCCTTGAGTAAGAGACTATTAGTCCTTGACGTTGGATTCCTTGGAGTGTTTTCCTGATCATGTTCTGTGAGAACCACCTCCTTGCCCCACATCCATACACAAGTGAACCCTTAATGCTCTCAGACTCAGTTCATGACTTCCTGTCTAGGCTTCTGCACTTGTGAACTTCTGGATTTGACTTAAGCTCAACTTTCTCTTTTCTCCTACAGATCTCCTTTTGAACCAAGCTATTCATCAGCACTCCCTTATCTCCTTACTCAATCCTCTGAGTCTGTTAAATTCCAATAATCTACATCATTTCCTTGAGCAGGGGAGGAGACATCTGACATTCTTGTATTATTCCAGACTTCACTCTTCCAGAGGCCCCCCAAATGAGATGGCTGAAAATCACATACAAACATGCAGACCTGTAACTCTCATAGGTTTCAGTGAAGAGATATTTTGAGTTATTCAGTTCAAATACTTTTCTGCTCAATTCTCTTTCCAGTTGGGTCCATTGGCTTGCTTCATATAATTTGGACATTGTGTGACTCTCAGAGAAATGCACTTTCTGAAGCATCAGGAGTATTTCCTACACCAGATGTCTGTTGTAACTAGCTACAGCCCGTTGCCAGATCCCAAAGTGAAGTTTCCTACCCAGGAATTTAGGAATATAACTGATGAATTCAAGGCACAGTACATTGGCTCTACCACAGAATTCCTCACCTGGCTCCAAGAGTAACGATTGCAACCAGCTAGATTTCCTTACTAACTAAATTTAAGAGTAGAATGTAATAGAATCTGGCCTTATTTACTGTTCCCCATATCAGACAAGGGGCAGCTAAATGGCACAGTAGATAAGAATGCCAGGCCTGGAATCAGGAAGACTTACATCTGGCCTTTCACACTTACTGGCTGTGTGACCCTGGGCAAGTCACTTAAACCTGTTTGCCTCAGTTTCCTCATCTGCACATGAGCTAGAGAAGGAAATGGCAAACCATTCCAGCGTCTTTGCCAAGAAAACCTCAAATAAGGCCACGAAGAGGCAGACAAGACTGAAGAGAAACAAAAGTATAGGATGTGCCATCTCCTGTCTTTTGCACAGGCTGTCCCTAGCACCTCTCAAATGGTTTCCTTCCTCTTCTCCATCTTCTGGATCCTATAGCTCACTTCAAGGCTCAGATCAAATGTTACCTCCCACAAGAAGCCCTCCCTGAGCCTCCCATTTTTTAGTACTCACTCACTTACTCTCTATATATTTATTATTGGTTTGGTTGGTTGTCAATATACTCTGTCCTATAAGAGGCTACTGTGTGGCATAGTGGATAGAATGCTGACTACGGACTCAGGAACACCTGAGTTCAAATTCATCTTCAGAGACTTACCATTTGTGTGATTTTGGGGCAAATCACTTAATCCTTTTCTGCCTCAGTTTCCTCATCTGTCAGAATGACATCTTCCTCTCAGGCTTGTGGTGAGGACAAAATGAAATAATGTTTGCAAAGCTCTTAAAGCATTCTACACATGGGAGCTATGGTTATTTTGTATTTTTTTCACTTGTGTCTGACTCTCTGTGACTCTTTTTTGGGTTTTCTTGTCAAAGATACTAAATATCTGATGTTGAATCTGAACTCAGGTCTTCTTGACTCCAGGCCTGGCCTTTCCTATACTACACCACCTGCCTGCCCCTATTAATTTGTATATATTTTAATATTTACTTATCTGTTTACAAATAGTTTCTCTCAAGTTGAATGTAAGCTCTTTGAAGGTTTTTGTCATTGTAGCTTCAGAACTAAGCATGGTACCTGGCATAGTAGGTGCTTAATGCATGTTTGTTGAAATGAACTGAATGGAACCCAGATCTAGAAAGGTGATGAAAGCAAAAAGATTTTCTAGGCATGTTATGGTCTGATGATGATGATGTCATTTATTGTGTGCAATTCTTCCTACTATGTCAATTTGGGGGAGTTCATAAATGTCATTTTTAAAAGATCTTATGAGCTATGTGAGGGAAATTATTATTAATAACCAGTGATTTAGGAGATTCAGATTTCCCCCTTCTTCATTTATCTTCCTTTCAAGACCTCAATCTCTAAAGTTTGAGCTAGCCTTCTCCTCTATCCAGACCCCAACCAGGTGGACCAACCATTATGTTTCACTAAGGTTTGGGAATAAAATCTTTGAATAGATGGCCCAAGACTCGGGGAACTTAAGAAGTAAATGATATAATCAAAGTTCAGGTCCAGCCCCTCACTGTAATATTTACTTTCTCATTAAATATTACACCTACTTTTTGGAGGGCACATAAACTGTGAGCCTGCCCCATGATTGTCTTTGGTCTAAGAGAGAGACAGTCAAATGATCATCTTTTTATTAAAATGCTGTCATTGTTAATAAATTGATTAAATTACCTAGAACTTATGTCCCTTGAACCTTTATAAATGCCACAATGGGGTATTGGCTTACCTTGATGAGATCTTTATTGTAGAATAGTATCATGGTTAAGTTTAGGATTAGAGTTAGGATTAGTGGAATTGTATATAGAGAGCTAACCTTGGAAATGGGATGACTTTTGCTCAAATCTTACCTCTAACACAAACTGACTGTGTGACCCTGGATAAATCATTTAACAAGACCAGGCAACTGTCTGAAGCTTATATGTTACAGGGAAGGTCCTGATCAACATTGGTAGACATAGTTTCTTACCAGGAGTTCCTTAAATCAATGAAATCAAAGGTCTGGTAAAAAAACATTTTCCCTCTCTAGTGTAAGACCTCATCAATACTATAAATTGGCCTGAGTTTTCTTTAGCACCTATAATAATATCATCTATGTATGAAGTCACAGTGATGCTAATACCAGGAAGGAGAATTTTTGTAGCATACAGCAGACTGAGGGGCAGTGTCAATGAATGCCAGTAAAATGAAAGCCATGCTATAGGGAAATGCTCCAGTCCATGAATTCCATTTGGTGTTTCTACTATTTCGCACAATCTGAATAGTTTAGGGTTGGAGCTTAAAGGGACTTCAGAGGTTCTTAATCTCCTCATTTCACAGAGGAGCCAACTGAGGAACAGTGAGGTATGGTGATGTGCCTAAAGTCACACAGACAGAAAGCACCAGAGCTGGGATTTTTTTGTGTTTTTCTAACCCTAAATGCACTGTACTTTCCATTGTACTCTCAGTAGGCATCACCATCTTTTAACTTCTAGGTCGCCTGTCTTGTCAATACCTCTCATAGGCTTGCTAAGACATTCCACTGGACCTTAAAGGTGGGAGATGCATTTAATGGACTCAAACAACAAGTGGGTCCCCATCTTGACTACCTGGCCCCTCATGAATAATCATATAAATTTAAATAAGAAATTTAAAACTCCATTTAAGAATAGATGCTAGTGCACCATCCTTTTATCCTCTGCACCTCCTGACCTCCACAACACAAATCTGTATGTACTTCTGCTACAAGCTGAACTCAGGAGGGAGGGGGGGAACAAAACAAAACAACTATCCTAAATGGGAAAAAAGGACTACTTGCTCTTTATTTGAGGTAGGTAGAGATTGTTGTAAGAGATCTCCTTATTCCATCATTATTCACATTAACTGTAAGAACCTAGAATTTTGGCTTTTTTTTTCAATCTGTGGAGGAGACGACAAGCCAACAAACATGTACAAACAATTTCCAGGATAAATTGGAAATAATCATTGTGGGGTGGGGCAGTAGAAATGATGGGGAGAGAATTTAGTAGAGGCTTTATTAGCACTTGTCCCTGCTTCACTATTACCTAGCTTCCCCAGCCATCACTAGTCCTCTTGACTTATGTCTTGCCACTGGACTTTGATAACTCTGGAGGAGAGAGTGAGGATGACTACTTTGTGTAGCTCTATCTCACTCTGAACTCAAGAGCCTTGGGAACAACAAAGCTTCCAGACCATTGTCCACAGCCACCATCTTAGGAAGCAACTCTGGTGGAGAGGCACCTTGGCAACTCCTAGATGCATCTATTAAAGACCTGTAAAGGGAAATTTTTGCCACCAGAGTCCTTAGCACTGTCAAATAGTTCAAAATCAGAATCTGGCATGATTTTATCAGTGGAAATGATAACAAAGAAGAAGAATTACCATCTGCTTTGCTGTTGTGCCCTAAGGATCATGGGATCATTTTGATCTCACTTGGAGCTGAAACATTCCAAATGCGGTAGAATGTGAGCTCCCCAAGATTGTGTAGCTTTCCCTTCTGTATCCCCAAGGTTTAGCACAGGGCTTTGCATATAGTAAGTACTTCATAAATCTTTCATTTATTCACTACCTTGCTCCCTCCTGCTCCTCATTTCCCTCCTACAGGAATTTCTAAAATAAATTTAACTAGTTATATTTTCTCTACCGAGTTTAATACTTGAGTTCATCCCCATTAATTTAATTACATTTCATCTTCCTAGATTCAGTCCAGTTTGCTAGTCTACTGAGAGCTTTCTAGATATCAACTCTATCATGCAGTGCTAGTTATACCCTCCAGGTTTATAACACACACACAACTTGATATGTATTCCATATGAGCTTTTATCCAAATCATCTCTGAAAATATTAAACTGCCTGGAGCCAAGAACAGATTCCCTGGGCAACTCCACTAAAGACTACATTGCAGGATGACATGGAATCAGACCTTTTAGGTTGGGCCATTCTGTCATTTCTAAACTATTCAATCTAATCTTGGTCCTCCTCAGTTACCTCATATACTCCCCACTGTTCTTACTGTTTCTGCCTACCTGAAGGAGTTGGAACCTGCTTGAGTTTACTTGTAAAATCCCCAAACTATGTTTAAATGGCAGTTCAATTGACAGTACACACCCAGGGAATCCTTAAGTGTTGGTGATTTGATTCAATTCAGCAAACGTTCATTGTTCCTACTCAGCAGGGCCGGCTGGCTGCTGCAAACCTGCTTGCCTCAGCCCAGCTTTCTGTGTAGCTGCTGGGATTGTTATTTGGATTATGATTTTCTGACCTTTCCCTTACTTCCACCTTTCTTTCCTTTGAGGTCTCGGTGCTTCCTATTTCTGGCATGAGTCAACTTCCACTCCCTCACTTTTCCTGGAAAGGGGTGTAGAACTGGAAATGGAAAACTTGCAAAGCATTTCTAATGACTGGATTCATTGCACATGTTATTTTGGTTACTAGTAAATATGTCTGAGCAAATCTCATGAAATGAAAAGGGATAAGTAAATAAAAAGAAGATGATCCTGGCTAGCGGCAGGATTTCTAGACTAAGGATCTCCCAAATTTGCTATCTTGGAGTAGTTACTAAGATGGTAATGATAGAAAAAAAGATTGTCCCTTTCCTTCCAGAGCTGAGGGAAGGGTCTGGAGTCTGAAGACTGACCCTTTCACCAACAGATCTCTTTGATCTAGATGGAAGTTTTCTTGACATGGGAAGTTGGTACCAAGGATACCATCCTTTGATCACTTTCCTCCTCCCCTCTTTGCTCAGCAAGGCCTAAGTCTATGGTCTGAGAACTCATCATGGTACCGACTAGAAAGGCCTGGGTTTGAAATCCATCTCTGACATTTACTAGTTGCAACATTGTTAGCAAGTTATTTTCCCTGTCTAAATTCCAATTTCTTAATTTGTGACTAGAGATATAATTCCTTAAATATCTACTTCAAAGGGTTCTTGTAATGAAATCCCTTTGCAAAAAGTCAAAGCACTATATAAATGCAAGCCATTATTATCATTTGTCTTATAATACATATTTCATAATCATGGTCAAGTTAGACCCTAGGGTTATTCAGATTTCAGGAACAGTAATTCATCTATCAGTGTTTCTTCCTAAAAGACATACAGGCATATATCTTGGGTTGGAAGAAAGAAAAATTGTCACAGAATTTGGTGGATTATTTGCCAACTGGGCCCCCTGCAAAATCACAAAATTGGATGTCATTTTCTGTACCTTTCCTCTTTTATATGGCAAGTCCTTAACTCTCAGATTGCCCTCTGGCTGTCCAAAGTACATCATTCCTCCCCCTCTACCTCCCCTGGGTACAGCCAGGTCTAGTCAAAATTTTTCTTTGATACTTTTTCTACTTGGTTTTCTACACCATCTTTTTGCCTTTCAGCATCCTTTCAGCCATCTCCTTCATTCTCCCTGATATCTTAACCCTTTTCCTATTTTTTAAGTAAATGTTTAAACCAAGGGTACATACTAGAAAGTAGGCAATGGAAGTGGTTTTTTGAGGGGTTGGAGAAAGGGGGAGAGCAGTAATTTCAATGCCTTTGAAATCACAACAGGGAAGCAATGCCTACATACTTATGTTTAAGGACATATACTAGCTGTAGGACGATGGACAAGTCACTTAACTTCGTCATTTGCCAGGAAATTCTCCAAGACTATACTGTATGCAGAACTATTGTTGATCCACCTTGTCTGAGGGGGCACGTGCCATTCTCCTCTTCCTCCCTAAATCCATCTACATGAAGGCTTGTTCTGCAGTCTGAAATAGTGAATAAGCCACCTATTCCTGTGACAATTTTCCATTCTTCCAACCCTAGATATAGTGAATGATGAAAGGGTTACATGAGGTATCAGATGTTGTTGCTCCTTGGGTCAGCAAGGTGGCTCAGTGGATAGAGCACCATCCTTAGAGTCAGGAGGACCTGAGTTAAAAAGTCACTTAACTCTGATTACCTAAAAACAAAACAAACCAAACAAACCCCTCAACAACATAAGTTTCTTTAGGGCAGACGTTCTTTTCCCTTGTTATTCCAGTGCTTAACAAAGTGTTCCATTGTAAGTGCTTAATAAATCCTTGTTAAATGAGTGAGTGAATCAACGACTTGCAATGTCAGTATAACAACTACACTCCAAAACAATTTGGCTGCTTATAAAATAATAATCCTGATGGCAACAAGATAATCAGTTTTTGTAGTGCCAAGGTTGCTGGAATAGAAATGAGAAAACATGAGTTTAAAGCCTGCCTCTGATACCTGCTACTGGTGAGACCAAGCGCAAGCCACCCTTCATCTGGACAAATGC
Source organism: Pseudocheirus occidentalis (assembly GCA_028646575.1). Taxonomy (NCBI): domain Eukaryota; kingdom Metazoa; phylum Chordata; class Mammalia; order Diprotodontia; family Pseudocheiridae; genus Pseudocheirus; species Pseudocheirus occidentalis. The sequence goes on from CM053600.1 coordinate 39,422,454, forward strand.
AAATAAAAATATTTAATTAACTATATGCATGAGGCTGTTGTTAAGAAAACATGACAGTTACTGTTAATAATCTATCACTACTCTTAACAACGGTACACATTTCTAGTGTCCTTTTCGGGATACAAAGCAAAGGAAGGGAGTCAGCATTTATATAGCACTGATATTGAGCCAGGAGCTGTTCTAGGGCACTTTTCAAACATCTCTTTTGATCCTCACAACAGCCCTGCTCCATTTTACAGGTGAAGAAACTGGGGCAGGGAGATGTTTAATTGACTTGCCCAGAGTCCTATAGTTAGTGAATATGTGAGGACAGATTTGAACTCAGGTTTTCCTAACTGCATGCCCAGTTCTCTATCCACTGTGCCCCCAGCTGCCTTAGAAATTTCTTCCAATAGCCCTGTGAAGATGGCATTATTGTTCCTATTTTTATAGATTAGGAAACCAAAGATCAGAGAGGTAGAAGTGATTTGCCCAAGGCTGTATCTAGTAAAGGGTAGAGCCATAACTTAAACCACATTGTCTGAGGCTCATTCTAATACCCCACAAATAGATGGTTATGACTAATAGCAGTTTGGTTTGCTAATCTTGAAACTGGCTCTGGTATAAGGTAATATACATGAATATGTAAATCTGTAGTTTAATCAGTATATATTAAAGAATGAGAGTGAGAATACACACACGCACATCATATATATCAGAGACTTTGGAAGGTATTTATTTTCAAGGCTGCCAAGTGGTACAATGGATAAAGCACTGGGCCTGGAGTTAGGAAGCCTTGAGTTCAAATCCAGCCTCAGATGCTTCCTACCTGTGTGACCCTGGTCTCTCTGGATACTTGTAAAACAAGGGGAGTTGATTAGATAATCTGTTGTACCTTTCAGCTCTACTAAATCTTATGACTCCAAGAATGAATATTTTGTATCATAGTGCTATTATATGGGGCCTCAGAAATTTGCGGAAGCAGAAATCAGAGATATCTACAGAATAACTTGGATTTCATTTTAATGTTCACATGATTCTGATGACCTAAAAAATGCAATGCTAAAGTTTCATCATTCAATTTCAACTTTCAGGGGAAGTGATGAGGCAACTGGTGTCCATATATTTCAACAAAGCATTATATATGTTAGCAGAACATAGTGGCTTCCTCTTTTATTGTGCAACATCTCATATATGTACGTAATTTCTGCTTCTAGTGGAAATTAGATTTTAGTGATATCAAAATTCTAAAATTAGGGAAACACATATTGCTTTATTTTACTTACATCTTTCCTGACTACATCTGTTACATCAACCAGATGTTTCAGTTTTCCATTACCAGAACTGTTATCCAAAAATCCAGACTTGACTAGTTCTGTATGGGGTAAAGAAGGAATATATTATATATTAATATGCATTTTGATTCCATAAAGCAATAAAAGAGAAATCTAATTACTAATTTTTAATAGCAGACCTACCACTAGGCTTCAGTCCATCAAGGATGTTTGATTTCATTGTGGTGTTCACTTAATCAGTCTAGATTATAATCCCTCCCTTCTTTAGACTATAGTTTTAATGATTTGTTGTCACTGGAAAGAGTCATGACACAAACATCTAAGCCCAAGAAATATATTAAAATTTACAAACATTTTAAGTTTCTGTTTTTTAAGTTAAAAAAATTATAGTCATTTCGAAAACATGCTCCAAATGACTAACAGTAAGAGAATAGAGTATATATGTATAGTATATAATATGTAACATAGTATAATATAACATACTGGTCCATAATATATAGTATATAACATATAATTAGTGCACATTATATATAATTGTCTATGACATATAATTATATATATAGTATGTAATATATAAATATATATAGCATATAATGTACTAATAGTAAAGGAAATACAAATTTAAATAATTCTGAAGTTTCACCTCGTACCCCACAATGACAAAAAACAGGAATGGTCAATGTTGGAGGAGCTGTGGGAAAATACATAGGACTCTTGGTGGAATTATAAAATGGTCCAACCCTTCTGAATAGTTATTTGGAATTCTGGAAGAAAATAGGTCAAACTGTTCATAGCCTTTGACCCAGCCATTCTAATATTGAGTATATATACCCCAAAGAAGTCAAATGCTGGATCTGATCTCTTCTCCTACACCCCCAACTTAAATGCTGGAAATTTATGGATACTCCCTTTAGTAGTTTGGATTAACCCGGAAGATTCAGAAGCATCTCAAAATCAATATGGCTAGAACAGAAGTCACTATTTTTCTCCTAAACCCATTGTTCCTTTGAACTTCTTTATTTCTTTTAAGAGCACAACCCAAGTTCACGACCCAGGCATCAGCCTTCATTTTTTTTACTGTCCTTCATGCCTCAGATCTAATCAGTCACTGAGTCGTAGTGATTCCACCTTCTCAGCATCTCTGCATGACATCTGTCTACTCACACTGAACCCACCCTAACCCAGATTCTTGTCACTCCTTGTCTGGACTATCATAATAGGTCCCCGATTATTGTGTCTATATTCTGTCTCTCCTTTCTTTGATCCATTTGCCACAGAGCTGCCAGGGGTCCATGGATCACGCTTTTAGAACTGTTGGATTCCATAGTCACTGACATCCTTTCTAGCTCAAAATCTATCATCCTTTCTAAGGCTCAGTTTCCTCATCTGGAAAACAGACATCATACTTGTGCTGCCTTTTAGGCTTATTGTGAAGAAAAGGCATTGTCAGTGCTATGGAAATGAGTCATTATTTCTACAATACTATTGACAACTATTGTAAGCTCTGATCTATGTAATTTAGGACTGAAACATACATAATTTGATGCAATATACATTTCTCTTCACATGGGATGTAATTGCCTTAAGGGCAAGAAATATGTCTTCTATTCCTTTTCTAAGTAGCACAGGGTTGAGTGTCTATTAGGTAGACAACAAATTTTCTTTTATTGGTACCTCCCATAGACCCTTTGAGATAATCAGTACTCAGGAAAAGCTTATTGAATGGACAAGGTTGTTAAATTTATTTAAAAACAGAAAATAACTTTGGATAAGATTGAAAATACATTTACCTTCCTCAATATCACCAAAAAGGGAGAGAACTTGGATTGGTTTTCGTTTCCATGCAGGCACAGTTTTATACATTTCTAGAGGTCTCTGCTGTATTAATATATAAACAAACATTTGTTATTTGTCCTCTTTGAAAACGAAGAGTGAACAACAACATAAATAAACAAATAAGTAGAGAAATCATTTTAGAAAACTTTGCAGTCTATTTGATTACATGCCATGCAATTCTTCCTGTGCAATTGGGGCAGCTAGGTGGTGCAGTGGATGGAGTGCCAGGCATAGTCAGAAAGGCTCATCTTCCTGGAAGGTTCAAGTCCAGCCTCAGACACTTACTAGCTGTGTGACCCTGGCCAGGTCACTTGATCCTGTTTACTTCAGTTCCTCATCGGGAGAAGGAAAGGTAAACCACTCCAATATCTTTGCCAAGAAAACCCCAAATGAGGTCATGAGTCAAACTTGACTGAAATGACTCAATAACATGCCATTCCTCTTCTTTCCAATATATCGGTTTATTTTAATTCACAGTAATTAGCCTAGGCTATCTTTGTGATTTCAGGTTGTTTTTTTTAAATGTTTTTGGCTCAGGGCATAAGTGTTTCATTTTCATCACCTAAGAGTTTATATAGAATCAAGAATAACACAAATTGACTGCTACCTGAAGAGCATAAGGACATATTTGGCAATATTGAATGACGGTGGAAAGAATACTTGGAATCAGGGGACCCAGAATTTGAATATTGACTCAAACATGTATTAGTTCCATGTCATTTAACTTATCTAGGCTTTAATTTCCTCAACTGTAAAATTATGATGAACAAACTTACATTATCTCCCTCACACAGTTGTGAGGAAAATATTTTGTGGGGTAGTGGAAAGAGCAGCAGATTCATAGGCAGCTGACTGACTACTCTTTGTCTTACT
>CM053600.1:39426936-39442841 GCA_028646575.1 Pseudocheirus occidentalis
CTGTTACAGCCGCCTCCCGCTGCTTCCTTGCCCTAGGAGCAGTTTGGCCTGACCTGCTCTTCTCCTCCCAAGTTAGCAAAATCCACTGACCTTTCTCTTAGCCTTTTTTCTTCTGGCCTGATAAATGTGGTAACTGTGCCTCCAGTGCAGCCGATCTGCTCTCCTATAGACATGGTTCCCCGCCTGATGCCCCAGGGCCTGACCCGGCCGGGGGTTTTCGCCACAGCTCCGAGACTGCCAGGAAGAGCCCCGCCTGCTGCGCTGCCTGTAGCAACAGATGTGCTTTCTGTCTTTTGGAGGGTTTTGGAGCTTGAAAATCTGTTTAGAGTCCCATTTTATGAGTTTTTTTAGCGTGTTTGTGTGGGAGCTGTGGTGCTTTGCTGCTTCTAAGTTGCCATCTTGGCTCCGCCCCCGAAACACACATAATTGATGTGCTCAAACAGCAAATATTTAGGTAGAAGGAAGCATGTGCAAAAAAAAAAAGATTTCGTAAGCTTCCCCCTCTGCAACACAGTTGATACAAGAAGAGAAAACAGAGTTTATATAACAGAGGGTATGAAGTACTTATAAAATATAGTTTATGAAGCATGAACACTGACAGAATTTAAAGGAATTATCAATGATCAAACTGTCATTGGGCAGTGGAAAATCAGTCTTGCTCTAAAGATCATTAAAAAACTGAGGTGCTAGCTCAGCAGTAGTTAGAAGCAGAAGAATCCAGCCCTAGAGAGAGACTTCCCACTGGGGATAGTGAGAGAGGAGAGAATTTCTCCCTCCTCTCCCTCCTTCACTGATGTTGCTTTGAAGAAGATCTACATTTCTAGGGGAAAATGTATGCAGCAGGAACAAAACTTTCTCTTTTTTTGTATTTATTAATTTATTTTTAATTTTCAACATTCATTTCCACAAGACTCTGAGTTCCAAATTTTCTTCTCATCTCTCCCTCCCCACTCCAAGATGGAGTGATTACCCTTCCTCCCAGTCTTCTCTCTCTTCTATCTACCCCTATCACCCCTTATCCCTTTACCCTTTACCTTCTTGGAGGGCAAGATGGATTTCTATACCCCATTGTCTGTGTATCTTACTTTCTGGGTGCACATAAAAACAATTTTTTAACATTTATTTTTAAAACTTCGAGTTCCATATTCTCTGCCTCCCATTTATTATATTTTCTCCTTTGACCCTGTCCTTTTTCAAAAGTGTTTACTTCTGATTACCCCTCCCCCCATCTGCCCTCCCTTCTATCATCTCCCCCTCCTATCCCCTTCCCCCTAAATAAGATGCTGAATTGAGTGTGTATGTTATTCCATCCTTAAGCCAAATTCAATGAGTTTAAGATTGACTCATGTCCTTTCATCTCCCTGCTTTTCCCCTCCATTGTAACAGCTTTCTCTTGCCTCTTTTACATTAGATAATTTACCCTATTCTATCTGTCCCTTTCTCCTCCCAATATATTCCTCTCCCCTCTTAATTTTATTTTTTAGATATCATCCCTTCATATTCAACTCACTCTGTGCTCTCTGTCTATGTATATATATACACACATATACACATACATAAATGTATATATATGTATATTAATTAAGATAGTCAAAGGGAATATATATGTGTATACACACACAAATATATATATATTCCCTTCAACTGTCTTAATTCTGAGAAAAGTCTCATGAGTTACAAACATCATCTTTCCATGTAGGAATGTAGACTGTTCAACTTTAATAAATTCCTTATTATTTCTCTTTCCTGTTTACCTTTTTACGCTTCTCTTGCTTCTTGTATTTAAAAGTCAAATGTTCTGTTCAGCTCCGTTCAAGAATGCTTGAAAGTCCTCTATTTCACTGAATATCCATATCCCTGAAGTATTATACTCAGTTTTGCTGGGTAGGTGATTCTTGGTTTTAATCCTACCTCCTCTGATCTCTGGAATATCATGTTCCAAGTCCTTCAGTCCCTTAATGTAACAGCTGCTAGATCTTGTGTTATCCTGATTGGGCTTCCACAATATTTGAATTGTTTCTTCCTGACTACTTGTAATATTTTCTCTGTGACCTGGGAACTCGAATTTGGCTACAATGTTCCTAAGAGTTTTCTTTTTGGTATTTTTTAAAGAGGCAATTAGTGGATTCTTTTAATTTCTATTTTACCCTCTGATTCTAGAATATCAAGGCAGTTTTCCTCGATAATTTCTTTAAAGATGATGTCTAGGCCCTTTTTTTGATTTATGGCTTTCAGGTAGTCCAATACTTTAAAAATGGTCTCTCCTGGATCTATTTTCCAGGTCATTGTTTTTCCAAAGAGATAGTTTACATTGTCTTCCATTTTTTTTTCATTTTTTTGGTTCTGTTTTATAATACCTTGATTTCTCCCAATGTCATCTTCCATTTGGTCCATTCTCATTTTGAAGGAATTATTTTCTTCAGTGAACTTTTGAAGTTCCTTTTCCATCTGGCCAATTATACTTTTTAAAGCATTCTTCTCCTCATGGACTTTCTGGACCTTTTTTTGCCATTTGAGTTAGTCTATTTTTTAAGGTGTTATTTTCTTCAGTATTTTTTTTTGGATCTCTTTTAGCAAGCTTTTGACCTGATTTTCATGATTTTCTTGCATCACTCTCATTTCTCTTCCCAATTTTTCCTCTACTTCTCCTGCTTGATTTTCAAAATCCTTTTTGAGCTCCTCCATGGCCTATGATCAATTCGTCTTTTCTTGGAGGCCTTTGATGTAGGAGTTTTGACTTTGTTGTCTTTTTCTGGTTCTGTGTCACCAAAGAAAAATTCTTTAGTCTGATATCATTTCTTCTGTTTGTTCATCTTGTCGGCCAATTATTTGACTTTTGAGCTCTTTGCTATGGTAGAACTCTGTTTCCAGAATGGAGAGTGCTGTGTCCCAAATATCCGGGGTTTTGTGCTGCTGTTGTCAGAACTACTTATAGGCACCTACCTCAGAACTGCCACAAACTCTGTCAGTTTTCCTTCTTACTCCAGGACCACCACCCAAGACCATGATCCAGATTAAAGGATGGCAAAGCAAGAGAATCTTGCCTCCGTGCCAGCATAGAGATTCCTGCAATTGCCCTCTGATCCCCTCTTATCCCCTCACCATCTGTAGGCCTGGAGCACCAGAAGCAGCCACCACTGCTGCTGCTGCTGCTGCTGCTGCTGTTGCCTCCACAGCCGCCACCTCCACTGCCCCAGGGTCAAGGGCCAGAAAGCGCTTCACTCTCACGCAGTTCCAACATGATTTCCCCACTGACCTTTTACTTTCTCTTTGGCATTTCTGGGTTGAGAAGTCTGGAAAACACCACAGCTGCCATTGATTCAGTCCTCTAAGGTCTTCTCTGGACTGGTATGTGCTGTTAGTTTGTGCTGGTGTGGCCCATGCGGGTCTATGCTCTGTTCCCAACCAGGTGTGACAGACCCTTCCCTTTGGCTCACCAGGCTCTCCTCAACCGGAGATGTATTTCACTCTGTCACTTTGTGGATTCCGTATATCCAAAATTTTTTTCGAGTAATTTTTCACATGTATTTGGAGGTAACTAGGGGATAAGCTCAAGCAAGTTCCTGCTTTCACTGCGCCATCTTGGCTCCAACCCAAAAAACACTTTTAACTGACATGGAAACAGAGATAGTCACTTAAGGAAGGGTGTTGCTATAAGGAATGGAAGTCAGACTTCTAGAAGCAGGGGAGGGAGCCAATTGTAGAGTCATGAATGAACTAGCCTTGGCTATTAAGAGTCAAGGTGTAGAGAGCAGTAGATCCAGGAAACCCAGCTAAAGAACTCACCCAGCTGAGATGCTGTACACAGGTAGAGATTTGTGAGGACTTTCACTGGAGAGAAAAGATGTTTTTTAGACCCTTTAATGCTAGACTAGTAAATATCTTTTAACATGTATGTTCCCCAGATATATGCCTCACTACCACTATACCCTAAATTTGTACACTCTCTTTCCATAGATGGTGTGTATATTTGCAGGAGAGTGTGCCTCTGTAGTGCCAACACAATATTCACAGTGCCAACAGCAACTGAATATGCTGGCATAGTGGTCAATTGCAAAATATAACAGACTTTCCATATAGAAGACAGAAGCAAAACATTTATTCAGACACCAGAAGACCATATCCCAACACCAGGAGACTGAATCCATTATAGCAACATAGAAATTAATGCACCACAATGCAGCAGAAAACCACACCATCCATTAGCCTTCCCACAAACAAACATTCACAAGCTTAGCTGTCTGTCTGGGTGTGTCCTCTCCTCTCTCCATCTCTGCTGTTACTGCTATGATTCTCACTGCTGCTTCCTGTGGACTCTGCTCCACCCTTCAGCAAACTCCTCCCACCACAGGTTCCATGTGATTACATTCAGCCTATTAGGGGGCAGGGAAGATCTTCAAATTCTCATCACCATTACATTTGGCCCCAAGATCTTTCATGTCTCTTACATAGCAAAGAAATAATAATACATTTCATTACATAGTCTAATGGGAATTTAAGGGGTTACTGGTGAAGCAACTGGTGTTAATAGAACTTTACAAGAATATAACAGGGATAGCACAAAATAAACACCTAAAACAATATCTTAGGGTGAGGTCCTGAACACAAGCACCCCATCATTCCCACCTCGAACAAATGGTGCTCAAAATCTTGGGATAAAGGGGCAAGGGTCTTATCTCCATAGCTATTTTCTGCTGAAATTGGACATAGAACTGTCCCTTCACCCAAGAGGTCCCATTTGAGAGATCATTTCTTTAGCTGGCATCCAGAACTTGGTCAATGCCAGGTCCAGGGCTGACACATTGGGGGTGACATCCAGTTTAAGTGATCAGGCATCTGCAGATGGAGGGTACCAAGCCTGCAGGAAACAAATTTCACCGACAAGTTTAACAGACATAAAGCTGAAAAGAAACAAATACAGGGCCAGCCAGTTTTCATTACCTTCTCCCTTAACTTTCTCATACAGTCTAGTCTCTAAGTGAGTACTAGGGTCTCTCTCCACTAGGCCACATAGAATCAGTGGGATACATTTTATTGCATCCATCAAAAGCTAAAGATAACAGACTGGTCCTATTGTTACCTCCTTGAATATGGCGATCTCTAAAAGCTTTCTGGACAAAAAGATTCTGACAAATACCTATAAATTTTAATCAGTCCACACTATCTACCCATACTTCTCTGGCCCCTTCATCACTGATTCTAACCATCCAATACACTAATAATTTTCCCATTCTTTGAGTGAATCTGCTTAATATACCAGTAACCTCCTGCTAAGTGAAATCTTCAAAAATCTCCCTGAACTTTGTTTGACCTCCCTGATTCTCCGGCTTTCTTCTTAGTATGGGGTGAATTTTTGCCTTCATAAAAGCCTCATCATGTAACATTGTTACATTTTCCTCCCGGACATTCTCCTGGAATCATCGTCATGGCAACTAGATTCAGCCTCTGTCAAAACTGTATGAACCTTCCTCCAGTTACTTTTCTGCTTGTTTTTGAGAGCTAAATTCACAGGTTTTTCTTCTACTACCTGAGACCCCCCAGCTTGTTCTTCTAAAGGAGAACCCGAACACTGTGAGACAGAAAGTTTCTCATACAAATCAGGTAACTTTCTCTCCATCTGAGTTTTCTCTCCCAATAGTTTGTCCCTGCTTTTCCATATAATTTGGTAACCTGTTAGTAAAACCCAGTCTTTTCTACACACACCTTCCAATTCTGTTCCTAGTTTTATTAGTGTTGCTTGCAAACATGTTTCTAAATCTCTAGGTTTACCTTTCTGTAGCCTCAGTTCCCAGTTTTCACAGAGCCCTGTACTTTTAGCCCATTTCCTTGCTAGAGAGGAATAAGGTAAATATTCCCATCCTGGGGTATCCATTTCTTCATCTAAATCCCTTGTGCCTCCAAACAGAGGTCCGATATTTCATGATCTCATTCTTATGGCCAAATACAGCGCCAATGCAATATTCACAGTGCCAATGGCAACTGTGAATATACTGGCATACTGCTTGGTCACAAAATATAACTGATTCTCCATATAGAAGACAGAGACAAAACATTTATTCAGAACACCAGAAAACCAAATCCCAATACCAGGAAAGCAAATTTATCATAGCAACTAGAAGTTAATATACCACAACACAGCAGAGAGTCACACCATCCCTTAGCCTTCCCATAAATGAACGCTCACAAGCCTAGCTGTCTGGGTGTGTGTCCTCTCCTCTCTCCATCTCTGCTGTGATTTCTGTGACTCTCATCTTCCTGTGGACTCTGCTCCACCCTTCAGCAAACACCTCCCATCACAGGCTCCATGTGATTATATTCAGCTTCTTAGGGGGTAGAGAAGATCATCAAAGCAGGCAAGGTCTTCAAATTACCTTAGACCTATTAAGAGGCAGGGAAGACCTTAAAATTCTCATTACTATTATAGCCCCAGATTATAAGGGAAATGTAAGTTACTTAAAAAATAAGTACTGTGACATCTCAGTAAGTGCGTTTGCTAAGAGCTAATTGCATCTACAGAGTACTGACCCTGGAGATGGGAGGGCATGAATTCAAATCCAACCTCAGACACTTATTAGCTGTGTGACCTAGGGTGTCACTTGTTTGCCTCAGTTTCCTCATCTGTAAAATAAGCTGGAGAAGGAAATGGTAAACCACTCCAGTATCTCTACCAAGAAAATCCTAAATGCGTTCATGAAGAGTCAGACATGACTAATTGACTAAGCAACAACAATTTCATCTTCTTACTGATTGTTAATAGGAAGCACATCAGGGCTCATCAGGATAGTAGTAGGAGCAAGTAACAGGAGCATCCTCCCCTGCCATTGAACCTGGGTGTAGCAGTCACCCTCTGGAGAATTAAGGCAAGAGTGCAAACGAAAATTAGGAGTAGTTCAGAGGGTCTGTTGCCTATAAAATAAAGGCATTGAACTAGATGATCTTTAGCATTTTTAATAGCTTTAATTCCTATGAAAAACCTAGGAAATGCTAAGCCTGTGCATTTCATCATTCTCTTAGAGATTTGGTTGTGTGTGTCTCTGTTGATAATAATTAAATATCATTTTTTGACCCTTAAAAAGATCCAAAGCCTTATCTAATCTATTAGACTGCTTTGCTTTGCTTTAAGACCAGATAAGGTTGGCAATGGGTATTCTCCCCTTTGTGACAGGATGCTTGAAAATTTAAAATAATGGAAATTTTCTTGTCTTGGGGGCATACTCCAGATGGGGGAAAACAGAAACATCCTGAGATTGTAAATTCTGCTGACACTACTTTGTCAAGTGTCTTGTATTTACAAGACACAACAAAAAATTCCTTTTTTCATGGTATGGATAAAAAAACATATGCAGACCATAAATCTGAGGGACACAAACATCCTGATATTGTCCAGAAACATATAAAAAACTTTGTCAATCTTGTATCAGAACTTAGGTTCTGGCTCTATGCAGGTACAAAGCTGCTAGCTTTAAGGGAATAAATGATAAAAATGTATATCACTTAGCCTATTTGTCTCCTTTAACCAAACTTTCAGGTTAGCAGTGTTCAAGTTTCTGTTTGTGTGTGTGTGGTTATGATGGTCAAGGATGTGAATGCAGAGTAGGGAGGGGTTGAAATGACTGATCCTCAAAGTAATTTCTGTCTAATTCAATTGAAATCTAGAGCTTACAACAAATGTTTACAGCTGTTGAGGTTAGTTGACTCTGTGTGGTTCTACTCAATGGCTTTTCATATGTTTGTGAACATGTGGGGGGTGGGCAGAAGAAAAGTAGTTGAGATAGTACCCAGGCCACCTGCCTATAATGGACATGAAGAGCTGAACCCTAGGGAGCCCGGTGGTTTCCCTCTCTTCACAGCTGCAGCTGTTTCCTGCTCTGTTTCTGGTGATTATACCACACTCTGGCTCCTGTAGTCCCTGCCTCCTGTAGACATTGCTGCAATCATGAGTCTCTGTCCTGGATGAAAGCTTTCCTGATTTTATCATATGACTTCTGAACAAAATGTTAGTACTAAAGATTGAGGCAGATACAGAATAGGGGATGAAAATACAGCCAGTTTCAGTCAGGAAGGCTAAGCTCAAGTCTGGTTCAGACCCATATTGTCTGTGGGACTCTAGGCTAGTTACATAACTCTCATTGCCCTCAGACAACTCTCTCTATTCTCTAAGGCTTTAAATTGCAGAGTACGTGTATAACTTCCATTTGTTACCATCTATATGTGAAACAGAGTTCCTTGGTTGTAAAGGCAAATTGACAACAAACAGAGCAGGATCTATTTACATTTTACAGTCTCAGGATGTCTGTTTTGCTCCCTTGTGGAGTAAGTCCTACACATATACACTGTACAGAGTAAGTCCCGAGATAAGGGGAATCTTACCTCTGGTGTTTGAAGTTGCTAACTCAGGGAAAGGCACTTTAAAATCAATCAGAGCAGTTTGTTTGATTAATTCAGATTTTGGCCAAAATATGATATTTAATGATTATCAATATATTTATATGTGTATACACACATACACATACATACACATAGATATCTATAAACATGCACATATATACACATATACACTCATACACATATATGTAAGATTGTACTGATGGGGTGCTTGGGTGCCTATGCTGGAACCAGTTTGTAAAGTCACATCAGTTTGCATAATCACATTTCTCCCTAGCCTCAAATCTCCCCAGCCTCAGAGCATTATCTCTGCCCCTTCTGCCTTGCCAGTTCTCTGCCTAGCAACCATTCATGAAATGTTTATCTCTCCTTAGTATAATGACCAGCTGCACCCATGAATCCTTCACTGGATATCTGTAAGTAACTCCCAAGCCATTATATACATCCTGGATCCCTTGTTAGCTTGGGACATATGTATACTCCCAAGATCCATCTTGTCAAACATGACACTGATGCATAGCAGACTGGGCACTTCTCAGTCAGCCCTGGCCACTAGTTGACTTAGTGATGTTTCAAGCCTAAAACCACACCTCCATGCAGCCCCCTCCTTGGGCTATTTCCCAGTGAATTATAGGCAATATACCTGTGCAGTAGATATTAAAAGTGCATGTTCCTTTAAGAACTGACCACTCCTTAATTCCGCCATAATCCCACACTTACTCACCTAATTAGCGTAATTGACACAGGTTATACTGTGGATTATCCTATAAAAACTTTAACTCTACCCCTTTAAGGTTGCAGGTTCCATAAGACCTCCTGCCTGCTGTATAGCATAATAATAAACTTTTACTAACTTGACTCAGAATGCTTGAGCCTGTGAATTCATTCCAGACTGCCCACCCAGGGACTCTGGTCGTTGGGGTCTCTGAAACACCTATCATCTCTCCTCAGTACCATGCTTATTTCCTCCTATCATATGTTTCTCTGAAGGTGGATCGCATCTTCCTTCACAAGTTCAAGTCTTTCCATGTTTTCCCGAATCAACCAGTTCATCATTTCTTACACCATAGCAAAATTTCAACTCAATCACATCCTGAGAGATTGTCTATGAAATTTCCGCCCCCCCCAATATTCTGCATTCCTTTTATTCTTGGCTACATAGGTATTCATTATACAATAAAATTTTAATTCAAAATAATTGAAATTATCCTTTTTACACTTCAATGATGTTCTCACTTTATAATATAGTTTAAGGTCTGATATTGCTGAATCTATTTCCTTTACATCTTTTTTCCCTGATTTCTTTAAAGTTCCTGACTTTATGTTTTCCAAATGAACTTTGTTATTATTTTTTTCTAACTCAGTAAAATAATTTTTTAGTAATTTCATTGGGATGACATTGAATATTAGATTAATTAGGGAAAATTGTCATTTAAAAAATTGTACTGGCTTTATCTACCCATGAACAAAAAATACTACTTCAGTTGTTTAGATTTGAGTTTATTTGTATAAAAAGTGTTTTATGTTTATGTTCATATAGTTCCTGTGTCTGTTTTGGCAGGCATACACTCAGGTATTTTATAGTATCCAGGTATTTAAATTATCTAAAACAATACTAATATTGCTCACACAGTGTAATTTCTCTATTTTCCACTTTTTATTAAATCTATTTTAACTTTAACTTTGCCTGAGATCATGATTACTATTCCTGCTTATTTTTACATACTAAATTCTTTTCTCACTCTATATTTTGTCTTTGTGTGCACCTCTCATTTTTATGTTTTCTGAAAGCAACATATTGTTGAATTCAAAATTTTAATCTGCTATTTGTTTCTGTTTTATAGTTAAATTTATTTCATTCACATCCTTAGCTACAATTACTTGTGTATTTTCCTCGTTCCTCTTTTTCCTCACTATCCTTCTTACCCTATTTACATGTACTTTACATTTACTTTACATTTACATGTACAAAGTACTTATATGTACTTTCCTGACTCCACTGGTTTAGTTCCCTCTTTAACTCATTCCTGATGAGAGTAAGGTTCCAGAACTGCTCACCCTACCCCCTACTAGTTCCTTCTGTATCAATTTCTTCTTTTATGCCTTATTTGTATGAGATAATTATTCCTTTTTATTTCTCACTACAGTTTTACTTAGAATCACCCCCATCATACTGAGCTCAGCCCATACCTTTCTTTCAAACTACACAAATAATGATGCCAATCATAAGAGTACTGCTAATATTTTCACATATAAGAAGTAAACAATTTGACCTTTTCAAGTCCCTTAAAACTGGTCTTTAATGTTTACCTTATATTTCTCCTGAACATTTTATGTTGAATTTTCCCTTAAGTTCTGGGATTTTTCCCCCCACAAAAACCTGAAAGTCTTTCAGTTCATTAAATGTTTCTTTTTTTTCCCCCATCAGAATTATACTTGACTTTGCTGGGTAAATTACCCTTGGTTGTAATCCCAGCTCTTTTACTCTATGTGGTACAACTTATGGTCCTTTGGTGTAGTAGCTGCTAGATCTTGCATAATCCTTATGCTCCATAATATTCAAGTTTCTTTTTTTCTTGTCATTCTCAATATTTTCTCTTTAACCTGGGAGCCTTGAAATTTAGCTATGATATTCCTGCAAATTTTCCTCCTAGGAACTCTTTCAGGTGGTGATCAGCAGTTTTTTTCTATTTCTACTTTCCCTTTTTGTTCTAGAATTTCAGGGCAATTTTCCTTGATAATTTCTTGCAATACTCTATCAAGATTTTTTTTAAATCATAATTTTCAGGTAGTCCAACCCCTTTGGGGGTTGAATGACACTTTCACCGGGATCACCTAAAAGCATCAGAAAGCATATATGGTCTTACGAACTGAGATATGGCTCCTCTATCTGCCTGCAGGTGGGTCTTTTAATATGTAGATACACCCAGATATGCCCACATACAAGTATTAAAAGGTCGTGGTATAAGGAAGGTTGAGAACCACTTCTGTAGAGTCAGCCTGGAGCTGTTTGTACTTTCCTCAGGCCAAACCTCTACCTTGAAGGTCTGGTCTTTCCTGGGGGAGGGAGGGATCTTCTTAGATTGTCTTAGGAGCACAACTGCATTACCCTGTTTATTTCTGCTGCTCTGAGTTGATGCTCTGTCTTTTGTGGAGGAAATTTGAAGAACAGAAAGTTTTCTATCCTGGAAAGATGCTGTAATCTTCCCAGAATCAACTCCCATAGGCTATGGCTTCTTGGAGCCACAGGTGAGTATGGGGTTATCAAGAAGGAGTAGCATCTCTGGTGTGAGAGCTTGTTCACTTTGAGCCCTTTCAGGGCTGCTCATCCACTTGTATGTCAAAGTACATGTTTGTTGAAATGCATTAAGTTCACAGTACAAAGGAAAATGCTCAAATGGATTTGTGATCTCATCAATTCAAGAGTTATCTCCAGTAATGCTTCCCATGTTTGCCATCCATGGTTTCTTGAATATATTCTCCCAGAAGTTAACCACAAAGGATTCACCCAACACTGTGGAGCTCTTCCTTACTTTCTCCTGACAGTGAAAGCAAACATGCCAAATGAGATACACTGCCTGAAAATGTGCTACTCATTGGCATTGGTATCACTAGTAATTCTCCTACCTTGAAAGGTTCTTGTGTAGATTAATGAGATAATATTTGTAGAAAGCATTTAGCACAGTGCCTGGCACATTACAAGTACCATATAATTGCTTATTCCTCCATTCCCTTTATTATTCTACTGAATCAAATGCTTTTTTTGGTCAACTACAAGCAATATTCACAATGGTTTAGAGTTATGAGATAGTAAATATGCTTGTTTCCTTCTAACAGGCTCATCAGGTAGCCTGATTCATGTATAATCATAACCTGAGGTCTCTCTCCACTTAAAATCTTTACAGAATATCTTCTTTTGATCACCACCAGGAAAAAGAGATTGCTTAGCCAGTTAATGCTTCTTTTGTATGCATGTCTAGTTCTGGCTCAACAGTTGGATCAAAAAGGGACCCTCTTTGCCACATAGTGAGCAGACAGGAAATAACTGCATGATCTATGCCCTGCTCTGAAGTTCATCTTGGGGACTGCATCACACAGAACATGTACCAGCTCATAAACACCAGGCTCTCATTGGCTAGTTCTCCATTGCTCTTGCAAGGTACTGAAACTGATCCCATGATTCAGCTTCATCCATGATGCTTGAAAAGAGGTTACATGACAACTTTGTTATATATTTAAAGAAATAACAAATTGTACATAATGGATTTGTAGTTCATTTGCAATCAGCTTTTTACTATGTTATGGAAATGCTTGTTTTATTCTATAAATTAAAAATAGGTGACATTTTTAAAAAGAAGCTCACCATGGGCAAGTCAGAGGCTGGAAAACTACATGCAACTGAATCAATTCTGCATCGTCGATGAACATCCTTTTTCTCCCATGGCTAAGTGAATCTTCTTTTGCTAACTTTTAGTTGTCTCCTTTCATTCCTCAACTCCCAGGGGACCAGTTCGATCAGCCCTGGCCTGCAACTGAAACTCTCATCTATCACAAACTAAAATGTCAAAATGTTATAGACTTCTTCCCCTCCTATATACGTATTTTGATTGAACATAGAATCTCGGTGTTGACTGGACTTCAGAGGTCATTTAGTCCAAACCTGGGACTTGAGGTGTGAACTCCCTCTACAATGTCCCTAACAAATGACCTTTCATCTGTTGCAATGATCTCCATAACTCACTCTGGCTACTATCTAATTACCTCCTATTCCACATTTGGACATGTCTAATTGCTAGTATGTTTTTTCTCATATTGAGCATAAATTTACCTCCCCCACCCCATGCTAGTACTTTTTAAGGACCAGTTTTTCAAATATTTGGAGTCAGTATGATCCTTGCTCAATTTGTTTCTTTTCTATCTTTATATCTCAGTTCCTTCAATTGATCTTTGTACATTTCTCATTCCTTCATACAAGTTGTCCTCCTCTGGACAGACAAAGTCAAACTTATCATTGTGAATCCTAAAATGTAGTCCTCTAGAATAGGCACATTGTCTTAGATATGGTCTGACCAGGGTTTAATACAAGGGCATCATAGTCCAGAAATCACACACAGTCATATTTTTGACACTAGAGGAAGAGATTTGATTCTAATTTCCTACTTGATTATAAATTTCTCAAAACAATATAGGTTGGTATATGTAGAGATTGGGGACACCTTCTCCCTTCTTATACTTTTAGTACTTTATAATGAAGTGTTTTGCACACAAAAGTTGTTCAATATAATTTGTTAATTGGCTGGTTGGGTATCAGAATGAATAAACCCTCCTCTCTTGTCTAAGGGACCATGGAGGCAGTGTTAATAAGGTGGAATTAAGGTATAATACAGTATCCAATTTATAGGCAGTTCCTGTTCCAAGAGTACATTTGTACTCTAAATTTACTATAAAGGACACATGAAGAAAGATGCTATCTGCATCCAAAGAAAGTACTGATAAACAGAAGTATGTATAGAACAATTTTACACACATACACACATGCATGCACATGTATATGGTGTGCATATGTGTACATACACACACATGCACACATCTGTTTCTGATGGTAGCCATCTCTGGGACTGGGGGGGGGGGAGATGTGGGAAAGAAGAAAAAAAAGAATTATATGTGATAATTTTGTGGAATATTTGAAAGGAATAACCAGTTGTGCATAGCAGATTTGAATTTTCACATGCAATCATCTTTTTAAAAATTGTACTACGTTATGGAAATGCTTGTTTTGTTACCTAAATTAAAAATAAAAAATTAAATTAAACATAAAAAAGAAAAGAAAAAAAGAGTACATTTGCAAGTTAGTGGTTTATAGATGTAAAAATAAGTGGTTCTTATAACAATAAAAACCTAAGTTGCTGCTGGCCCCAGACAGGATGGTGCATTGTATGCATGCTATCTTCAGTAAGGGGTCCCTTCCATCGCTGGACCCCTGCACACACAACCTGCTTCAGTTCTATAGAAGTGCAGCCACTTCCAGAAGGGTCACATTTTCTTTCTTATACCTTTTGAATCTTTTCACCTCAGTCCTACAGCCCTGGGTTTTGGCTCAATGGTAACATATTACTTTTGGAGTAAAAAGATACTTGATGTATAATGTGGATCAAGTGTAGAATAACTATTTGTTTCCTCTGAACAAAGAAGTGTTTCACATTCACAAGATACACAGGTACCCATTGACTAAGAAATGGAAACAAGTCATCATAACTATAATCCTGGAAGGTTAAGACCTGAAACCACCAAAAACAGAAAGCATTTTGCAGAACTGCTGATAAGCCTTTTTACATTTCACATTTACTCTGAACTGTCCAAATAATTCTATGTCTTCTGGAAAACCAGGCTTATACTTTGGCTATCAGTTGTCTTTTGCTGGACCTCTGTAGAAGATGTAAAAAAGACATTTCCTGCAATGCAGCTTGCACAAGCTGAGCAACCTGGATTTTCTAATTTCTCAAAACTGGTAAAACTGCCTTTAAGGCTGGACCATGACCCTCCCAGTCACCTATGATTAGGTAAGGAAAAATAAAGCAGAAGAGAAAGCTAGACTGGGGTGTGTTGGAGCCGCCCTGGATCAGCTTGGAGAACTGATTAACTTTTCAGTAAGAATTTGCATCTTGCAAATAAGAAAACACTGCAAATTGGAGCTCAATTTACTCTGCTGTTGATTTTCTAGACTTAAAAAGGTTATGGAGAAAATATTAATACCATAGATTAAATTTACAAGTTTGTTCTGCATTGTTTGGGGAGTTAGTTGTTAAATATTTACCAGCCCATTTCTGCAGCTAGGGATCTGAGATACAATATCAGGTTCACTAAGGTAGGAAATGTGCTTTAGCTTCTATGTGCATCATGTGTCCAGGGTGAGGGAAGGCACCAGATCCCCTTTTCTTCTCCTCCAGGGAGAAACTCAAGTAATCTTGACATGCATTGAGCACTGAGTCTGAAGACAGAATGACCTGAGTTCCAATCTGACCTCATCACTTACTTGAAGTGTGATCCTAGGCAAGTCACTTATTTTCTGTTTGCCTTAGTTTCATCAACTGTAAAATAGAGATGATGATGATAATAATAATAATAATAGCATCTATTTTTGATTGTTTTGAGGATAATTTTGTGAGGATATTGTTGTTTCAGGATAATATTTTTAAGGCACTAGCTGAGGGCTAGGCATCCACTAGGCATTTAATAAATGCTGATTTCCTTCCTTCCTATCTAGAAATAACATTATTAGTGATCTTTAGTTTCCCAACTAGTCTACAAACCCCATTTTACCCATATGTATCAATAATGAGATATTCACAACACCCATGATGGTTATGAATATGTTGGTGTAGTTTTGGATCACAAAATATAGCAAACTCTCCACATGGAAGGCAGAACCAAGGTCTTTATTCAGAAACCATAACACTGAGTCCCAAAACCAGAAGGACAAGTCCCAAAACCAGAAAGCCAAAGTCATTATAATGGTCACA
>CM053600.1:39443341-39477866 GCA_028646575.1 Pseudocheirus occidentalis
AAAAGCTTCATCACTTCTCTTGCCTGGAACTCAAGGATCAGCCAGGCCATGAAAAAACAAAGTCTTATCCTGGTCATGTTTCTTCAGTCTTCCAGAAGTTCAGCTGGCCCTAGGACCCAGAAGGAATATTGGCCTTCTGTTTGGCCTTCACCAGATTCTGGTCTCAGGAAAACTGACACCTCAACTCTCAGTCAGCTTCCAGATGCTGGGAAAGAAACTCTCTCTGTCTCTCTCTGTCTCTGTCTCTGTCTCTGTCTCTCTCTCTCTGTCTTCCTCAAGAAAACTCCAACTCACTTCCAGCAGCCCAGCTCCCAGATGCTGAAACAATCCTGCTTCCTCGATACGAAAATTCCAATTCTGTCTCTCTGTCTCTAGAATTCTTCTTTATATACAGCACTGGCCCCCTATCTCAGCCAATAGCCTTCTTCCAGGTCAACAGGGGAGTTCACACTCTCTCAACAGTGGACAGGGCTCACACCTTCCATACTTAGCCCTAAGTTACTAAGTACTACTTAGCCCTAAGTTACTAAGTGCTAAGTATCTGCTAAACTTGATTGCCATTACACTAAGAAATAACCTGGAAATATGTGAGTTTGTTGATTCACAGAAAATGAAAATGCCTGTTTGTATTTCTGTATAATGTAAATACGCACACCCACAATGTTAGCTTTTACGGTTCTTGGCTTATTTCTAATGTCATATAGTTATTGGTAATAACAATAACTAGCATTTATTTGTGCTTTAGGCAGTTTGAGGTTTGTGAAATGCTTTACAAATAGTATTTTATATGATCCTCACACCAACCCTGGAAGGTAGTTGCCATTGTTAACTTCATTTTATAGATGAGAAAACTGAGGCACATAGCTCAGGGTCACACAGCCAGTAAGTATCTGAGGCTGGATTTGAACTCAAGCCTTTCTGATTCTAAGTCGAGAGATCCATCTACTGAACCACTAATGTTTCTCTTATTTGTTCTTTATTTTATTATAGTGCTGGATTCCTCTTGCTCTTTCTTGATTGTCTAAGAGTTGGTAAGTCCATAATATTTCTTTGGGGATCTATAGACACATAGTGACAAAAAGATCATTACTCGGATCTTCCCACTTTTCAGTGGTAAAAATTGCTTAATCTAAAGCCATTTCATTAACCTAAACATCCTCTACTCTACCTTTTCTATCTTTCTTTTTAAAAAACATAATAAAAGTCAGAATTGTAGATTAGGCTCAGCTATTTCCTGAAGGCTAAAATGCTCTTGCTTTCCTAGATTTTGTAATTCTGACATATGTAAGACATTCTGACATCTCTGCCTCATGGGAAAGTGCTGCAGATGTGCCCCTCCCACTCCATTTATCCATTCGAAGCCTCATTCCCAAATTCTAAATCATTAACCGATAATTTATTGCTGCCTTTTCCATGGCTATGTGTTCTATACATTCCAGGGCTAATCAACATATTTGTTTGTAAGAACCAGTAGCTTCCACAGAGTGCTAGGAAATAGCCCCTTAGTAGTCAAAGCCAGCTGCATATTATCCTCTTCTTGGATGATGAGGAAGAATTATAGAAGTTGTGTTTCTTTGTGGTCCAATTCAGTTAACCAATAATATAATTGATACAATTGCTTCTTTTTAAACTTCAGTACCAAGCAGGGAAAAAACCATAGCCTATATTAATAATGCTAGGTATTTCTTGACTCATCATCAAATTATTATGTCCCTAGGAAATAATTGCTTGTTTTAAATGTGGGATCTTAAAAGTTTTGCTGCAATCTTGTTTGATTGTAATCTGTTCAAGGACCAAAATTTTTTCTAGCAAAACATATCTCTAGTTTTGTAATAATTATGAATGTAATTAATTTCATAATTAGAGATAAAGTAAGTTTCAATATGAAAAAATGTACATTTCAGAGAAATTCTTCAGAATATATCAATTCCATAAATTGAGTCACACCACACCGTAGTGAGAGGTCTCGGCGCAAGGAGTGATTGAATGAATATGGACAAGATCACATGCATTCTGAGTCAATAGCTTCCTTTGGTTTATCCTAATCTTTTCTTTTTGTTAGGTCAAGTAAAATCATTTAAATCAAATTGAGTATATGAGAATGGGCAATTGACCAGGAGGATGGAGCAGCTTCTAACTGAGAATTTTGAAATATTTTTCCATTTTGTTTTGTAATAGAAGTAACAATCGACCCACTGTTCTTGGACATGGAGTCAAATAATTTTGCTAAGTAATATAAAAGATTTGTGTCAAATATATGCAATGAGGGGCAGCTAGTTGATGCAATGAATACAGCACCAGCCCTGGAGTCAGGAGGACCTGAGTTCAAATCTGGTCTCAGACACTTAACATTTACTAGCTATGTGACCTTGGGCAAGTCACTTAAACCCAATTGCCCTGCCCCCACTCCAAAAAAAGCAAAAAAAAACCCAAATATATGCAATGAAAAACTTCATGCAATGTACACATAAGGCACTATTCATTTTTTTTCTCTATAAAACCACACACTGAGCTCCATAAAGGTTTAACCCAAAAACCAGGGTAGACTGACCCTATGCAAATTATGAGATAGGCAGTAGGTTCTAGCTAGCCTGCTCTGTGCCCTCTTCCCACATCAGTGGTGCTTTACCTCTCTTACACTTTAGTACTCAGTATTTTCCAGATCTGCCCTGTAAAAACTGGCTCACATATCCTTCTTTCACACTAAAGTATAAATTATTGAGAACCACTAGATGTAACAACCCTCATAGCAAAGTCTTTAACTAAAAGAATGAAACTCATAGACCTCAGATAGCAGCTAAAAGAGGATTTGATGAATTAAGGAACCTTCCCAGGACACCTGACATTATATCACTTGAGCATACACCCTCCTCAGCCTGCACAAAAAGATAAAAATCAGAGTCGTCTAGCCTCACCAAAGACCAATGCAACATGTATCTTCATGTAAAATTTTCCTGAAGAACTTCTTAACTTCTCAGATGTAAAAGGCATGTTACTTTATCCATAACATAATGCATGCCTTCCCCTCTTCATGGTGTCACTGTGAAAGCTGTCAAGCATAGGACAGAAAAAGATGCAAAGTCACTGGTGTCTTCTTCTTCTTCTTCTTCTTCTTCTTCTTCTTCTTCTTTGGATTTTTGGAGGGGGGAAGGCAGGGCAATCAGAGTTAAGTGACTTGTCCAAGGTCACACAGCTAGTAAGTATTGGATTTGAACTCAGGTCCTCCTGACTCCAGCACTGGTGCTCTATTCACTGCACCATGTAGCCAACCCCCACTGGTCTCTTCTTAAGAGTCACTTTTTTCACTCTTATCCAACTCTTTGTGACTCCATTTCGGATTTTCCTGAGAAAGATCCTGGGGTGGTGTGCCATTTCCTTCTCCTGCTCATTTTACAGATGGGGAAACTGAGGCAAACAAGGTTAAGTGATTTGTCCAGGATCACACAGCTACTGTCTGAGGCTGGATTTGAATTCATGAAAATGAGTCTTCCTGATTCCAGGCCCCGTGCTCTTTCTACTGCAGCACTAGCTACCCCAACAATCCTTTACCTGTCTTCAAACTTGTTGGTTATTGACATTTTTAGTCTATACCCCTCTTTTGGCTAGTGGAAGCAATGTTGGGCTAGACTCCCCCTCTTCCACTAGTGAACGAAGGACTTCAATTCTCTGGAGCTCTTCAAAATTGGAAGAGAGAGAGATTAAACCAGATTGATCTCTAAGACCCCTTTCAGATCCAACTTTATGTTATACCATTCTACTCCCTTTGTCATTCCCTCAATATTCTTCTTGGTGCTCCTGTTAACTTTGAATGTGTTTTCTGAGATTATTAAATTATCCAGTGCTTCTGGATAATAAGTTGATAATCCCTATTTAACTACTAAAGTGATTATTACCTGGGGAAGGGAGATATAAGTATCCCATCTTCTGTTAAGAATAAATGTATTGTGGTAACAGACATTATTTGCAAAAATCACATTTCTGAATATAGTTACAAAGATGATAACAGAAAATTTTCACAAATTTTATTTCATGTTCTTTTTGTCTTTGCAGCTATCATGGAAGAAGTACAAGGTGTGGTAGGTGGTAATGTTGACCTAAGCTGCATTAGTCCTGAAAAGAAACATTTTGATTTAAATAAAACAAATGTTTATTGGCAAACAAAAAATGAACCAATAGTAACTCTAAATTCATATATTCCTGGAGAGGATACTTCCAAATATGTTCATTTAAAATATCAGAACAGGACATCACTTACACTTGAAAAAATGGAAAAAGGCGATTTTTCTCTGCATTTGTCTAACATCACCATAGAAGATGAACTGAAGTTTGAATGTTTGGTCCTGAACAAACCTAATACTGAGATTATTTTCTCATCTACAGTCACTCTCCGTGTGGCAGGTAAGGATCCTGGAAATAGAGAAATTTGATTCTAACTATTGTAATGCCTTGGGGAACTATTTTAACCCTATAAGAATCCATGATTTTATTGAAAGAGTAGGGAAGCAGTGGAGCCCAATGGATAACATACTGATCTTGTAGTAAGAAAGATTTGACTTCCTATCCCACTTCTGACACTTACTAGTTGTGTAACTATGGACAAGTCAATTAACTCAGACTTATAGTTGAGTCATGGTCTCTTCTGGTGGAAGGAGTTCACACCCCCATGAAATCAGAGATCCTTTTCTTTATGATGTAGTACATTATTGACATATTTAAACTCTTAATAGAGAGTAGTTTTTGTGAGTAATTATGGCCCTCCCACCAAAAGTCATGAACTGGTAGCCACCTTTCTAAAAATGAACTACCATCTTGAATTTATCTGTCCTTAGAATTTTTACCAGGACTTGTATAAGGCCATTTCTGTTCTATGATAAGATATCAGAATAAGAGTTTAGTGAAACTCTTGGGCAAGTATGTCAAACAAAACCTGCTAGCTACTGATTCGCTAGTCTCCCATCCAGAGGAAAAACAATTTCTACAATCAGCCAAGATTTCATTTAACTTGGCAGAAAAAAGATTGGTTGAAAAAATGTTGGAAATAGACCCAATTATATTATGAAAATCTTTTCCAACTCAAATTTTTCTTTTCCCTTGACTATCTCTAAAAGGTCAAGTATTGCAGAAAAAAATATATAACTTTGCTATTCTTGTCCATTTAGTCAACTAGTATTCATGGAATCATAGATTTTGTGGTTGAAATGACACAGAGGTCATCTAATATAGCCCCCTCATTTTACAGGGGAAGAAAATGAGACCCAGAAAGATTAACTAGCTTACCCATGATTAAGTCAAGTTAGTCAATAAACATGTATTAAGCACCTACCATGGGCCAAGCACTGTGCTGAGTACTGAGGGTATGAAAAGAGGCAAAAGACAGGCCCTGGTCTCAAAAAAATCACAATTTAATGAGAGAGACAACAAGCAAGACCATATGTAAAAATAAGCTGTATAGAGAGAGATAGGAAATAATTAAGAAAGGGAAAGCACTAGAATTAAGAGAAGTTGGGAAAGTATTCCTATAGAAGACAGGATTATAGCTGGGACTTAATGAGTGCCACCATGTGGAGATGAGGAGAGAAAACATTCCAAGCCATGATACAGTCAAAAGCTGTGATCACGTCCAACAAGCACACTGAGCACACAGTCAACCCTCTGCATTTTCCCTTAGTATTTATTAGTACTATTTAGAAACAAAGATAATTCGTATCAGTTTATTCTGCCTCTTGCTCTTTTACTGAAGCTAGTAAAAATCTCAGGGTTTTTTGCTGATTCTCTGGGATTTTCTAAGTAGACCTTTATATCATTTGCAAATGGGGATGATTTTCTCTCTCCTTTACCATTTTCCTTCATATTTAGATATTTCAATATTAGAGGGGAAAATCAGCAAACACAAGGGAGGTCATCAAAAAATACTCTCATTAAAGAAACACTTCTACAGTACTTATTGCCTGGGAAAAGCACAAGGGCCTGAGGGAAGGTGGAGTCTCCTGTTGCCCCTTGTTTCAGGATTTTCTTTCAAGTTTACCGGTACCCTGTGTGAGGGCTACTGTCCTCTTTGTTCACCTTGTTTCAATCACATTTGACTCTCCATGACCCCGTTTGGAGTTTTCTTGACAACGATCTGGGAGTGGTTTGCTGTTTCCTTCTCCATCTCATTTTATAGATGAGAAAACTGAGGCAAATGGGTTAAGTGACTTGCCCAGGGTCACACAGCTAGTAATTAATTGTCTGAGGCCAGATTTGAATTTAAAAAGATGAGTCTTCCAGACTCCAGGCCCAGTGCTCTATCCACTGCCATCTACCTACCCTTTTGTGCTGACATCTTATCCCCCAGTCCCACTTAGTGCTACCCATAGCCCAAACCCTGGGAAGCTTCTCCTCCTTGCAACAGCTCCCTAGTGATTTTCAGAATCTTGGTCATATCCCTAATATGATCCTTTTTTTCCCCCTTCTCTAGCAAACTATACTGTTCCAATAGTAGAAGATAAGACCAACAATACGGAGGTAATTTTTACCTGCACTTCCCACAATGGTTTTCCAAAGCCAAAGGTTTACTGGGTAAACAAAACAGATAATAGTTTGCTTAACCAAAGCCTACAAAATGATACCTTCACCACCAATGAGAAAGGCTTATTCAGCGTCTCCAGTGTACTGAAGATTAAATGGACTCCTAATATCAGTATTGCATGCTGTATAGAAAACATGAACCTACAGCAAAACCTAACAGTTCAGTCAAGTAAGTCATTCATTGGTTAAATGGGAAAGGTGTGCATTTGTTCTTCACTAACCAAACTACACCCCAAAAATAATAGAGGAAGAGTCTTTGCAAGCAGAGTGAACTCTTGGAACAAAGGAAAAGTGATTTTGGCGCAAAGAAAAACTTGCCATCCATTTTAAGCACCTGGGCACTGTGCTAAGCCCTTTTACAAATATTACCTTATTGGATCCTTCCAACAACTCTGTGATATAGGCACCATTATGACACTTATTTACATTTGAGGACACTGAGGCAGACAGAGATTATGCAGCTTACCCAGCTTCACACAGCTAGTAAACGTCTGAGCACTCTGATCTTTTTTATTCCAGGCCCAGCGGTGTATTCACTAAGATACCTCTAAATAGAGGTTGTAAGACTACATGTTCATGATATCAAGTCTTGGGTTGTACTCCATGACCCCTAAGGTTCCTTCAGACTGTGATTCTATGACTTCCAAAAAGAAATCCTACAGCCATTGAGTCTACAATTCCAGAATTTTCGTATCATAGGATAATAGATTTAGAGTTGAAAAGTTGCAGGCTCCAGAGCAGTGGTTCTCCACCTGTGGGTCGCGACCCCTTTGGGGGTCAGATGGGGTTGCCTGAGACCATGGAAAAACACATATTTCTGATGATCTTAGGAACCAAGACACCGCTCCTCTGTCCATCTCCAGGCAGGTCCACCAACATACAGATACGCCCACATACGAGTATTAAAGCATTGCACATTAGGAAGGTTGAGAACCACTGCTCTAGAGTATTCAGTTTACTTCAGTTAGTTTGATTCAGTGCTTATTAAATGCCTTTTATGAGCAAAGTCCTGAACTAGACTTGGGGGACGGCAAACAAATCAGATACATTTCTTGACCTTATTATAAAAAACCTCATATTTACTGATGGGTCAAAATTATGTTTATGAAAATGCTGACCAGTTGGATTAGTGATCCACCAAATGTTTCTATCTTCTTGATTTAAATTGTTCAGTGAATATCATCTGAAAAAAAACATTCCTTTAAAATTATGTCATTTAGATGTGAATCTAAATCCTTGTTCTAAAGCAACAGTTATTGTTCAGTCACTTCTGTTATGTCTGACTCTTTGGAACCCCATTCGGGGTTTTCTTAGCAAAGATACTGGAATAGTTTGTCATTTCCTTCTCTAGTTGATTTTATAGATGAGGAAACTCAAGCAAACAGGATTAAATGACTTGCCCAGGGTCACACAGCTGGTAACTAGATTTGAACTAAGGTCTTCCTGACTCTGGCCTGGCACTCTATCCACTGTGCCCCCTAGCTGCCCTGCAAGGCAACAGTACAATCTATATAAAGAAAATCATATGCTTAGAGCTGGAAGGGCCATCTAATCCAAACCTCTCATTTTACAGAGAAGGAGATAGATACATAGAGGTTAAGTAGCCTGCAAAAGATCACACAAGCAGTACATGACTGAGGCAGGAGTTGAACCTAGCTCTTCTGGCTCAAAATCCAATGTTTATTTAAGTTTACCATATGGCATTGTGTATGGATGGATAATCATCAGGAATTATAGGGAGGGTTCTTGCTTAGGTTGAATTTGGAGTAGATGATTCTGGGGTCTTAGCGAAAGCCAAGATTCTATGACTATATATATAGTGTCAGTATAGAAGCATATTTACCAAAGCACTCTCTGCCAGATGACATTTACATTTGACCTACTGATACCTAAGGAGGTACCTAAGGAGAATCTGTTTCTACGAACATGCTGTTTCCATTATTTTCAGCACCAAAAAGCTCAAATTTTTCAAAATAATCTAACAGATGTTCCAGAATATATGGTTTATTCACAAGCTGGCTTTAGAAGCTACATTAGGGATGGAGAGAATTTTCTTTTAGAAAGGAAATCTTAAATGACAGATAATAATTAAGCAGATTAAACAAACCACCATCTGCCTTCTCTGCTTTTACATGTTACAGAATATTTCTGGAGGAAGTCCTACATCTCTTCTGACTCCATCTACCACAAGTTTGTTATCTCAGCTGGGCCCTCACTGGAACAAAGCAATCCTTTTGCTTCTGCCCAATGAGTTCCCCCAGTTGGGGGAATCACACTCCCCTCTAAGATACCGTACCAAAACTTTTCTCATCTCTTCAAGCCTCCCACGTTATCTCTCTCTTAACAGAGAGCCTTGCCTTTTATTTCAAGAAAAAAGTAGAGAAAAATTTGCTGTAAGATCACTCTTCTCCCTATTCTATACCTCAAATCCCCCTGGTATTGTCCCCTCTCTTCTTTTGTTCTATTTCTGGTGAAGTAATGACCCTTCTTCTCCACTGAACTAACCCTTTAACTTAAGTCACCCCATTTCCTGAATTAAGTCACCTTGGCAATCATTCCCTTTTATTTTCTAATTTTCAATCCCTTCCTATCTTCTGGTTCCTTCTCTGCTATCTACAAATATCCCCAAGTCCTCCCATACTTAACAAAACAAAACAAAAACCAGAAAACCTGCACTTAACTTTATCATCCTCTCACTTTATCATCCTTTATCTCATTTTCCTTTCATAAACTCCTAAAAAAACTTCCTCTATTCATTACTTCTATATCATCTCTCACTTCTCAACCCCTGACAGTCTCACTTCTGACCTCATCACACAACTGAAAGTGCTTTTCTTAGTGTTATCAATTATCTAATTGCCAAATCCAATGACCCTTCTCAGTTCTCATCCTTTTTGACCTCTCTGAATCATTTGTAAGTTTCTTGAGATTAGGGAGATTTTTAGCTCTAGTCTAAATTTATGGGTATCCAAGAACATTTTGCATTTATAATTTTGTTGCTATTAAATTAACTGGGCCAACCAAGATGACAAAAAAAGCAAAATGATAAATGCTGGAAAGAAAGTGGAAAAATTGGAACACTAATGCATTGTTGGTGGAGCTGTGAACTGATCCAGCCATTCTGGAGAGCAATCTGGAACTACGCTCAAAGGGCTATAAATAAGTGCATACCCTTTGACCCAGCAATACCACTTCTAGGGTTATATCCCAAAGAGATTAGAGAAGTGAGAAGAGGATCCGTATGTACAAAAATCTTTATAGCGACTCTTTTTGTGGTGGCAAAAAATTGGAAAACAAGGGGATGCCCATCAATTGGGGAAATGGTTGAACAAATTGTGGTATATGAATGTCATGAATACTACTAAGAAATGAGGAACAGACAGACTTCAAAATGCTGAGTGAGAAGAGCAGAACCAGAAGAAATTTGTACACAATCACAGACACAACATATGTGTGATGACCAACCTCAATATACTGGGCTCCTCTCAGCAATAAAAGGTTATAAGACAACTCCACAAGACTCATGATTGAAAGAGATATCCACATCCAGAGAATGAGATACAGAGACTGAATGCAGATTGAAACAAACTACTTGCTCTGTTTCTTTTTCTTGTTTTGTTTTATTTTGTTTCCTCTTTCCCACTGATCATTCCATCAGTTACAATCCTTCTTTACAACCTGACTAATGATTAATGGGAAGATATTTGTAGATCCTCTATTGGAGTGCACACTGCCATGATGGGAGGGGGGAGAAAAAAGGGGGAGAAAATCTGAAACTCAAGGGACTGTGGAATTGAATGTTGCAAACTAAAAGTAAATAAACCAATTTAATTTTTAAAAACTTTAAAAAAATAAATTGACTGTGCCATATAACATTTTTTCACCAAGATTGTATTTTTAGTAAATTACCTAATGTGTTAGGTGAGGAATTCCTGTACATAAGTTGACATAAGTGGATGTCAACCTTGTTTTCAGTGTTCCTCTTTTCCTATGGTATGCATCTTTAAAAAAAGGATATCCATCTTATATATTTTGTGCCCTTTAGACTAAAATACCCCATCTCAAATTGTGAGCAATGATAGGAAAATTTTGGAATAGTCCAAAGGATTAAATGAGGAAAGTAATGAAATGCAGAAAGTTAGTTTTCTTAGCATAAAAGCAAGCTTTCAAAGGTTTATAATTTTGAAAATGAAAGTTAATGATAGTAGCGAAATTATTCTAGACATTACTATTCAATATGTCCATCTTAAAGATAACTAATAAACATTTCCCTCTTCATTTTTAAATCTCAGGCTTTCTCATTTCTCCAGGAGAAAATTCCTACCGTCAGACAATCACCACCCCCCCAAATAAGTCTATACCACCTGAGAAAACACCAAAACCTGTCATATATACTGTCATTGGAATTTTACTTGTGATTCTTCTGGGGGTTGTGATTTGGAGTAGAAAGCTGTGTAAAAAGAAACATCACTATGGAGATTACACAGGTAATTAAAAAAACTGTTCTTTTTCAATGCTCTAAATTGTTTGATTTTTTTTTTCCACAAGGGTCAAACAGATTATAAAATAGTTGCTCCCTTTTTATTTCTTTTAAAAATGAAACTGGGGGTGGCTAGGTGGTGCAGGTAATGGAGCACCAGCCCTGGAGTCGGGAGGATCTGAGTTCAAGTGCAGCCTCACACACTTGACACATTTACTAGCTGTGTGACTTTGGGCAAGTCACTTAACCCCAGTTGCCCTCCAAAAGGCAAAAAAAAAAAAAAAGGAATTAAATGTCAATCATTGTTGGCAAAATAACTTATTTGAATTTTGAACTCATTTAGCCAGTAGTCCTCCCATTCTTGGCAACAGTTGGAAAGAAATGGCAAATGAGGAGTTATCCCAAATCCCCAATGTGATATTAACGTATAAAAAGAGTGATAGCTATAATGGAATAAGGAAGTTTTTTATGTATCTTTAAGCTACCTCTATTCTTGTGATACTTCTAAATAGAATTTCTTTTTTAACAGGTCCCCAGGGAAACAGACAGATGGCACATACTACCGGTAAGGGGAAAAAAGAGACTAAGTAGAAACTACTGTCACTTAGAAAAGATATTTGTATATTAATTTTAAAGCATCACAACAGACATTTTTCAGCTTGGAAAATGACTACAGTCTTTGGCTTATCAGGAAGCCAGAGTCAGAAAAGTCATTCTGCTAGTCCTCCTTTAACAATTTAAAAGGATATGGGCACCTTTAAGCTTTGAGACAAAGAAATAAATTGTGGTTCAATGAACAGTATGTTCTAGGCAGTCAATATAGACTTTACCCCTTTTGAAGGACAGATTCCTTTTCAGAAATGTGAAGACCTTCAAGTTAAAAATGAATTTAATTTACACTTAAATGAAGCCTAATTATTAATGAAGACATGAAGAGAAATTATTTTAAGCATTATGGACTTGATTTGAAGTTCTTTTTTCCCAAAAGGAACCCTGCAATGGTCCTACCCTTGCTCATATAACACAAAACTAGCAGGACTAATAGAGCCACCAAGTAAGATATCATTTTCTTTTGGATGTTTCCTCTAAGGACCTTCCTTCTTGAAAAGGGATTTTTCAGATACTATAACATAGGAACACCTGATTTAAAAATAATTTAGAAAAAAGAAATAGGCTTGGAGGAGGAGAAGGAGTCTAAATACAGCGTGCCACAACCAGAGAGGGGG
Source organism: Pseudocheirus occidentalis (assembly GCA_028646575.1). NCBI lineage: Eukaryota > Metazoa > Chordata > Mammalia > Diprotodontia > Pseudocheiridae > Pseudocheirus > Pseudocheirus occidentalis. Next base: position 39,455,615 of record CM053600.1, read on the forward strand.
ACAATTGTCTTTTCATTCTCTGGAGCTAGGGAATTACATAATTTACAGCATGGTTATAAGGAAAGTACTTTGTAAACTTTTAAAGTACCATATAAATATGAATTATTACAAATACCTTCTCTTATGTAGTTGTAGAAGAGTACTTTCTCCTACACAAAAGAGAGTAAGCAAGTTATTGATACCAAGGAATGACGTGATCCTATGTCCTCACCTTATTCTATGCCCTCCAGCCAGGTAACTCCACTGTCAGTGTGGTTACCAGGACTTGTCTCCTCCCTCACCTCTACAACCAAAAGAGCCAAGGGAGTCAGTCTCAGGCTGGGAGAGTTACTTCCTTGATTGTGACCCAGAATCCACTTTCCATAAATACAATGTGGAAAATAGTGATTTGATGTGATTGAAATAATATGGATTACAATACTGAAGGCACATTTTGGGTTGCATAGGCTTTTAAAGTGTTCTAGCCTAGACCTTAATTGATTTTATTTCAGTGTTTTAGTGAGAAAATTAAGTTATGAGTAAAAAACATTCACAAAAATGTTTGGCTGTCTTTGCAAAGCACATTGATTTTGGGGTGTGCTTGTTAGTAGACAGAGGAGTCTCATATGTAATGGCATAATACATAATGGTTGATTCCTTTTCCTTCTAAAGGCCAAAACAAAAGTCCTACATGATACAGTGCATAATACTAGACTTATTGAGGAAATAATGTATGTATTTAAATCCAGGATATATCTAAATCCTGCCTCAGACACCTGACTACCTGTGTGACTTGGGGCGAGTCATTCATTTCCTCATATGTAAAATGGCCCCTACTTCTCGTGACTTGTGGGGCTCAAATGAGATAATGTGGGTAAAATGCTACATAAATACTAAATGGCAATCTATATGTATTTCACCTTTCTCCCTTTCCTTTCCTTTTCTAATCAAGACTACATTTGAAGGAGAAGTCATCTCCATGGAAAACCAGACACCTGACTGTAAACTATCATATAACAAAGGCAATTTTGATTAGGCACTGCTTGACCAAAACTCCTACTACAAGAGTGACATGACTTATACTTTTTCCAATGGAAAAAAGGAAGTGATTACCTTCTGCCTTTCCACTCACCTCCCAAAGAAGATTAAAAATAGCCATCTGGAACTCAAAACATTGGGATTTTACCTTTGGGGAACTGGAGTATTATTGTACTATTGGAATGTCGTGGTGGTCACTTTTGAAAAATACTGACAGCATTGGTCCCAGCTAGAAAGAGAAAGCAGCTAATCGAAGTATATTTTTGGTGGGTCAACAGTATTCTACAGCAGAATAACAAGGCTTTTTCTCTTTCTAACTATTGACTGTGGATCATGGTAAAAAAAAATGGGGGGGAGGCAGTACGGACTGAAGAACAAAAGCTAGTCTTCATTTTTTTTATTCTTTTTTTCATCCCTTCATTCCATAAGTGCCTGTCTTCCCATTGGGACTCCAGACTGTATCTGCATCAGCTCCAACAATAACCAAAATATGCAAAACTTGGAATTAAGGCATTTTGGTATGGAGTTTCTGAAATGGGAAGAAGCGACATATGTGGAAAGGATGTGATTTTTAAAAGAATGTGATCGCACTGTACACTTTTGAGGACTGTATAAGAGAGAAGCATATACTGTGTGGACTTGGGAGATGGCTACCCCACTATGGAAGTGATTTCTTATCTTCTATTTCCTTAGCAATGCCCAGTCTCTATGCCATACTCTTTGAAGATATGATAATATGTAAAATATGGTGAATGCCTTTAATCCCTGATACCAGAGAGGCTGAGGTTAGTCTCCTGAACTGGGGAGTTCTGAACTGTAGTAAATTAAGCCAATTTGGGTCTACACTGTCTGCTAACGATATGGTCAGCCCCCAAAAGCAAGGGGCCACCAGGCTGCCTAACAAGGTGAGAACACATACGGTGTAGAAATGGAGCAGATCTAAGCTGGTCAATAGGACTGAACAGTAGAGGAACTGAGTGTGAATAGCCTCTGTACTTCAAGTACTCTTCCCAAAAAATTGGAAGAAAAGGCAGTGCTTGCATGTAGCAGGGGTTTTTTTGTTTTGTTTTCATCATTCCGCAACAGCCAAGTTCAATAAATTCATTTGGCACTTTAAGCATAAAAGATTCAGATTCCTGAGGAAAAGAGAAAACAGACAAACAAGACAGAAAAAAGAGGGCCGTCCATGGGAAGTTAGTTTTGTTATATGGTTAAAAAGTAAAAGTTCCTTTTGTTCCGTCTCTTAAGAGAGACTGGAAAGCTCATCTTTTCCATGATCTTCTGTGAGTACCTTTTAAAGAAGGCACCCACAATATGGTAGTAAAATATGGACTGCAATTTTGGCACCTAAGAAGGAGTTTCTCAGCCTTGGAAAAATTGCAAAGGGGACCAAGTTTCTTTCATAGTTACCTATGTTCCTCTGTCTATCTCCCTTCTCTCACCTGCCCCATGTCCAGTATAACTTGAAGCAATATGAAAACATCCCAGTGGGCATCCCACACAGGTCTACTGAAGTGAGCCATATTCCAGAATTATCTAAGCTATAATCTAAAAATTCCCTTCCTTCAGTACTCACTGAATTCAGTTGAGGAAACTAATCTTATTAAAGTAATTCAAACTGACATGTGAATTTTAACTCTTCCCAGGAATAGTTATCATTTTAAAAGATGGTTTTGTTGAGTTAAATGAATCCCTAATTGGCAATCTATGTTGAAGATATATATAGAGAGAGAGAGAAAGATTTTGCCCTCCTGTGACCCCTTAATTGCTGTGGGCCAATACAACACCAGGAGGACATTGGTCAACACCTTGACAGCTAACTACCAAAAACTGCCAACTGAGATAGTATGAGAAAACCATAATTCCCTGAAATTGGGTTTTTTAGCTTTTTTTCATGTTCATTTTATGTCACACTGTATGTTTGAGGATTGATACAAGATGCTATTCTGAGACCCACTCTTGGGCATCAGAAGGGAAATGTCAATAGTTAAAAGCAAAATGTACAAATCTAACACTCATGGAAAGAGGAACTTATTCTTCTAGGATTTTTTCCATCTTTTAGTGGACACATTATTGACACAACTTTCAAGCAAATGACATTGTGGAAATACAAAGAGTTTAAATGTAGGAGGGTTGGAGAGGAGCATATTTTATTTTAAGAGGAAAAAAACCCTCCCACTAGTTCAATTCTTAGAGGATGAAGTATCATTTGGCAAATTCAGAATTCTGGGTGTGGCACTCACTGAAAATCAGGCTTTAAACTTCAAATTTAGGCATCATAGTATAATAGAAAGAGTGAATACCAGGACCTGATTTCAAAACCTTTCTCCATCATGTGATCTTATATAAGTCAATTCCCCTCTTTAGGTCTCAGATTCCTCATCTGTAAAATAAGAGACTGGACCAGCTGACCTCTAAAGTCACTTCCAGCTCCAGTCTTAGAATCCTCCAAAATTCTGTACTTATTAGGGACACAAGCTTAAATCTGAGTCCAACAAAGGGATTGGGTAAGACACTATAACATTATAGAATCTTAGAGACCACACTCTAGGATGGTTCTTAGAGAGAAGAGGCTTTTTGTTGCTTTAAATACTGGCATACTGTAACATGTAGGAGGAAATGGGTGATTATCTTATGTAAACTGAATAAGCTGGAGTTAAAAAAAAAACAAACTTGTGGGCAAAAGAGCAATTGAAGTACACAAGTAACTACATGGGTTGCTTTTCTTCTTTCAGTATCAGAGATTTCCTTTGTTTTTTCACCTCAGAAGGGGAGAATAAATAATGTATAATGAGCAGTAATTTTCATCAGTCGTTAAGTATCTGAGTCAAAGTTTTCCAAACATGCTTTCAGCAGATTCCATAAGTTGCTGTTCTATTTCTTACAGGATGTCACACCCCTTCTCAACCACCTTCCATGCCCATTCACTGGCATTGTGAAGCATCATGAAAAAGATGCATTCCAGTGAGCCCTTCATATTTGTCCATTTAGAACTCATAGCTCCAAGGACTGAGATTGAGTCAGTGAGTGGTCTTTCTGTATTGAGAAGTGCCATGTCTTGTGTAATTGTCAGCCCTACTGAAAAGCAGAAACCACACTCTTCTTTCACAGCATGACCAATGAAGAAATATGCTTAACATGATTGTAACATACATAATCTATCTCAGATTGCTTGCCATCTTGGGGAGGGGGAAGGAGATCAAGGGAGAGAGAAAAAATTAGAACTCAAAAACTTAAAAAAGTGAATGTTGAAAACTATCTTTACCTGTAATTGGAAAAAATAAAATACAATAAAGTTGGGGGGGAGAGAAAAGAAAAAGAAAAGTAGAGACCAATGAACCAGTTATACTCATATTAGTGTCTTCCACAGGCTCAAAAAAGCCATGCCCCTCATTGAAAGGTATCAGAAAAGATGCCAACTGACGCCTTGATGTACTCTTGGTCTGTGTCAGACTTCCATTCTGCCTTCTGTAGAAGGTTATTAGAGTTTTATGGAATTTTTAAAGCTTGTATATTTGGTGCCTGTTCTTTTTCTAGTCTGAGATGTTTAGATGTTATAAGTGTGTGTCTTTCTGTCATTGCAGGGTTGAGGGAGGAAAGTTGGAAGGGAACCTAGGTCCCATCTGTTCGTATTTATCCCATTTGGAGAATGAATGTTTCAAAAATTCACAATGTAAACTGCTTCATCTTAGATAACTTGTCTGGAATTATAAAATTTTGAAATTTTAGCTTCAAAATGTGTCCTGTCTTGGGGGAGGGATATGTTTATTGCCTATGCTCACGCTGACTGCAAAAGAGAAGGTGCTTGAATGACGTGCCTATATTTGCATTTCACATAATAAGTAACTTGGTCATTGTGCTAGTATTTTTCCTGTTTGAAGAGGAGGGCCAAATACTGAAGACAAATAGTTACTGAACCACTTCCCAAACTGAGATTTCAAGAAAAATACAGTTAGAGCTAGGGATCTCTCCTACTCCCAAAGGAATGGTGGCAGACCACATACCAGTTTTCCTTGATGAATTAACCTTGGAAAGAGAGTGCTAAAGGGCGACTTAAGAGCATTCTTCAAATGTATTCTAGTTTATAATATGGAAGATGATGACTTCCTTTTTCCATATTGCCACCAGAGATGGCACCAACTGAAATGGACCTTATTATTCAGGATAATACTCATGAAGCATGAAGAATTATTTATTTTTATTCATTTATTTATTTAAGACAAGCATTTTAAAAAATACTTTGTGGCAAGTGCTGTGCTAAGCCCTCGGGATGCAAAAAGAGAAAAAGACAGTCCCTTCCCTCAAATGAGAGATCATAGAGTCAGCCAGGAGAAGAAGGACGAAAAGGAGCCATGACTTTGGGCAAGTCATATAACTTCTCAGTGTGTCTTCTATAAAACGAGGTTCCTTCTCATCTAACAGGTGTGTCTAATATACCTGTTATGTCTAACACCCTATATCCATATGACTGCCATCATTAATTCTGCTTATGTTGCACCCAAACTTTCCATTTGGAGGCTTCACTACTGTGTTGCCATACACTATAGTTCAGCCAACCTGATCAAACTGCTCCCCAGATTTCATCTCCTGCCTCCATGCCTTTTCCAAGCTGTTCCTCATGTCTGGAATCCTCTAGTTTCTCTTTTTTCTTACTTGGAATATCTAGTTCCTTTTAAGTTTAAGTTTAAGAATGTCTTTTCCCAATGTAAGCTCCCTATACCTTAGTTTACTTACATTGCATGTACTTATCTATTCATATAGCATTCTCTTCTGGTAGGGCATAAGCTCACTGGAATGATAAAGACTGTCTCATTTTCGTTTTTTGAACCTTGCACAATACCTGGCACAAATATTTGCTGAATTGACCTAAACCTACCTGTTTTTACAGATGGCAAACACATTTCAAAGTCTGGAAGATAATGTTTCAGTTATTTATAGAAGGAATTCTTCAGGAGCATGCCCTCTAATATCCTCTCCAGCTCTGATATTAGGGGACTCTGCTATGACTACTCTAGCTGGCAGAAATTCTACTCTTTGCACAACCATTTTACAATTGAAAATAACCCTCCTACACATACACATGCCCCACCATTGCTTTATGGTGTCCTTCAAATTGCTTCATCCAGCACCAGGTTAACTTGTAGCTTTCTAACTTAAAAGCAACACATCTTTATTTAATTTGCTTCCAATTAACCAGGAGCAGGCTTCTGTAAACATAAATCAGGTCTGCGTTATTTGGTTTTGTACAATTTGGTTCAAATAATGAAGCCCCTGAAGAAGCTGCATACATTCAAATATGTACTTACTCAAAGGTATGGTTTTATAAAATATGGCAATTAGTTCTGGCCCAATGAAAATATGTAATGTGAAACTTAATGATGTGACCACTTTGCAGAGAATGTATTATTTGCACTAAATGAGACCTATTTAAGCACTTTTTTTGATGGTACCTGATCACCAGAGAGAAATAAAGTTGACCATGTTTGACGGTCTTAGCCACTCCAGTCACATGCAAATACCTTCTAAAAAAACCATGACCATGTTTTATATATTTTTTGACATTTTATATAGTTAATGATGACTTTTGCAGTCATTTTCAGTCATGTCTGACAGTACCTGAAACATTCTTCTCCACCTTACCTCCCAATTAATAGTAGGAAAGTATCTTGTTCTATTACCTGTCCTCCTGGAGCAAGACTGGCCATTGCAATTAATATGAGTTCAGCTGCCTTATAATGTTGCCTTCGTTTACTTTATTGTCCTGCTGATTCAGTTTACTTCCCTCCACATCAGCTAAAACAAGTCTTTCCAGGTTTTTCTGATTTCTTGTTATTCCTTGCTTCTTATGATATAATAGAATTCAGTCACATTCACATACCACATGTTCAACCATTGCCCAGCCAAGGATGCCTACACATTTTGCTCACCAATTTTTGGCACCATTAAAAAAAAAGTTACTACAAGTATTTTGTTACATATGCAACTTTTCCTCTTAAAAAAAAAATCTCTGTTTTATATGCCAGTAGTAGGATTGTGGGGCCAAAGAGCACAGCTTAATATCTTCTTTTACATAAATCAAAATTTCATTCTTAAATGAATTGGACCACTTTGAAGCTCTATCAGCAATATATTCATATGCCTGTCTTCCCGTAGCCCCTCCAATACAAATAATTTCTATCTTTTATCATCTTGCCTAATTTGTTATATGAGAAGTCAAACAGAAGAGTTGCTTTTATTTACAGCTCTTTTCTTAGTGCTTTGGACCATTTTTTCATACAGTTCTTGACAATTGGTTTATCTTTTTAGCCTTTGACCACTGATGTATTAGGTCAAACCCTTCTGTTAAATATTAGTCTTTTTCATTTTAATGTAATCTATGCCTCAAGATCCCTTTGAATAGGCTTTGCTTTTTTAAGAATTATTTCCAACATAAAATGCTTTCTTCTCAAAGTACTCCTTTTTTAATGTTCTTTTAAATTTTGTTATACAAGATGTTCCAAAAGTCTTACATGTTAACAGCCAAACACTGTACTAAACATTTTGAGATAACTTGTATAGGATCACAGATTTAGAGAGAGAATCAGCCTTAGAATCTTGTCCAACACCCTTATTTTATAGATTATATGGCATAAAGCTTCAGTTGGGTCATAATACCTTATTACCCCTTTTTAATGATTCCTAAATTCACTCTAAGAAGGAGATTCCCTGGGTTCAACAGTAGCAGCCATAAAGGGGTATGTGGTTGGGGAGGGAAACAGGAGATTCTCCTCAAAAGGGAGTTTAATAAATGTTAAGCAGAGGAATTTCAGAGTTCCTTAGGATCGTGCATCTAGAGCTACAAGGAACCTCAAGCTCACCTAGTGCACCTCCTTTATTTTATAGAGATAATAATGCTTCATTTCTCCAGGATCACCTGTGAACTGTGTTTGTTGGAAGATAATTGCTAAAGGCCTTTTCTTTGTCTAAATGTGGGCAGCTAGGTGGCTCAGGGAATAGAGCACCAGGCCTGAAGTTGGGAAGTCTCATCTTCCTTAGTTCAAATTGGCCTCATATACTTATTGGTTATGTGATCCTGGGCAAATCATTTAACCCTGTTTGCCTCAGTTTCTTCATTTATAAAATGAACTGGAGAAGGAAATGGCAGACCACTCCACTATCTTTGCCAAGAAAAATGAATGAAGAGCAACAGAAAAGGTCTAAGTCTACTATCCTCGATGACATAAGGGCGATCATTGAATATTCACAATTATTAGTCCCAAACTAAAGAATCCGGAATTTCTTGCACCTGACAAATCTTTATCTAGGTAGCTGGCCTCAATAAAGCTTATTTTGTCAAATCAGTTTACCTTGGTCAACTGAGGTACAATTGCTTCCCTAATGGAGGTTAAGACAGCTTTGCTTCTTGTAAACATGAAGTTAAGTGGTGCAGAGCTTCAAAATGCAGGCATATTCAATTAAAAAAGCATGCATCCTTGCAGCCTTCCCAATGCTGTATATAGTAGGCACTTTATAATTATAGAGGGTTTTTACTGACATTTTCTGTTTCTTACATCTCCATTTATTTCTTCATCTCATTCATTCTTCCCCTTTGCCCTCCCAGAGAGTCGGCCCATATGACAAATAGTCATTTTTGAAGAGAGGAAAAACAAGTCTGCACAACTGATCTATACACTGAAAAAGTCCCAAAATAGGGGCAATGAGTAATACTGGGGAAGCCTGAGAGGGCTTGAACTAGGGTGTTGACTGGCTGTGAGCGGGAAGACAGGAGCAGATGTGAGAGATGTAGAAGTATTTATGATTCTGCAACTAATCCGATGTGGATGGGAAGGAGAGAGATGTTTGAGTAAGAGAATATGACTGTTATATTTAAAAGCCACTGAAAGGTCATTCTAGTCAAAGGCCTCAGGAAAAAATGGTCTGGATTACAAAAACAAAACAAAACAATCCTTGTTTAGTCAATGAAGTGCTCAAAAAGCTCTAAGGAATACAGTGAGTAAAGATGAAGTCATTTCTGTGCTATGCAATCCTGCTCACACTGGATACTATGGTCTGAAACAACAATCACAAATTTTGCTATTTTTTTCATTTCTAATTTTTATTTATATCTTGTTTTTATATCACCTTCATTCTGAATATGTCCTTTCTCCTTACCTATCCAGAGAGTCATTCCTTGTAAAACAGGATAAAAAAAGGGGGAGGGGAGAGCATTTGACTTGTTTCTTGTCTTTGCGTAGATAGAGCTCACAAGTTTGGTATTTTGGTATCAACCTTATATGTGGTCAAGGATGATGCTTCCATAATGGTGCTGCTGGATCATGATCGGCAGCACCACTGAGGAGGGAAGATGGCATGTTAACAGGGAACTTCTCACTTGTTGCTACTTTCTCTGGCCCTCTCTTGGAGGAATCCCTAAGCTCATTTCACCCCCTGTTCCTTATTCCTCTGTGGCATCTTTAATGTTTCCTAGAATACTTATGGAAAGTAGAGAATACTTCCCAAAAAAGTAAGTGATAGAGCAAGCTAAGGAAGGTTGAAGAAGGTGGTGACATTAAATATTAGTGCCCTTACATATTTGTTAGCAGAGAACTGGAGTTGTTTTTAGCAGCAAGCCACAGTGGCCTATATCCATCGATCCTGCCAACTCTGCCCTCACCCCAACCCCACCTCCTGCCGATTTCAGCTGCTTTATGACCTTTGCTTCATGTTACTTCCTGAGATCAGCAAAATAGTAGGGAAAATGGAATGACAGGAATTTTTAGGAATGAATGAAACAGCATTTATTAAGCATTTAATATGTGACAAGCACTGTGAGCATATAGCTTAAATTCTCACTTCTTTTCAGCCATTCCATAAGTCACTTTCTAATAGAAAAGGCAAGTTTTTAATGCCCAAAGGGCAATCAAGCTATGCATATCCTTCAATCCAGCAATACCACTACTAGGTCTTGTAAGAGCAATCAGTTTAGCAGATTTAGGGCTAAGTATGGAAGGTGTGAGCCCTGTCCACTGTTGAGAAGGCGTGAACTCTGCTGTTGGTGGAAGAAGGGGATTGGCTGAGACAGGAGGCCAGTGTGTATATAAAGAAGAATTCTAGAGACAGAGAGACAGGATTGGAATTTTCCTGTGGAAGAAGCAGGATTGTATCAGCATCTGGGAGCTGGACTACTGGAAGTGAGTTGGAGTTTTCTTGAGGAAGAGAGACAGAGACAGAGACAGAGACAGAGACAGAGACAGAGACAGAGAGAATTTCTTTCCCAGCATCTGGAAGCTGACTGAGAGTTGAGATGTGAGTTTTCCTGAGACCAGAATCTGGTGAAGGCCAAACAGAAGGCCGATATTCCTTCTGGGTCCTAGGGCCAGCTGAACTGCTGGAAGACTGAAGAAGCATGACCAGGATAAGACTGTGTTTGTTCATGGCCTGGCTAATCCTTGAGTTCCAGGCAAGAGAAATGATGAAGGGTCTGAGATGTGCTTGACCCTGTGAACTTCAGTGTGTGCCAGGGATTTCCCTGAGGACTGGACAAAGACCTGGGAGCCATCTATCTCTGAGGACTGGAAGAGAACCTGGCAGCTGTCTGCTTCTGAATCCAGGTGACTGTTTGGCAGATTCAAGAGGGAGCTGGGACCATGGAAGGCGATCCAGGGAATCAGAGAAACCACCCAGAGTCAAGATGAAGAAAAAGCCTTCCCTTGGACAAAATTGAGGATTGCTGGACACCAAGGGGGTGGAGGATTTGTGTGGTTTTCTAATGATTGTGTTTAGTGATTGATTGAGTTGATGTATGTTTGCCCCATGAGTGGAAAATTGATATATGGTTGCCCCATGAGTGGAAAATTGATTATTGTATTATGAGTTGATTGAATGTTTCAGTATTGATTTGCCCCATGAGTGGAAGACTGAATATTGTACTGTACCTTGATATGTTGCGAATATCATGTTGTGATGTATTGTGAATGTTTGCTTTGATTTGTAATGGAATAAACAGAGTGCTCACTATACTGTGTGATCCGAATCTTAAAAGCTGTTCACAGTAGCATTCTTTTGGGAATCTGCTGGTGCATGGCATTACAGGTATGTATCCCGAAAAGATCATAAAAAAGGGAAAAGGACCTACAAAAATATTTATAACAGCTCTTTTTCTGGTGGCAAAGAATTGGAAATTGAAAGAATGCCCATCAATTGGGGAATGGCTAAACAAGTTATGGTATATGAATGTAATGGAATACTATTGTAACAAAAGAAATGACAAACATGCAAATTTCAGAAAAATCTGGAAAGATGTACATAAACTGGAGCAAAGTGAAATGGACAGAACCAAGAGAATATTGTACATAGTAACAGCAACATTGTACCATAATCAACTGTAAATAATCTAACTCTTCTCAGAAATAATAATGATCCGAAACAATTTCAAAGGATTCATGGTGGAAAATGCTTTCTACATCCAGACAAAGGACTAGTGAGTATGAATACAGACTGAAGCACACTGTTTTCCACTTACCTTTCTTGTGACTTCTTTTGTCTGTTCCTTTTTCACAACATGACTAATATGAAAATACATTTTACATGATTGCACACACATACACACACACACAAACATATAGCCTATTTACAATTCTTACCTTTTTAAGGAAGGGAAAAGGAGGGAGGGAGAAAATTTGGAACTCAAAATTATTTTTAAATGAATGTTAAAAGTTGTCTTTACATATAATTGGAAAAATACTATTAAAAAAAGAAAAAGCAAATTTTCCTACTTCAAATCTTTTTGCATAGGGGCAGCCCTGTCTAGAAAACCTGGCTGATGGTAAAAATCCACACATCCTGCATGGCCATAGGAGCAGGAGAGGTAGTTAAAATAAGAAGAATGAAGGATGTTGCCTTGAGCATTGCAGTGCTAAACTCATCTTTCCCCCCAAAGAACAGCTCTCCTTCTTTACTTTCCTTTTACTTTTATTTTACTTACTTTTTAACTTTTTTTATTTTAATTTTTCTTTGACTATTTTTGTCAGTGGTGTCATTTTTCTAACCACCTAAACTCCCAATACTTGAGTCACAAAACCATAGAATTGTATATTTTAAAACTGGAGGAACCTTAAAGGACATTAAGCCCTCATTTTACATATAAGGAAACTGAGACACTGAGGGTTATCAAGTCCTTTTGGGGCTGCTCAACCACCTTTGGCACCAAGAACCTATAGCATACCCAGCAGCCACATCCTGGTAAACTACCTCAACAGACAAACAAAACAAGGGGTAAAGAGTGACCAACAGGCATCAAACTCATCAGTGAGTCAGAAGGAGGATTTAGCCTGGCAGAATGGGCAGATGGGAACAATTTGTTTCAATGGCCATGATGGTGGCTGAAGGAGGTACTGTGGAGGGCTTAGAGCTCAGTCAGACATCCAGATGCCAAGGTCATCCTGGGCCATTGCCAGTCATCCTGACTTTTGTCTTGCCACTGGACTTTAATGACTCAGGAGGACAGGAAGGTTGACGACCTTTGTACAACTGCCTCACTTAAATCCAATTCACAAGCAAGTCAATATCCCGTGATGTCACATTGGTCCTCTTTGAAAATGAAGAACAAACAACAACAATGACAGTCATCAGAGTAAAAGACCATAAAGATGATAAGAGAACTATCACCAAGTTGTGGACTGATGTCAGCCATTCTGCAGAGCAATTTGGAACTATGCCTAAAAGGCTATAAAACCATGCATATCCTTTGACCTAGCAATATCACTACTAGGTCTGTATCTCAAATGAGATTTAAAAAAATAAAAAGGAAAAGGACCTATATGTACAAAATATTTACAGCAGCTCTTTTCTGAGGGTAAAGAATTAGAAGTTGTGGAGATGCCCATCAGTTGGGGAATGATGCAAAGAAAAACATACTGTGCACAAAGTAACAGCAATATTGCATGATGATCAGCTGTGAATGACTCGGCTGTTCTCAGCAATACAATGATTCAAGATAACTCTGAAGGACTTATGAAAAATGCTGTCTATCCCCACAGACAGAACTGTTAGTATCTGAATACAGATTGAAGCATACTTTTGTCTTTTTTTTTTCTTGACAGGGTATTTTGGGGGGGGGAATCTATGTTTTCTTTCATAACATGACTATTATGGACATATTTTGCATAACTACACACGTATAAACTATATCAAATTGAAAAAATAAATAAATAAAACATGACCCTTAGGCTCATTGAATACAATACCCACCCTGGAGTCAAGAGGACCTGAGTTCAAATCTGGCCTCAGACACTTGACTTTAGTAGCTGTGTGACCCTAGGCAAGTCACTTAATCCAAATTGCCTTCAAAAAAATCTGTCCTTTTCTTTGCTTTTCACCCCATTGCCATCATCTTCAACTAAAACTTGATCACCTCATGGCTAGATTGCTGCCATAACCTTTTAACTGCTCTCTTTCATGCCACTGTCAGATTAATCATCCTAAATCATCATTCTGAATGTGCAAAAAAAAGTCATCAATGGCTCCCTACTTCCCAATAGAATAAATTCAGTTCCATTAGCTTAATATTGAGGGCCCTCTATCCAGCTTCAACCTCTCATTTAATCCTTGTGTGTGAGATGAAAGAGTTCAGAGTCTGAGTCTGAGGTCAGAAAAGGTCTTTATTCTTTCTCATGAGAAAGGACTTCCCCCCTCAAATGGCGTCTGCCAGGGAGAGCAATAGGTAGAAGCAAGTCCATGGTTATATAAACTTCTAATGCAGAAACTCGACCCCCCAACTGGCCTTCACTCTTATTGGTAGGGAGACTGGCCCACAACTTAAGCGTGGGAATCTGTCTCTGAGACAAAGGACCCAGAAACATGGAGGTGTCCAATGAAAGGCCAGGGAAGCAGTCTTTTCCTTATTTGGCATATCTTGTGCTGAGGTGGCACTGGGGAGGGTCTCCAGTGTTCTAAGTTCCAGATTCCTGTAAGGTAAAGTGACCTCTAAACCTAGGCCTAGTGAATACTGAAGCCATTCTAGATTTGATTTTTCAGAATGGGGAAACTTCACTATAAATAATCCCTCACACTTGTTTCCTAATACTGTCACTTACTGAACTTTAGTTCTACCCAAACCCATTACCTCGTCTCTCTAGGGCAGTGGTTCCCAACCTTCCTAATGCCGCAACCCTTTAATATAGTTCCTCATGTTGTGGTGACCCCCAACCATAAAATTATTCTTGTTGCTACTTCATAACTGCAATTTTGCTACTGTTATGAATCATAATGTAAATAACTGATGTTCAGGATGTATTTTCATTGTTAGAAACTGAACATAACCCATAGGTTGAGAACCACTGCTCTAAGGGATTGAGACAGATTTTCCCTCTCTGAGTTATTTACTCATACCATTCCTTCAGACTCCAATGCCCTTCCTACCCACCAATCCTTCGATTCACATCCAATCTTCTCCATGGCGTTTGTCCTGATCATTCTAGCTCACAGGGCTAAAATAGATCCAGTGCTGATGTCTTTCCTAAACTCAGGTTCCTTATCACTAACTGCTTGCTGAACACCTTCACTGGGATGTCCCATAAGCATCTGAACCACAACATTTTTGAAATTTCTCCCTCAATCCACCCTTCCTCCAAATTTCACTGTTTTTGCTGGAGGTAACAACATACTTTCATTCATTTAGGTTTGAAACTGTTGAATCATTCCTGACCCCTCCCTCTCCCTCAACATCCTACCTCCATTTGGAATCCTTGCCTAGTTTCATCATCTCTACCTCCTCAAGACGTCTTGTATGGGGTAAGAGGGGAGGCTCATAAGCATCTAAACTATCAGTCCTCCCCATCTAGAGGTGGCCTGAACTGCCCATACAGCTTACAATCTCACCCTTTTCACAAGGGTGGAGCTTCCTGCCCCAGGCAATTCTCTCTCCTACAGGTGACAAGTTGTTTTCTCTTTCAGACAATTTGATCAACCTCCCTTTCCAGATATTTGAATTTCTTTTCAAACCCAGTGAGTCAAATAGCTGCACCCAGAGAAAGGAAAATATTTTCCTTCTGCTTGCTCCAGAGCTAAATAGGAGTTTTAATTAAGAGTGTCTGGATTATGAGATTCTTTTGCTAGGACTTGTACTACATGGTCTAAAGCTCTCTCTTGGTCCTAATGGCTTTACCATTACATCTCTCTACCTCCATTTCTGGACCAAATAATTTGTCTCCATAAACCAGGAAATGTTCTTTCTCTCATTCTTTCATCTAAATATATAAGCACTAAATGAAAAAGTACACAACAGCATAGAAGATCTCGTGACCAATGTTTTTTGGTTTGTTTTTTGTTTTTTTTTTAATGGTAGGTAAATAAAATGAACCCCAAGAAGCTTGCAAACCTAGCCACTTTTTAATAACCAGAAGGGGAACGGATGACTTTGCTAGGTGAAAAAGATCACAGAATCAATCAGTTCTGACCCTCTAACACCCTATGACTGAAGATGTCTGGTTGACAATGCCCCCTCCCAACAAAGTATCAGGCATTAATAAAAGTCGGTTGAATTGAATTAGAGGCAGCTACTGTCACAGTGAATAGAGCACTAAGCCTGGAATTGGGAAGGCTTGAATTGAGATCCAGCCTCAGACACTTACTAGCTATGTGATCCAAAGCAAGTCACTTAATTTCTGTCTGCCTCAGTGTCCCCAACTGTAAAATGGGAATAATAATAATAATAAATAATAAACACCTACCTTCCAGGGTTGCTGTGAAGCTCAAATGAGACAGTATTTGTAGAGTACATGGCACACATAGCAAGTGCTTAAAAAATTTTTGTTCTCTCCTACTTCCCCCCCAATTGAGTTGATCCATTCTTCTTCTGAAATACAGTGCTATAATATTACCTTATGTTGGAGTTACATGTTTACACACACCCTACTCCTATGACCAGATTGTTAAGTTCCAGGATGGCAGGGACAGTGTGTACTATAAAGCATCTTCCCAAGACTTTTTAAAAATAGCACATGATCAATAATTATTTGTTGAATTTCCTAGTAATGGTATCAACTGGATTAAAGGTTATACAGAATTTAATGACTGTGAGGCTTTTGTAGCAAAGTATTTTACAAAATGTTGGGACCAATTCACAGATCCAGCAATCATGCATTAGCCTTCCTACATTGTCGCAGCCACTTCAACAATTGCGATTTTTTTCCCTTTTTGTCATCTTTGCAACCTGATGGACACTAGATAAAAACTTCAGAATTGCTTTAGTTTACATTGCTTTGGTTTTTACTGATTTGGGAGCAATTTTCATACACCTGCTTGTAGATTGGATTTCTTCTTTTGAAAACTGCCTTTTTTCTTTCTTTCTTTTTATTTATTTATTTATTTATTTTTTGTAATTTGATCATTTCCTTACTGGGGCATGGTCCTTACTCTTATAGATTTGCATCAGTTCCTTATTTACCTTAAAAATGAGGCCTTTATTAGGGAAACTTGCTGCAAAAAAAGAAAAAATTTCCCCAGTTAACTTTTTCATTCTAATCTCACCTGCATCCCTTTTCTTTATGAAGAAAAAAACTTTTTAAATTTTGTGTAATCAAAATTGTCCATTTATCTCCTGTAATCTTCTCTATATCTGGTTTAATATAGAACTACCCCTCACCCCCATTCATTGTTTTAAAAAGTCTCTTTCCATTTTACTCTAATTTGTTTATGATAGGACCTTTTATAGCTAAGTCATATATCCATTTGGAGTTCAATATGGTACATAATATGAGACACTGTCCTAATTTCTCCCAGACCGCTTTCTGATTTTCCCAGCAGTTTTTGTCTTTACTCCAATAGCTAGCTTCTTTGAGTCTGTTGAACACTGTACCACTATATTAAATTTCTTCTAGATGTTGTGAATTTATTATGACTCAGGATCAACTTTTCTCTTTTTTTAACCAATAACAAAATGCTTTGATGAATATTGCTTTGTAATATAGCTAAAAATCTGATATTGCTATGTCCCTTTCTTTTCCATTAAAAAAATTTTTCCCTTAGATTTTTGACCTTTTGTTTTACCAAATGTATTTTTAAAAAATAATTTTGTCTAGATCTATTAAATAAACCTTTAAAAATTTGATTGGTACAACACTAAATCTCTAAATTAATGTAGGCAATATTGTCCAACCATAGTTCCTTTCCAATTAATTAAATCTTTCACATGTTTTATAATTTTTATAGTGTATTATATATATATATATGTTTTATAATTCTATTCATATATCTTGGCAAACACTCCCAGCTATTTTATACATTATATAGTAATTTCAAATGATCTTTCCCCATTATCTTCTTGTTGGGTTTTGTTGGAAGCATATGGAAATACTAACAATTTTGTGAGTTTATATTCTATCCTGCTCCTTTATTAAGTTATTCTTTTTATTAATTTTAACTAAGTAGCTATGCTTTTCTAAATAAACCATCATATTGTCTACAAAAAGCAATAATTTTATTTCTTCTTTGCCTGTTCTTATTCCCTCAATTTCTTTTTCTCATCTTATTACCATAGTTCATATTTTAAAAGTATAATTAATTATAACAGATACTATAGACCCATTTGCTTTTCTCCTGTTTTCATTGGAAAGGCCTCTAGTCTTCCTCCTAAGTAAATAATGCTAGATCTTGGTCTTTAAGTAAATATTATTTATCATATGATTGTTTTTAACATTATCCAAAAAAAATCATACAGATTAAATAAGTCACATAAGCTTAAAATATTTGACCTCCTTTAAAACAAGGAGAAACAGTCAAATTGTTCTGAACATTGTTCTCAATGCTAACTGGCATAGTTTTACATTTGTTTAAGTTTTATTGGTTTCATTTTAAAAGGGTAATAGTAATAGAGGAAAATGTCAAGTATTTTATAACATTTTGTGGTTTTCTATATCTACATTTTCAAAAAGTCATATCTGTGTTTTAAATTTTAAGACATTTTGCTTCAAAGCAAAATTTACATGATATCATAAGCATGTGCTTGTCATATCAGCTAGGATGTGCATGGACAGAGTCCCCGGCATGGTGTCAGGAAGATCTGAGGTCAAATCAAACCTCATGCACTTACTAGATATGTGACTCTGGGTAAGTCATTGGATCCCTTTTTGCCTCAGTTTTCTAATCTGTAAAATGGGGATAATAAAAGCATCTACCTCCCAGGATTGTTGTGAGGATCAGATGAGATAAAAATTGCAAAGTGCAATGCCTGGAACATAGTAAGCATTATACAAATGCTAGCTATCTTCATCATCATCATCATCAACATCATCTTCATTCTAACTGTGAAGGCAGATTCTAAAGTTGTTCTTTTTCTTTCTCTTTAGTCCTCCTTTTGGCCAAGATGAGAATCTCTTGTCATCTGGTAGCAAAAGAAAGGTTTAGAACCTGAGGAACAGAGTAACTGGGACCAGGGGTCCCTGGGTCACTTACTATTGTTCGAGGTAATCTCCAAGCAAGGGGAAAAAATAATTTAAATTTTCTATGCAGCTACTTGAATAGGCTTCAGCTTTCTTAGACCACTGGAAAGTTAGACTGCAAAGAATTGACTGAGTTATCGCACTATGAAAATTAAAGCTGCCTTTGGGTTTTTTTCCCCTTTAGCCTACTCAACAAGGAAATATGAACCTGAGAAGGTTTCCAAGTCAACTGCATGAGACTGCTGCAAGAAGTATTGTTATTATTTAAAAGAGGTCTATGCAGGAAGATATTGTAATAATCAATATTTCATACTGCATTTTAAGGTTCCTCTATAAGCCAGCTTCCTGATTAGTCTAGGTGGGGATTCACAAAGTTCTCATTTATGTAACATACACAATCCTACTTATATATCTGTCAGGTTTAGGACAAATTTAATTGTGAGAGATGACTTTGAACTCAGAGATCAAATTTCACATTGTAAATCACTCTATTTTTTTAAACACTAAAACAATTACAATCCCTTACAGAGACACAGAAGCAGAGATGTATTTGTCTAATAGAGAGATATATGTATTTGCATACAAGGTCTCCACTTTTAAAATGTCTCCCTTCCCACCAGAAAAGTTCTATTAGGATATTTCATAATTCCACATTAAGCGATCATGATATTATGCTTCATCTGAAGTTTAAAAAAAAAAACAAGGGTAGCAATCCTGATCTCAGACAAAGCAAAAAGCAAAAATAGCTCAAATTAAATGAGATAAGGAAGGAAACTACATCCTACTAAAAGGTACAGTAGAGTAGACAATGAAGTAATATCAATACTAAACATATATGCACCAAGTGATATAGCTTCCAAATTCTTAGAGGAGAAGTTAAGTGAGTTACAGTAAGAAACAGACAATGAAGTTATACTAGTGGGGGACCTCAAACTCCCCCTCTCAGAGCTAGATTAATCTTACCACAAATAAACAAGAAAGAAGTTCAGGAGGTGAATAGAATTTTAGAAAAGTTATATATGCTAGACCTCTGGAGAAAACTGAATGGAAATAGAGAAAAATATACCTTTTTCTCAGTGGTTTATGGCACCTTTTTCTCAGTGGTTTATGCAACACAAAAATTAACTATGTACTAGGGCATTAATAACCTCACAATCCAATGCAGAAAGGCAGAAATATTAAATGCATCTTTTTCAGATCATTTTGTAATAAAAATTACATGTAATAAATGACCATGGAAAGATAGACTAAAAATTAATTGGAAACTAAATAATCTAATCCTAAAGAATCAGTGAGTCAAATAACAAATCATAGAAACAATCAATAACTTCATTCAAGAGAATGACAATAATGACTCAATATATCAAAGCTTTCAGGATACAGCCAAAGCATTTCTCAGGGGAAATTTTATATATCTAAATGCTTACATGAATAAAATAAAGAAGTGAGATATCAATGAATTGGGTGTGCAAGTAAAAAAGCTAGAAAAAGAGTGAATTATAAATCCTCATTTAAATACCAAATTAGAAATTGTGAAAATCAAAGGAGAGATTAATAAAATTTAAATTAAGAAAACTATTGAACAAACAAATAAAACTAAGAGCTGACTTTATGGGGGGAAAAACAATAAAATAGATAGACCTTTAGTTAATATGATTTTTTTAAAAGAAAGAAGAAAACTAAATTACCAGTATCAAAAACAAAAATGATGAATTCACCACTAATGAAGAAGTTAAAGCAATCATTAGGAGCTATTTTGCCCAACTATGTGCCAATAAATTTGACAGTCTTGGTGGAATGTATGAATATTTACAAAATATAAATTGCCCAGATTAGTAGGAGGGGACATAAAATATTTAAATGAACTCATTTCAGAAAAAGAAACTGAAGACGCCATTCTTGAATTCCTTAAGAAAAAATCTCCAGGGCCAGATGGATTTACAAGCAAATTCTTTCAAACATTTAAAAAGCAATTAATTCCAACACTACATAGACTATTTGGGAAAATATGCAAAGAAGAAAGTCTTGCCAAATTCTTTTTATGATACAAATATGATGAGGATACCTAAACCAAGAAGAGTCAAAACAGAGAAAGAAAACTATAGACCAATTTCCCTAATGAATATAAATGCAAAAAAAATTTTTAATAAAATATTAGCAAAAAGATTACAGCAATTTATCACAAGAATAATACACTACGACCAGCTAGGATTTATACCCAAAATGCAGGATTGGTTCAATATTAAGAAAACTACGAGTATAACTGAGCATAACAACAAAATTAACAAATCATATGATTCTCAATAAATGCAGGAAAAAAAACATTTTACGAAATACAACACCCATTCATATTTTAAAAAAAAACTAGAGAGCATAGGAATAAGTGGAGTCTTCCTTAAAATGATGAGTAGCATATACTCAAAACCATCAGCAAACATTATACATAATATGGATAAGCTAGAAGCAATAAGATCAGGGGAGAAGCAAAAATATCCATTATCACCAGTTATTCAATATTGTACTAAAAATGCTACCTTTTGCAATAAGAAAAAAATTGAAAGAATTACAATAGGCAACGAAGAAACAAAGCTATCACTCTTTGCAGATGGTATGATAGTATACTTAGAGACTCCTGGAGAATCAGCTAAAAACTACTTGAAATAATTAACAACTTTAGCAAAGTTGAAGGATATAAAATAAACCCATATAAACCATTGGAATTTCTATATATTACTAAAAAAGTCCTGTAATAAGAGATAGAAAGAGAAATTCCATTTAAAGTAACTATAGACAATATAAAATATTCTAGAGTCTAACTGCCAAGACAAACCCAGGAACTATATGAACACAGTTACAAAGTACATTTCACGCAAATAAAGTCAGATCTAAATAATTGGGAAAATATCAGTTGCTCATGGGTAAGCCAAGCTAATAGAATAAAAGTGACAATTCTACCTAAATTAATTTACTTCTTCAGTGTCAAATCAATCAAACTATGACAAAATATTTTATAGAGTTAGAAAAAACAATAACAAAATCCATCTGGAAGAACAAAATATCTAAGAATATCTAATGAATTAATGAAAAAAATGCAAGGGAAGGTGACATAGCTAGATCTAAAACTGTGGGGGGTTTTTGAATAGTAATCATCAAAACTACTTGGTACTGGCTAAGAAGTAGGCTGGTAGACCAGTGGAATAGGTTACACAATAGTTAATGACTATAGTAATCTACTGTTTATAAACCCAAAGACTCCAGCTTCTGGGGTAAGAACTCACTATTTGACAAAAATTGCTGGGAAAACTGGAAAATAGTATGATAGAAACTAGGGAACAGCCAACATTTTAAATGATATTCCAAGATGAGGTCAAAATGGATACATGGCTTAGACGTAAAGGGTTATACTATAAGTAAATTAGGAAAGCAAGAAATATTTTACCTGTAAGATCTATGGAGAAGTGAACCAAACAAGATAACATTATGAAATACAAAATGGATAATGCTGATTATGTTAAATTGAAAAGATTTTACGCAAACAAAGCCAACGCAACCATGATTAGAAGGAAAGCAGAAAGCTGGGAAACAATTTTTATAGTCAGTGTCTCTGATAAAGGCCTCATTTATAAAATATAGAGAACTGAGTCAAATTTATAAGAATACAAGTCATTCCCCAATTGATAAATGGTCAAAGATATAAACAAGAATTTTTCAAATGAAGAAACTAAATCTATCTATAATTATGTGAAAATACTCTAAATTACCATTGATTAGACCAGAAATATACATTAAAATGACTCAGAGGCACCATATCATACCTA
>CM053600.1:39478366-39503236 GCA_028646575.1 Pseudocheirus occidentalis
TCCTGACTCCAGAGTCAATGTTCTATGTACTGTGCCATCTACCTGCCCCCAAGGAATACACATTATTTTATATAAATGTAATGTGCTTTGCAATTTGTGATGACTTGGACCCTAAAATTATAGTATACCTTTGTTCATTAAAGAAAAGGACAGGTGGTATGAAAGAGACTGATTCTTAGGCTTTGGGACCATGTTGATTTATTCTAACATATTTGATTAAATAAAAAGACTTAATTATTGTGAATAGCCTCACCCCAACCCCCACCCCCAGGCTCTAAATAAAGGATTCTGGGTAGGTGGTAAAAGAAAATAAACATAGGGCAACCAGGATGAGAAAACAAAGTATAAAAACTGAAACCCAGACCAGAACCTACACAATGCTATAAGGAGGATTGAAAAGAACGTTGTATGTGATATCCATAGACCTAGGTCTGAGACCCAACTCTTTTGTAGCCAACCTTTGTGACTCTGGAAAAGTCACCTAAACTTTTGAGGGTCTTG
Organism: Pseudocheirus occidentalis; assembly: GCA_028646575.1. Taxonomy (NCBI): domain Eukaryota; kingdom Metazoa; phylum Chordata; class Mammalia; order Diprotodontia; family Pseudocheiridae; genus Pseudocheirus; species Pseudocheirus occidentalis. Next base: position 39,478,868 of record CM053600.1, read on the forward strand.
GTTTCCTAATCTGCAAAATGAGGGGATGGAACAAAATGATCTTTGTGGCACCTTCTAGCTCTAAATCCTCTAATATGCAGTGATTCATTTGTGAATTCTTGAATTATCAAGACCATATACTCTTTTCATGGATCTTCAATGTGAGAGGCATATTGTACAGTGACCCTTTTGGCACTTATGGTCTTGCTCTTGCATATAGATGGATAGATAGATGGATAGATAGATAAATAGATAGATAGATAGATAGATAGATAGATAGATAGATAGATAGATAGATAGATAGATAGACAGACAGACAGACAGACAGATAGATAGATAGATAAATGGATGGATAGATAGATAGATGATAGATAGATAGACAGACAGATAGATAGATGGATGGATGGATGGATAGATAGATAGATAGATGGGACACACTTTCACCAGAATGTGCTCTAGGAAGCAGATCATTTTTTTTTCAGTAAAAATTTCAGCGAAGGGAAATTTTCAGTGGATGACATGCAATGTTAGGATGCTCTGATTAGTTTCATCCATCACTTATATTGTGCCTATTTTCACAGCACACCTGAGTCATTTGGGTCTTAGTTTTCTTGTCTACAAAATAAAGACCATTGAATGAGATGAGTTGTAAGGTCCTTACTAGCTATGAAATTATGACTCTATAAAATTCATGAGCATAAAAATGTTTATTAAAATGTAGGTAAATACTTAGCTCAAGTGCCTCAAACTGAATTATAACTTTAAATTCAACTCTAGTCATAAGGAAAAGCAAGCAGAATCATACATAAAGTGAACACCTAACATGTTCTGTCTGCCTTTAGACTCTATAAGAGGAAGTGTGACTTTCATAGCTACTCCAGTAACAAAGCTGGAAAGGACCTTAAAATTTAGGATTTCCCAAGCAGTGTCAGAGTATTTATTCCCTAAACTTGAGAAGAATTTGACTCTCATCTCCCCATCCCTCAATAAAACAAAAAATGGAGAGTCACATAACTTCTCTGACCCATTAACCTACTATTATGCTCATAAAATGGGTATAATAATACTTCCATCATTTTCTTCAGAGGATGTTGTGAAGAAAGCATTTTGTAAACCTCAAGGTTCCATATCAATGTGAGGGGTGGCTGTTATTATAAAGAGCTCTGAGCATGAGCAGTCCTAAATTCTATTCCAAGTTGAGCCAGCTTTTAGGAATATGACCTTAAGGCAACTCTCAGATCCTTAATTTCCTCTTCTATAAAAAGGGGATAATGTGTTCATGTTTCTCTGTCTATCCTTTGGCTAGTTGTGAAGCTCATGTGAGATAATGTCTGTGAAAGAACTTTTGAAACGAGGAAAATTCAACTATGGTTATTTATGTTCTAAGTAAGAGCTTTGACTCTGTGATAACAAATGACAAAGATTTTACTGAAGGGGGAAGGACTCAAATTAGAATTTACACCTAAATTTTGTAAGGAGAACAGGAATGTGCTCATTTTTCCCTTGAGGAAGGAGCAATAGAGAGTTCATATAATGGAAACCCAGTGAGAAAGAAGAGAACAGGGTCTTTCTAGAACAAAATTCTACTCCTTTTGATGTATACTTGGAGAGTCTCTATTTGGACTGAGAGCAATTTTTGTATTTAAATGCTCCATTCATCATCACTACGTATAATTCCTTGGTCAGCCAAGAACAACAGGCCTATTATGACTCGTAGAACAATATTTTCAAGGTGAAGGTTTATTTATAGTGTTCAGTTCAGCAAGAATTTCTTAGGTATCCCATATGCACCAGATATTTTGACAGAAAGGCAAAAAAAGACTAATTCAAATAACTTGCATACTATTGGATTGATACGTGACTGCAAAACAACACAAAATAAATTCAAAGTAGTTTGAAGGCTAGGAGGGAAGGTTAATGATGAGAGGAGGGGAATTAGGAAAGTTTTCTCATAAGAGGTGACATTTTGAGATAAGCCTTAAAGAAAACTAGGGTTCCCAAAGCATAGGTGAAGAGGTAGAGCATTCCAGTCATGAGAAAACAAGTCAGGGTCAATTTAACAGGAGCATATCAATCCTAGCTCCTTTTTACCTGAGCATAAATTGGGTTATTATTCATCGTGAAAATTGAAAAAAGAAATATTGAGAGGAAGATAGGAGTGTAAAAGAGGAAGACATAAAGAGAGCCTCTTGCCTACTCCCTATCCAGCCAAATGGTCCAACATTTCTACAAATGCCATCCATCATCAGGAAGACAAATATTCCTTCAGCTTAGGTTCCCAACAAACCGAGACACAAGAAACTTTAGTATTCCCCTCAGAAGGTCCCTAAAAATAGAGTCATGGCTCCCTAGTGGGTGACATTTGAATGTGAGTGGTAAATAGTGTGACATTTCACAGAGCCCAGCTCCTTTTTTTCCCCTTCTTCATCAGCATCCCTTCAAATGGATTCCATCCAGCCCAGTGTTTCTGTACTCTTACCCAGGGATTTGTGCAGGAATTTATCTTCTACATAATGATGTATTATATATAGATATAGTATAAAGATATATAAAGTATAAACCTATTCTCTCATTCTCATTTCACTTAATGTCACTGTCTTTCACAATCAGTAGGAGACCAGAAAGTGATGATTTCATTAATTATTACACTATCACTGTGTATTGTTGACTGATAACTCAGCCAGTCTAGAATAGAGGGAATACAAAAGGATGAAAGGGTTGAGACACCTCCCCACCCCTGCCCAGTCCCATCCTATACCTTAATGCAAAAGGAAGGTGCCTGGGAATGCAAAGTGGTTTCAGTAACTGGGAAATGTATGTGCCAAAGAAGACACTCATAAATTCTTAGACTTCCTGCTTAGCAGTTCCCTCAGAATGGAAAGCTAGAGATTAAAACCAAAAAGAAGCTAGGTAAAAGTATATTATTCTAGTTCATCACAGAAATACACAGACTAATAGTGACAAAATGAACCCCTTCATAGTCCCTTTGTGACAGACTATACATAAAGACATGGCGGCCACAACTAACCTCTGTGTATGTGTGTGTGTGTGTGTGTGTGTGTGTATGTTTTAGGAAAATCCCTTATAGGAAAGCAACCTCCTGATAAACTTCATGGAAACTCAATTTTCTTTGAAATATATATTCTACATAAAGCTAGAAAAATTGAGAAATAGTCAATCAGCACCTTTCTCCATCCTTCCCAAAAGAAAATGGAGGTTCTACCATGGAGAGTATAATGGGTGGGCATGATTTGGTCTAATCTATTGGTAGTTTAGCCCAGTTGTTAGAATGAAATGAGAAACTCTTAGGTTATTGGATAGTTAATGAAAGTTTTCTCTAGCTACAACATAAAAAGAATTACTTTGACTAAGCAGACTCTGTCTACCCACCTCCATGTTGTTGAGTCTTTTTTCAGTCATGTCCTACTCTTAGTGACCCCACTTGGGGTTTTCTTGGCAGGTTTGGGAGTGGTTTGCCATTTCCTTCTCCAGGTCATTTTGCAGATGAAGAATTGAGTCAAACAAGGTGAAGTGATTTACCCAGGGTCATGCAGCTAGTTGGTATGTGAGACCAGATTTGAACTCAGAAAGAGGAAGTCTTCCTGTTCACCAGAAAGCTGCCCTCTCACCTCCACACAGGTGATGACTCACTGGGTCTCTGAACATCTGCCAGGTCTGAAGGGCCTGTTCCACAGGAGTGACCTTTTTTAAGACCTTAGGTAACTAAAAGAGTCACTCAATAAAGTCATACTGCACAGGAAATTGAACCAAAGGAATAATAATAATAATGGGGATGACAATATTCACAGGGATAAATGCACATTTCCAAAGTGCATTTAGCAAATACTTTCTCCTTTGCTCCTCACAACAACCTTTGATGGAGGTGCTATTATTTACCCCATTTTACAAATGAGGGAGCAAAAGCAGATGGAGGTTAAGTGACTTACCCAGGGTCAGTGACATAAGTGTTTGAAGTTGGATTTGAATTCAGGCATCTGAACCCCCAGGCCAGTCCTGTTTTGGGGACAGCTTCTTTGTCTTTAATGGAAAGATCTAGCCTAATCTATGTGGTGGTGGAGAGAATAAATAACAATCCTATCAAAGAGAGGTAAAAAGTCATGGAATCCATGTCTCAACAGCTATATTCAGGCCACAAAAGCGTTAGCGCAAAGAAAAAACCTATGTTGAGGGATCAGTCTTGGCTCTTGCCCTCTTTTGCATGTACCAGCATTATCTAATTAAGTTATTACTTAGTAACATTGACTGTCATGGCTCTTACCTTAAGTGTGGCCCCCCAAAATATCCTCTAGACACAGAAAAATAGGGCAATTTTATTACTACCACCCTTAATTTATTATACGCTATAAAAACCGCACATAAACAAAGTTCACAATTTTATATGCCATTTTCTCTTCTGCTCTTTGTATATTAAAATGTTCATCTTTGTTGGTTTCAGTTTATAGTTTTAAAAATATGATTAAAAAAGAAAATGCCCCTCTGTGTTCCTTTATCCCTTACATAAGACCAGCATGGTGACTGAAACATTACTTACAAGTAAATCAGGTTCGTGTAGCAACTATATTAGAACAAGGCAAGAGAAAAAGATCCAGGATTAACTCCTCAACATCCCTTCCTGGTTGGTAGGAAAGGGCAATTTGAATGCTTTAAATCCCAGAGATGTGGCATGCAATTCAGGTGACTACAATTTTTCTCCATTTCAAAAGGACCAGACATTGTACCTCTGGCATTTTCCTGCTTATTGCTCTAATTATAGCAAGGGAATTTCCACTAGTCAGTTATCTTGTTCTTTTTTTATTACTGTTGTTTTTTTCCTGTTATTACTGAATAGTTGTTATTACTGAAGTGACATCAAATTTCTGTACTTTCCTTTCTTGTATACCTATAACCAGATCTATACATACTGCCAAAGAGATTTCCCTTCCATGATGCTTGAGTTCTTGCCGTTTTATGAAGAGTTTGAGCTTTAGAAAGAAAGTTGCTGTGTGGATAGAGAATCCAATATAAGAAATTTGGGGACATCTAAAATAAGTTTGAGATATCATTTTATACCTAGCAGATTGGCTAAAATGATAGAAGGGGAAAGTGATACATTTTGGAGATGGAAATGTGGAAAATGTGGGAAATGTGGAAAAATTTGGATATTTATTTATTATTGGTAGAATTGTGAACTGATCCAACCATTTTGGAGAGCACTATGGAATTATGCCCAAAAAGTTATTAAACTATCTATACCCTTTGATCCAGCAATACCATTATTTGGTCTATTTCCAAAGATGGTTAGGGAAGAAGGAAAAGCAACTATATGTTCTAGCAGCCCTCTTTGTGATGGCAAAGAACTGGAAATTGGAGAATTGGAGGAGGAACGCCCATCAACTGGAATGACTGAACAAGTTGTGGTATGTGATTGTGCTGGAATACTACTGTGCTATATGAAATCATGAGCTCAATGAATGTAGAAAAACATAGAAAGACACAAGAAAAAAAGAAGAGTGAAATGAGCAGAACCAAGAGAACTCTGTATACAGTAACCTCCCATATCTACTTCATGCATGACCTTAGTTAAGTGACTTGGTCCCAGATTCCTCATCAGTAAAAAGAGGACTCTGAGACCACTTCTAGCTCTAAAACTGTACTCCTGTGATAATCCTTTTCCATTTTCCATATTTTCAGTGTTTTGAATGAATGGCCCTTAGGAACCCTTCTGATATGAAGTAGCAAAGACCCAACAGTCCTCAACTTCACTAAATTCCTTCTGTGACATTTTGTCATTACATGGAGGGAAACTTGAGTTCTCAAAAGCTATGTCAGAAGAATGTAAATGTAAACACTGCTGGAAACTTCCAAATATAATAGTGTAGCTAAGTTGGAGAGGCTCCTAACAACAATGACCACACCCTTGAACACTGTTTATAAAGCATGGCATTGCAGTCTGTGCTGATGGAAGAAATACTCTCAGCTGAGTACAACTACTTGAACTGTTAAAGTGAGCATCATATCTATGTCATTTCACCTTCATGTCTCTTATAATAATAACAACAATAATAATATTTTGAATTTATATAGTACTATAATGTTTGCAAGCACTTTACATATGTTGCCTCATTTTATCCTCACAGCAGCCCTGGAAGGCAGGTGCTATTATTATTCTGATTTTATAGATAAGGAAACTATAGACTGAGAGTGGTTAAGTGACTTGACCAGGGTCACCTAGCTGGTCAGTGTTTGAGACAGGATCTAAACTCGGTACAGCATTTTATCCACTATCCCATCTAATACCAGTGACCTTAAATAAATTCAAATTGAGTTTTTGTATTAAGTTTATTTCATTACTTTACTATTTGTACTAACATTATAGAAATTTCTATTTTTCCACAAGCATTTGTTAACCCCGTGTCTAAATAAGAGGTCAAAGGATGGGGTAATATAACTTGATGCAGGAGTGAGAGAGTGGTGGCCATAACTGACCTATACTGACCCTTAGTCTCAAGATCTCTACACACAGTGCTGAATGTACACTAAGTGAATGCTTTGGGTTTGTTAATTTAATCTAATTGATTGTTTAAAACTTTTCTTTCTAGTTTACCATTGCAACTCTTTGGTTGTCTTAAAACTTGATTACACTGAATATGTGTTAAAATTAGTGGACTCTTAGCCAGAACTTGTAAATTTTTAGTTTGCCACCATTTTTTTCACCGTAATGACAACAGTCATAATGCATTACTTGGATTTGAATATGTAACTAAGTACATGGCTCAGCAGGCTGCTTTTCTGAGAGAGAAAAATATCCTGGCATGGAAGTCACCAGTGCTAGGTTTGATAAGAAGGAGGTGGAGATTCCCTACAGTACCACCAGCCCGACCTCCCCAATACCGCAAAGATCAGATCAAATCTAGGTAAAGAGTGGATAGAGCCCTTCTCAGGATGCTGATATCATTAGAGGGAGCCTTAGAAGAAGAAAAAAACACATTTGTTTGCCCACAGAGAAACTGTGGTTTAAACAATTATTAATCTCTGTAGTGGTTTCAGCAGCTGTTAGTCACAGGGGCAAAGTCCTTAGTCCACTTGGCTTCAACAGTAGAGCTTAAACAATGTCATAAGAATACTTCCAAGGTCACTTCCTGATGGGATCCAACTTCTTCAATGTTAATACTCATCCATCAGCAGTTACTTAGGAAAATTACCCACTTTTCTGGTTGGATGAATAAAGTCCTTGGTTTAGTGACCTGTATTCCAGATTAGTTGAAGCAAAAAATAACAAGGAATAGAGACTGAAAGTTGGAAATGACTTTAGAATTGCAATGGATGGGGGGGAAAAGATGGGAGAAAACCTTAGTTCTGGAATCAGAGAACCATGGCTTGTGAATCTTACCTCTGTGACTATGTTCCACATCTATAAAATGAGAGAGTTGGACTTAGATGTCTGATAAGCTCCCTTCCAGATTCCTAGCTATGATACTGTAAAATCATCCTATGCAACTCCCCCCACTTTGTGGATGGGGAAACTGAGGCTCAAAAATGTTGAGTCACTTGAGCAAAATCATAGCATTTTAAAATAGCCCAGCAGAGATTCAAACCCAAATCTTCTGACTCCAAATTCAGAGTTGTTTCAACTCTACCAAGCTGGATCACATTTACTCAATATTTATCCAAAGATTTTAATTTGTATTAAATGGAACAGTTTAGTCACTATAAGAGAGAAGTAAAAGTCATTTAGAAATAACCTCTCGCCCTTTCTTCCCATTAGTCCCACTGCTCAAATCCTTTCTGATTTGAGGGATGTGAAGCAAAAGATCTCCTTTTATATTCTGTCTAACCATAGCAACATTGTGGACAAGGTAACAAGTTTAAATTTAGACTGGAAAGTCTTGCATTGTTATTCTTCAGTATAAAACCACCTACAAGTCCAGGCATAACTTATTTTTAGCTTTGCAACTAGTTAGAAGTGAACCTGTTACTCAGAAGAAGTTTGTGGGGCACAAGCAGTCAACTAAAGGCCTACTAAATGAAAAGCTGAACTGCCCACTGCAAGTGGAAAATACAAGTAAGTTCAACAACGGGTAAAGCATTCAATGTTCTGATTTAGTGGTGAAGTTTATTGCTCTCCATGTTGTTGCTGTCACTTTCCTCTGGTATGTTGCTTCTGACTAAGAACTCTGAGTAACACACATCAAAATTAGCTTAACCTAAATAGCAAAAGTACAAATATGTTACTTAGCATAGGACACCATTAGGACAGAGAGGGACAGAGATGGAACTAGACATTCTCACTCCTGGGATAAATGAATTTTTGGCAGTAGGGAGAGGTACAACCGAATCAGCTTGAATACAGTCACACTAGGAGAGAGGGAACCTCACATTCCCAGTCACCAAACCTCTATGAGAAAAGTAGGTATGGAGGAAGCAAGAGGCATAGGGGAAAGGTGATAAGAGAAGAAAGAATCCAGGAGATAATTTTCATGGCAAAAGAAATAAGATAATAACATACTGGGAAGGGACAAGGAGACAAAGGGGTGATTGTAGTTGGTGGAATAGTAGGAGACATGGGGAGAACTGGAAGAATACCACAGGGAGAACATGTGTGTCTGTGTGTCTGTGTGTACCCCTAGATGAGGGCATGTGGGATTACACCCCCATGATTCAATGTAATGAGCTCCCCAACACATATTCCATATCTCCTTAATTCCAACTCTTGGAAGATGATCTTGACTCATATTTGACTGGAAAGATTAGTTATCCAATAAGAGGCTCCACATTTACACTTAGCCTGACCTCATATCTGACCTTATAGGTGCCTTTCCTTTTAATTAAATCAAAAACTTTCATCTATGGCCAGAATCAAATTCCGTCCTGACTTCAGAGAGACCTTTTTCATACTTTTTGACTTCAGTATATTCAGAATAATGTTCACCTGAAAACGACCATTGGAAAAAGATAGTAGCTATAGTTTCTCTTCATGAGCCTGCCATTCATTACCTCCTTCTTCAGCATCTTAATCTTTTTCTTTCCATTGTTTTCCCCCCTCTGCCATTATACACACACAAGTCTTTCTTACACAAGAAAAAAACCTTTCCGTGAACCTTTCAACTCCCACGCAATTTCCCTCTGTGCTTTTGTGGTTAACCCTCTCAAAGAAATGGTCTGTATCTGTTCAACTACATTGCCTTACTCTTCTTAACCTACTGCAATTTGATTTCTTACTCCATGGTTCTACTAAATATAGAACTCTGGAAGACCAGCTCCTAATTTCCAAATCCTAAAGTCTTTTTCTCAATTATCATCTTCTTCAACATCCCTACAGCATCTCTCTGTGGCAAGTGAGACCACTCTATCCTTGAAATTCTCTTCTCCTTTAACTTGTATGATATTATACTACCTTGGCTCTCTGCTGATCTCTCTCACACTTTCTTTTTTATATCTTTCTAACTATGCATGGCTCCCAAACCTCTATTCTCAGTTACTTTCTTTTCTCTGTCTATATTCTTTCCCTTTGGGATCTTCAATCACCTAAATCCTTTATCATCTTAAAGCATGACTTAATATTATTCTGCAACCTTGATCTCTCCAATTGCCCATAAATATTTCCTTGCCCCACTGATACCTCAGATTCAACATGCTCCCAAATTGAAATCATCGTCTTTTCCCCAAAAACCTGTCTTCCTGACTTGCCTATTTCTGTTAATGGCACCACCATTTTTCTATTCACTGGTGCTCACTTAATCTCCAAAGCCAATTTTGTCAAGCATACAATGATATCTCTTCCATCAATTTCCTCCTTTTTTTTCATACTGCCACCACCCTAGTTCAGTCCTTTATCATTTCTCACTTGAACTATGGTAATACTCTCCTAACCAGTCTCCCTACTTTCAGGCTCTTTGAATTCTAAAGTCTAACATATTGATGCTAGAATAATCTTTGCATTTAATCATTTTTACCACATCTCTCCTTTGCTTAAAATATACTCAGTTAACTCCCCATCACCTACCAAGCAAATGCCAAATTCCTTAACTTGATGTTCTCAAACATATATATTCTGTTTTATCTCTCACTACTTCTTTTTCATGGATTCTATATTCTACAAAGAGATCTCCAACTTTCCCATCTCTATGCCTTTGTTCCCTCCATTCCATATGCCTAAAATGCTTTATTTCCCATGGATCCCTCCCAGGATTTAGCACAGAATTCCCCACATACTTTAATGCTACAGATTATCATTCATTATCATTCTATGTAACAATGATTTCATCTTCCTACCACGCTTTAGTGAATAGTGTATATGTGTCTTTGTGGTGACAGCTTCATACATAGATAATAACTAATTAATATCCATTTAATTAGACTGATAATAATCACCCCCATTTTACAGATGACATATTTGTCAGAAAGAGGTTAAATGAACAAACTAACCACAGCAAAAATGAATGGCAGACTCATGAAAAGAAACTATAGCTACTATCTTTTTCCAATGGTCGTTTTCAGGTGATTATTCTGAATACACTAAGTAAATAATAACAACAACAAGACAGAGCATTTTAACATTGCAAAGTGATTTTACATAGCTCACCTCATTTGCTCCTTATAGCAACACTGTTTTTCATTTACAAATGGAAAAACCAAAGCAGAGAGAAGTTAAGTGACTTAGTAGGGATATGTCAATAATAAGGGATTTGTACTCAAGTATGACAGAGTTGGAATTCAGGTCTTCCTGACTGAAAGTCCAACCCTCTATACGCTTAGCCCCTAGCTAACTACATAAGAGTTACAATGAGTATTCCTTTTAAATTTCATTTTAAGAATTGCTTTTTATTTAAATAGGTTGATTCTATTTGGCAGTCTTCTCTCCCTTTTTACAGTACAAGCCCCAGGAAAGCATAGGTGATGCCTAACCTTTAATACTGAAAGTAAATACTAAGTACCATCTCACGCATCTTGACTAACCAAAGAAAATCCTTCAAGAACAACCTAATGATTTTTTTTAAAGGGAGAGGAAGAGGAAATGTATAGCTGAACTAGGAGGGGAAAGATGTTAGACTGAAATTTACCTTCATCTGATTCATTGGCATTGGATGGTAGGGTCAGGGTTTGCTCAACGTTCAACAAGTTTACATTTGCTGTCTATTTTATGAAAGTGTATCATGTCCATTCCATCTGGCCTACACTGAGAATGGGATAGCATAAAGTGAGCTTCAGGAAGAGCAAGGAGGGTAAAGGTGTTTGTAAGCAGTCAGCAAGAGAGGCCAAAAAGGGACAAGGCTGAATTCAACCAGACTAGTGATGCAGTCAGTCAGCTCATTCACAGTAATTCTGAATACCCTTATGCTGAAGCCCTTCTGAGTCTACCAAGAGGTTAATGTGGGTCTGCCTTGTATTAGCTGCATTTCACAAGGGGTTAGTGCCTGAGGCTATCCTGAGGTTGCACAAAGTACAACTCTGCCTTAGTTCATTTCTTTCTGTGATACCATCTAAAGAGTTACAGATTTATTAAAAAAACAAAAACAGCCCAGACAGTATGCAAGCAGCTGTACTTCATTGTCATTTCCCAATAATTACTGGTGTGTGTCTCCTACAATACATGTATTAAGTCTCTGGTCACACATCAGTGAAACTCATTAGAGCCTCACCAACTTACTAATCAAGACTAGTCATCTTTTGTTTATTTTTAAAATTTTTTTAAGCTAAAAGGTAAAAACGGAAAGAAATTAATGCAAAGCTGGGTTATGTAAGAAGGAATGAAAGGGAAGCTCCAAGATGGATATATAGCAGCTGAACTCTCCCTCACAATGCTTCCACAAAATTCTAGAAAATATACCAAAACTACTCCTGGCTAGATTATCCAAGAAAAGGACACAGCGAATCATTTTTCCATCCCAGGTCAGCATAGGGAGAAAAAGATATTCATAGACGCTAGGGATGGGGTCTAGCCGGCAAATGGTATATAGAAAGATGACTGATGTTGTGCACCACGGAGAGGTCCCAGACTCACACAGAAGGGCCTGATCTTGTACAGAATACTAAAACAAATGCCACCTGACAGGTCTATCGCTCACTACACAATTCTAGGTCACAGATTCAGAACATCAAGTGACCTACACCAAAGGTTGGCAATCCAGGATGAGAAGTGATTCTGTGCTGTCTGATAAACTGGGAACATATTCAGAAGCAAGCAGTGACTCTGACCCAAGGAGCGGAGCAGGATCTTATTTTCAACTGTAAGCCCAGACTGAAGCTTATAAAGGAACGATCAGGACACCAAGCCCAGACCAAAGGTGAGCATTCAGTTCTATCAGTCTAAACCCAGAGAGCTTTCCAGATAACTGATAATGACTGTGTCTAGCAGCAGTCTACTGAAACTCCAAAGGGGCAAGCCCATAGATATGTTGCTCAGACCCAAACTCAGGTCAGAAATTTGCAGAGCTCAAAGACAGCAACAATCAGACTGCCCTAGATCAGACCCTTTGGGAGAACTGGAAGCTTCCAGATCCCCAGTCCAATCTGTCCCTAAGATCCTGGAATAACAGTACACTAAATACTCCTCAAGAAATCAGCAACAGAACCCAAGAGAACCCAAGATCAATTCAAACATTCCCTGCAGAAATGTGCAGAGCCCAGCCCCAAAATAAAGTCCAAAGTCAGGAAGGAGGCTGGAAAAATGAGCAAATATAAAAAGAATCTCACTGTAAAATGTCATTATGCTGACAGGGACACTCATGATATAAACCCAAAAGAAGAGAATAATTCAAAAGCATCTACAAGCAAATCCTCAAATATATATATAGCTTGAGCACAAGTTCAACTAGAATTCCTAGAAGAAATAAATTTTTAAAGAGATTAAAATTTGTTGACAAATTAAACAAGAGCACTACCTTTTAAAAAACTGGGAAAGAAATGAGAGCTATGGATGAAAGAATTTGAAATAAAATTAGTAGTTTGCTTCAAAAGGTACAAAACTTTGCCCAAGAAACAAATTCCATGAAAATTAGAATTGATTAAATAGAAGTTAATTACCACAAGAGACAATAAAAAATACTGGGGGGAAAAACAATTTTAAAACCTTAAAAACAGAAGAAAATGTAAGGTCTTTCACAGCAGAAACAATGGACATGGAAAATAGGCTGTGGAGGGATAATTTTTAAAAAACATTGGACATGTAAGCCATGACAAAAAAAAAAGAACTTAGATATCATTTTCCAAGAACTCATGAAAGAAAACTACCCAGATATTTTAGAACCAGAGAACAGAGTGGAAATAGAAAGAATCCAGTGATCACCCCCAAATGAAAATTCCAAGGAACATTATAGCTAAAAATCTAATCAAGGTAAAAAATATATATATTGAAAGCAGCCAGAAAGAATTCAAGTACTGAAAAGCCGCAGTCAGGATCACACAAAATATTCACTATAAAAGGAGCAAGGAACTTGGAATATGATGTTGAGAAGGCAATAGATTTAGGCTTAATGCTAAAAATAACTTATCCAGAAAAACTAAATATAATCTCACGGTGGGGATGGTGAACCTTTAAGGAAGTAGAGGACTTGCAAACATTCCTAATAAAAAGAACAGAGATGAATAGAAATACTGAAATATCAACAAAGGAGGCGAGAAAAACATGAGGTAAACACAAGCAAACAATCACACATTAAGAAACTAAACGAGGATAAATTGTTTATGTTGTACTATAGAGAGATGATACAGCTATCTCCAATGGACCCAGTCATCATTAGGGGTCATAAAGGGAGCGTAAAAATACAAAATATCTAGAAATGGCTTCATCATGTTTTGATGATATTGAAAGAAACGTGGAAAGGGAAAGGGAAAGGAATACTCCAAGGAGAAGGGCAGGGAAGGGAAACTGGAGAAAATTATCATACATAATCAGGGCATACAAGAAAACTATGTGTGTGTGTGTATAGATGTATATATAGATGTGTGTATATACATATATACATGCATATATGGGTGCGTGCGGAGAGAGATTGTGTGTACACATACACACAAGAAGTAAGGATTGGGGAGAGCAGATGATACTTGAATCTCATTTTCATCTAAATTGATCAAAGGAGGGAAAATACACACACACAGAGTTGTGTACAGAAATACATTTCATTCATTAAGGAAACAAAAGACAAGAGGAAAAGAGAAAAGGGAGGAATACAAGAAAAAATAAGTTAAGAGAGGTATTAATCCTAAGCAAAACAAACTCTAACTAAGAAAAGTAAATCTCTAAGAGGGGCTTAAAAGAAAAGAAAGGGTAAGAATTTGTGAACATGCTCTTATAAAGAGGGATAAAAGTGTCCAGAGGAGCAGAAGTAGATTGTACCCAACCTAGAGCACTGATGCTCAATGCACTCCTCCCTCATCATCCTCTTCATTATAAAGAAAGGAGCAGAAAACAAAGAGAAGGGGGCAGCTAGGTGGCACAGTGAAGAGAGAACTGGCCCTAGAGGACCTGAGTTCAAATCTGACCTCAGACACTTAATACTTACTAGCCATGTGACCTTGGGCAAGTCAACCCCAATTGCCCTGCTCCCCCCCCCCAAAAAAAGCCAAAAGAATACAAAGAGAAGGAAAAGTATAAGACAATAGCATGGAGGGGAATGTAAAATTACCAATCAGAGCTATGAATGTGAAAGAAATTAACTCACCCATAAAATGGAAAATTATAGCAAAATGGATTGAAAAGTAGAATCCAACAATATTACATTTGTAAGAAACACACTTGAAACATAAAGATTTACAAAGAGTTAAAAAAAATAAGGGACTGAAAAACTGTATTATGCTTCAGTCAAAATAAAGACTTAACTCTTATCAATTCAGTTACCAACCATAATTCCAGAGGTCCAGTGCTGAACCATGCTACCCACCTCCTGACAGAGACATGAGATGCGACATGAGACATACATTTTTGACATAGTTTGTTTGGCTATGCAAATGTGTTACAAAAGTTTTGTTTTTCTTTTTTTTTCCCCTAATGTTGGGGAAGGTGGGAAGAAGAGAAAATGAATGCTTGTTAATTGACGTGGAACAAAATAAAAGTTAGATTTTAAAAAAGAATAAGAAAATGCAGCAAGGCAACATTTCCAGTTCTGCTGGCGGTTTCCCTGAGATGTGTCATGTCCAATGGTCTCACTGTATGCTCCCACAATGATATGCTGTGGCCAGGGCCAGAAGAAAACCATGTCTTCAGATATCTCCAAAATTATCCCCAAATTCAGACAGCTATATGAACAAGGAAATATGTGAATAGAGGGTGGCATAATTGGTTTTGATGAGTATGTGAACCTTGTACAGGATGATGCAGAGGAGATTTTCTCTAAAACAAAATCAAGGAAACAACAAGGCAGGATCATGCTAAAAGAAATCATTACTACAAAATGTTGCTAATTAGAAGCGTATGGTCAGTGAAGTCAGAAGGCAAACCATTTTTTTTCTTAGTTGTACTTGCTGGGTTGCAAATAGTTCTACACATTTTCCCACATTGTGCTGATCCTCTTTTATGATATAATAGCAATAATTGGGCTGCTCTAGGGTTTGTTTCTCTTTTAGAAAATAAAATAACGAATCAGAGAGCCTAAAGGCTTGCAGATTCTGAAGAAGCTTCATGCTTTCATATCATGAACACTTTCATAGAGATAAGATTTGGTAAGTAATAGCCATGGAAAACTCCAAATAATATCTTAAAAGATGAAATGGCTTATATTCTAATAGATGGGAAAATAATAATAACTAATGCTTATATAACTTTATGGGATTTCCAAAGTACCTTACATTTATCATCTCATTTGCTCTTCACAACAACCTTATGAGGGAGGTATAAGTATTCCCATTTTTCAGATAAAGAAATTGCGGCTGAGACAAATTATCTTGTTCAGTGTCACACAATTAGAAAGCGATTGAGATGGAATTCAAATTCAAGTTTCCCTGACTCCAGATTCAATACTCTATTCACCATGCCACCTAAAATATTTGCTATTGGTATGGAAGGCTTCTTGCTTTATTTTTTTACCCCTAAATCAACTATTTGTACAATCAGACCACTAACTTATCAGGGAAAACATCAGAATTAGTTTTTTTTTTAAGGAAAAAAGAAAAAATAACGAGAAAAGGATATAGCAAACAACTGAAATAATTAAGCCCTGAACTATTTAAACAAATAAAGTAAACTTGAGAGAAATGAGAAATGGGATGTCAGAAATTTTATTGACAATATAATGACTTTATGTGGAAATGTAATTTGCGAATTTTGTAAATCCGTAGGCACAGGATGCCCAAAATATCCCGGAAAATATCTTAATTGTTAAAGATTTGATTTATTTGGCAACAATAAAGAGGTGGGGGCAAAAGTGCATGCCAATTTAGAATATAAACTCATCTGTAAAATATTACCAAGAAAGATGATGGATGATGATAAGCTCTATCATCTCATAAAGCAGTGAGAAGCAGCAGAGGAGAAAACCAATTTAAAGAAAGCTTGACAAAATATTCAGCCAAGCAAAGCCATCCCAGAAGAATTTGAGGACAAAAATTTGAAACAAGATAACATCAGTTTAGATTACAAGTTCATCTGTAAAACATTATAAAGGAATGCCTGCCTAGGTAGCTGCCTGTCAGTCAATAATGTTTTTAAGCACCTACTCTGTATCCAATACTGTGATAAGTACTGGGAATACAAATACAATAAAAGAAAGACAGTTCCTGTCCTCAAGGAGCTTACAATCTAATGGGGAAAGACAATAAATAAAAGGAAGTGGGAGGGGGAAGGAAGGAATGAGAAGGAGCATGATAGAGAAGTACAAAAGGGTAAAGCAGGGTAGGAAATGAAACAGGAGGACAAACCACCCAGTTCCCATCTATCTACAAAACTATCAAGTATCCACCAAACTGAATAATGATTAGGGAATTCAATGAGAAATTGCAGTGAATGACATCTTCCACTCCAGAGCTACATTAAAAGTCAGCCAGAAATCCACAGCAATAGGAAAATGGATCCTTCAAATGAAACAAGTGTCACTGTGAACAGAGAGAGGACATGTGTAATCTGCAAGTTTCTGTATACAAAAGCAGAAGAATAGAAGTCTCCCCCAAGAAAACCCCAGGTTTGTTGGAAAGCCCCAGGATGGGGACCTTAGCATGGTGCCAACTAGCTCAGTGCCACACTGCTCAGCTTTGGACAGCTCAGGTCCAGGGACTCTGAGGTCCTATACTCTGAAGTTCAAAGATACAGAAAGCAGGGAGATCAAGTTGGCAGCAAGGAACTAACATCAGGAGGTAGAGATCAATGTAAGAAAGTAGGACATAGGATGGAACCAAACAGACTATCCCACCTGAAAGCACAGAAGGGGGCAGAGCCCAATTTTGACACAAAGATCCCATTCAGGAACTAAAGCTAGAGAGATGAATAAATTTAATAGAATACCAACCAGTACCAAAAAATTATTGTATACCTGATAGCCACAAGCAGAAACTCAAAAACTGAATTTTCCACAAGGACTAGAATGAATGCCTAAAAGAAATAAAGCAAGAGATTCAAAAATAAAATAAAAGCTCTGTAGAAAAGAAATGAGAGAAGAAAAAGCAGCTTGGAAGAGAAAGTGGTAAACTTTCCCCAAGAAATGGAATCATTGAACATTTAAACAGACTAAAGAGAAATCAATGACTCACTCTATGAGACTGCAAGAAATATTGGAACCAGATCAAAAGATGAAAAAAATTAGAAGAAAATGTAAGATGTCTGATATCAAAAATAAATGACCTGCAAAACATGTCAAGGAGAGATAATTTGAGAATCAATGGACTCCCTGCAAAATGCCCAGACACTATAATCCAAGAAATCCTAAATGAAAACTGTCACAATCTATTAGAACTAGAAAGCCAAATAAAGATAGAAAGAATCTAGTGATCACTTCCTGAAAGGAACAAAAACAGAAAGAAAAAAAAAAATGTTCCAAGAATGGCGTAGCCCAAATACAGAAAAAAAATATCGCAAGCATCTAGAAAGAAGGAATTCAAATTCCAAGAATTACTGTCAAAATTACCCAACACCTGGCAGCTGAGAGAGAAAGAGAGAGAAACAGATTAAATGAGTAAATATATAAATAAATAGATGAACAAAGAAATGGAAGAAATCATGGAATACAGTATTTCCAAAAGTAGAAGATATAGGGCCACAACCAAGAATAACTTACCCTACAAAGCTGAATTGATGAACCTTTAAGGAAATATAGGGCTTTCAAACATTTAGGATGAAAGACAAGAATTATGCAAGAACTTTGAAATACACATACAAACATCCAGAGAAACCTAGAAAGTTAAATTTATTTGAGCTATTGGAAGGAGCTGGGTGATGGTGTAGTGCTAATATTCTAATAGGATAAAAAAAAGTGCCCCTTCAAAAACTTAATGTGTTTAAGTGAAGGTTAATAATGAAGTTAAATAAGAAAAACTAAGGTCCTAGTCAGGGTTGAGAGAATAAAAATGATTCATTTTAAGGGTTTTAGAATGGGAAAGAGCAAAAAATATAAAAGGAGGAAGACACTAGTATAGAAGGGGATAGAACTTACTACTTTTTGAAATATATGAGAGGAATATACAAACACGGAAGATGGGTAGGGCAGGGATGGGGTGGCCATTAGATGTCTAAAATGGACAAAAGAAGGTTGAACACCAAGTCACACACAGTTCAGTGCAGAAATAGATTGAAGTCAAAAGGAGAGCAAGTGGGGATAGAGGGAGCAGTGAAGAGGGCGAAAGTGGTCACAAGCAAAATGAACTTCCTGATGCTAAAGTGGGAATTAAAGAACTAGAGTGGGGATAGGGTCAGTATAAGAACTAAAATCCAAGGAGTACCTTAGATTTCCTCTAAGATCCTTCTAGTATGCAAGTATAATGGAATGTTATTGTACCATTAAAAAATTACAAAAAAGATAGTTTCAGAGAATTCTGTGTATGTAGTATGAATCAGTGTAAAATGAAATTAAGCAGAATCAGGAGGGCAATTTATACAAGGTCAAGAACACTGAAATTAAAAATCCCAACTTTGAAAGCAATGACCAGACAGAGAATCTATGATGAAGCATGGTACCTTCCTTCTAAGTGAAAGGCAATAGATATAAAGTCAAGAGACATACATTTTTAGACATGGCTGTTGTGTGGATTAATTTTGCTTGAATCTACTAATTTGTTATAAATTGCCCCACCTTTTTTTCTCCTGATTAATGGAGGAATAATGGTTAAGAATGGCAGTGGGGTAGCAATAGTAATGCCAAAAAGAAAAAAGAGGGCCATCATTGCACAGAAGAAAATAGGAGGATCAAAAAGAAGTGCAAACAAGGAGGCAGCTAGGTGTTTTGGTGTATAAAGTCAGGAGGACCTGAGTTCAAATGTAGCCTCAGACTAGCTGTGTGACTCTGGGCAAGTCGCTTAACCCCACTTCAGTATCTTTGTCAAGAAAACCCTATGGATAGTATTAGCAAACTATGGTCCATGAGGTCAAGAAAAAGTTGGACACAACTGAACAAAAACAAAATTGGGCATCTTTGAAAGAATCATATAGAATTTGCAACATATTTTTTAAAGTAAGTGGTGTGAAATGAAAGTTCATGGATTTATACAGAATCCTGTGTGTGTGTGTGTGTATGTGTGTGTGTGTATGTTCTGCTCTATGTATGGGAATGCTCTTTTGTGATGTTTAAGTACCTTTTTAAATTAAAAAAAATATTACAAAGACAGAATATTGGAAGGAATCACAGCATAAAACAGTGAAAAGTATCTGAAAGTAAGATGAACTTGCAAAGAACTAGGCATAAGACAGAGAAAGTCTAAATCATTCTGAGATCAGTTTAAGATGAAATTGCAGCATCAATGAACATATAGAATGGAAAAGATCTATCCGAGGTTTTCAGAGCAATATATTTTCATCATTGATGATTATGGAAACACTATATGTGGAAAAACCTTGATTCCTATACATTAACTGTGAAAGTAGATATAAAACACAAAGAGATGAAAACAAGAACAAATTGACCTTGAGAAATACAGTCAAAACAAATCTGTAGTAGAGGTAGAACAATTTTAAATTGTGTTTAGGAGAGGATTTGTTTCAATTGTACATTACATCTTTATTTTCATTCTTGTATTTTCCTCATACTTATCTTAACTGATGAATCAATGTTCTGACTATACAAAACTCTGATTAAGGGATGACTCTTAAATCAATAACAAGTCTTTATCTGTATATTAAAGGGTAATCTATTTTGGCTTTGCGGTATTATTTGGTGAATGGCATTTCCAATGTCTACTAAAAAAATTTATATACATATAAAGGCATGAAATTTTATTTTTTATATATAGAGGTATGAAACATCTGTGTAATCTAGAAGGTTTTATCTTCTCCTTTTAATTTTTCCTAAACCATGCTTTCTTATTTGCTTCTCCCCATCCTCGTTTTTCTCACTTTTGCACTGAAGTTCTCAAGTATCAGAATATATGTTGATTTGATGTAGAAGAAGCTATTCATCTTTTTAAATCTCTCTACCATTTGATCCTTGGTCTATTAACTATAATTATTTTCATAGTGGTCTTTTGCTTAGCATTAATATTGCAGTACATAATGACCTACTATACTATAAAATGTTGAGGGTGGAGGGTTGTTGGTTTTGCCTTTGGGTATATGGGAAAACTGACTCTACCAACTTTTTTTCTTGGCTTTTCTGAGAAATGCCTATGAGCCATCCTTCCAATCAACCGCAATTCCTTCCTTTCTTTGGCCAAGACAACAAGATATGATTCAGCTTCTCTAACAATATGTCTACTCATTTATCACTGGATAAGTATCTCACATTTAGAATAACAGTAGTCAAATCAAAGTCTATTGATGCTGTAAAACCTGTATGATCTTTAGAATTCCCTGTCACTTTTCTTGCACTTTGTCATTGTTGGTGTAGAAGAGGAAGATAAGACTAAGGCCTTTTTTATTTTTTTTTTTGAAGGGATTCCATGATCCCTGCCCGCCCTCCCCAAGAAAAACATCTATCAGCAGATCTGTTGATGATGTGTCTCTTATTAGTTAGTTAATTAGCTAACATTACTGGAAAGCAAATGACCATCCTCCAAGTCTTTCTACAATGACAGAACAAGTTCTGGCAGAGCCTTCTGTAACCCATGGTCACCTCCACACTATAATAAGTAATTGGAGTAAGGTGTTTTAACCCTGAACTCTTTTTCAAAGAAGTTGAAAATAAAAATAGAAAATTAACAAAAGAAATTACATCAACATTGACTATAATAATTTCACACAGAAGTTTAACTAATGTAAATTAGTTGCAGAGCAATGATACAAAAGCATCCAAGAAAGTGGATTAACATATGATTGACATACTTGCCAAACGGAGAGAGATAGCTGCCAAAGTCAACACAAGGTTAGAATATTAATTTATTCATAAAATCTTACAAAGAAGGATGATTGTGCACAGCACTGTTTTATCAAGCAGAGACAAGCAGCAAAGGAGAAAGAGAGGGATGGGGGAGAGAGAGGGAGGGAGAGAGCAAGGAAGGAAGGAAGGATGGAAGGAAGGAAGGAAGGAAGGAAGAAAGAGAGAAAAAGAAAGAAAGAAAGAAAGAAAGAAAGAAAGAAAGAAAGAAAGAAAGAAAGAAAGAAAGAAAGAAAGAAAGAAAGGAAGGAAGGAAGGAAGAAAGAAAGAATCAAAGAAAAAAGAAACAAAGAAAGAAACAAAGAAAGAAACAAAGAAAGAGAAAAGAGAAGGAGGGAGGGAGGGAGGAAGTGAAGAAGGGAGGAAGGGAGGAAGGAAGAAACAAAGAACCTGAATAGAATATTAGAAAAAGTAAACACTAATTGCTCTATGGTGATTAATGAAGGAAAATAGAAAGATACATACATATGTGTGGGTATATATATATTATATATATATATACACCCACACATATTTTTCTCATCTGTACATAACACTTTTACAAAAATTGTTCAAGTCTTAGAACATAAAAATCTCAGAAATACAAAAAAGAACAGAAGCATTAAACACAACCCTTACTGAACATAATTTAACATAACTTATGTCAAATAAAGAGCTCCTAGTAAAAATATTAAAAATCAACCACAGACTAAGTAACTTAATCGTAAAGAATTAGCAGGTCAAAGAATAAATTGTAGAAATTATAACCCATTTCATTTTTAAAGATAATAATAGCAGTTGGTCAACATACCAAAATTCTTGGGATGCAACAAAAGCAGTCTTTAGAAGATTCATATTTTTAAATATATTTCTTAACAAACAAAAGAGTGAGAGAGAATTAGAATACTGATTTTTTTTTGCACATGTTCAGCTGAAGGATAATAGATTTAACTGCAACCTTTTGAAGTTTATGTTTGAGATATATTACTTATAAACAATATATTGTTAGATTTTGGTTTTCACTCCATTCTGTATTGGTGAATATATCCCACTCACATTCACAGTTATGATAGTTAACTGCTCATTTCCTTTTACCCTCTTCTCTTATACTTTTTCTTTTCAATACTATTTACTCCCTGTTTATTTCAAGTCACTGCCCTTTTCTTTATTTTCCCTTTTAACTTTCACTTCTCTATCCTGTCTCCAAGCTTAGTCCTTTTTTCCTCATGATTAATCCCTCCCTGAAAATATCCTCCATCTTATAATTTCCTTTACCCTTTCCCTATTCTTATCTGCATCCTTACTGAGTTGAATATACTCATACCAAAGTCTTGGTGTGTGTGTGTGTGTGTGTGTGTGTGTATGCATTCTGCCTTCTTTTGACTGATTTGGATTAAAATGACATTTAAAAGATGCTTGCTCCTCCTATTCCTCTTATGTTTGTGTATAGTTCTTCTTGGGTAACATCATTACATATGTTAACAAGTTTCTCATTTTTTCCTCCAATTTTTTCCTAATGTATCATTTTCCCCTTCTTTTTTCTTTCAACTTCTTCAAAATATAACACAAATGTTTCTTGATCTTCTGTCTAAACCACCTTTTCTATGACTCCTCATGACATTGTTTCTAAACAATGTCTTTTAATACCTCCCAGTAAAATGCAAACAATTCATCCTTATAAACTCTCTTCTGATTATTAATTTCTACTTATCTTTTTTCTTCTTGACTCCCTTATTTTATGCCCCCAAAATAGAAGAGATCATCAATTAGAGCAAACTTATAAGTCTACTGTCCCATACATACATAATCAAGGGCATCCTTGAAGAAAATATTCATTAGTAGGAAAAAAACATATTCAAACTATCTCTGTCACCATTGTTTAGTTGTTTCAGTCATGTCTGACTCTTTATGACCCTATTTGGGGCTTTCTTGGCAAAGATACTGGAGTGGTTTGCCATTTCCCTCTCCAGCCCATTTTACAGATGAAGAAATGAGGCAAACAGGGTTAAGTGACTTTCCTGGGTCACACAGCTAGTAAATGTCTGAAGTTACATTTGAACTCATGAAGATGTCTTCCTGATTCCAAGCCCAGTGCTCTATCTGCCATGATAGCTAGCTTCCCATTTGCATTTTGTACTAAGCTTTTTATTCTTATTCTGAGTATATTAGTTTGAGTCTTTCTCTCTCATTTCAATATTTGCTGAAGGATTTTTTCCTCATCCAATCTTTTTTTTTGCTTTCAATTAATTTATTTATTTTCTTGTTTACATCACTCATTTCCACAAGATTTTGAGTTACAAAGTTTCTCCCCTTCTTTCCCCTATGCACCAACCCAAAACAGTGATCCCACTGTGTAGCCCCTCCCAAAACCTGCTCTCTCCTATGTCCTCCCCCATATTCCCTCTGACTTCCTGGTAAGGCAGGATGGGTCTCCCTACCCCAGTTCCTGTATAACTTAATTGCCAGTTGCATGTAGTTAATAATAATAATTATCATTATTATTATTATTTTTATTATATGCATATATATTTTTAACATTTGATTATAGAACTTTAAATACTAGATTCTATCCCTTCCTCCCTCATCACCCACCCCCACTGGAAAGACAAGCAATTCAATACAGGCTTGACATGTGTAATTGTGCAGAATATCTCCACAGTGGACTTATTGTGAGAGGCTGATTATATGTCCCTCCTTCCTATCCCACACCCCCCTTGTTCTATTCTCTAAGCTGTCCCTGTCCCTTTACAGAAATGTGTACTTCCAGCAACCCTCACCCTCATCCTGACCTCCCCTCCATCATCCAACCTCTCATCCCCATCCTCCCTACTTTCCTGTGCCCAGTTTAGTTTATGTCATTCCTTCCCTAAGCCAAATTCAACGAGAGTAAGGTTGACCCTTCCCCTTTTGCCTTTCTATTCTTCCCCTCCATTGTAACAACTACCCCTAGCCTCTTCTGTATGAGATA
>CM053600.1:39503736-39527947 GCA_028646575.1 Pseudocheirus occidentalis
TGTCACTGAGATGTTTCCCCGCTGATGTGGCAGCAACATTGGCCTGAAATCTTGGCTCCCAGGTTCCCATGGCTCTTGGTCCCAAGATTTCTCCACTGGGAGAGGGATTACATTACAGTCCTTTAACGTCCTTTTCAAGTCTAACACTATGGTTCTGAATAAGCTTATCCTTGAGGGCTGAGAGAGAGTTCAAGTTAAAGAAAAGAAGAAGGTCAAACATGAATGGGGTTTATAGGATTAATCTTGGAAAGGTGGGAGAATCCTTTTTCTCTGAGCTAGAAAACCAAGATGAGACAGAGGCAGAGATTTTGCAAAAGAGAGTATATGAATAAGTTTATATCAGATGACTTATCTTTGTGAACCAAGAGGTGAAGCAGTTGTTCACAGTGAGCAAAGATAAAATTGGAGGATTAAGAATAGGGAGCACCCACATTATACAATTATAATCTATCCTGAGAATGCTTCTCCAATCAGTTTCTTAAACTCAGCAGTGCCTACTTAAGTGCAAGGGACTGGACCAAGTATTGAGTGAGATGCAAAGACATGATTCCTGTCCTCAAGAAGTTCTCATAGGGCAGTGAGGTGGCACAGTGAATAGAGCACTGGCCGTGGAGTCAGGAGGACCTGAGTCCAAATCTGGCCTCAAACACTTCACACTTCCTAGCTGTGTGACCTTGGGCAAGTTACTTAACCCCAATTGCCTTGCCCTCCCCCCTCCAAAAAGAAAAAAAAAAGAAATTCACATAATGATTTTTAAAAATAGCTAGCATTCTTATGGTGTTTTAAGGCTGGCAAAGTGCTTTACAAGTATTACCTTATTTCATCCTCCTAATAACTCTAGAAGTAAGAGTTATTATTATAGCTGTTTTACATGGAAGAAACAGAGGCAGATGGAGGTTAAGTGATCTGCCCAGGTTCACATAGCTAAATAAATTTGAGGCGAGATTTGAACTCGTTTTCCTAGCTCAAGGGCCAGCGCTCACCTATCTGCCTTAATAATTGGAAATACAAGGTGCAAATAACTAACATCCAGCTTTAGTCAAAGTTAACTTTAACATTTACACAAATAACTAAAGTTAAAATAGCATATGATAAATGTACAATTTATTATATTCCTTTAACATTATCATGTTTGGACCACATTTTGTCTATGAGCATCTTATACACGAGTAGTTTAATGGGTTTGAATCAAATTCCTAGTATACAAATATTTTAACACCTGTTGGGAATGCCATCCATCTCTCCCACATTGTGTGTGTTGCTTTTAGCAGATGTGACATAAGATGACAGATTGTAGACTCTTAAATTTTGAACTGGAAGGGACTTTAGAGGTCATTTTACTTAATTTCTTATTTTTCAATTGAGGCATAAATAAATGCTTCTCTTGGGGAAAAAAATGACAAAGCTGGGATTTGATCTCAGATCATCTGACTGCAAATAAAGGTATATTTCTGCTTCACCAAGCTGCCTCCCTTACAAAGACTTAGAACAGTGGTTCTCAACCTTCCTAATGTCACAACCTTTTAATACTTGTATGTGGGTGTATCTGCATATGGGTGGACCCGCCTGGAAACAGGTAGAAGATCAGTGTCTTGGTTCCTAAGATCATGAGAAATACGTGTTTTTGGATGGTCTTAGGCGACCCCCAAAGGTGTCACAACCCACAGGTTGAGAACCACTACCTTAGAGAGATAGGGGGTTGTCTTAAGAAATCCTGGTTCCTGATTCAGGTTCAGGGCACTAACCTTGCTGCTTCTCCAAGATGATTGACAGAGACAACAAAGGTCGCAGGAATTCTAATTGGCATCTGAGCCTTAATCAAAGTACTCAAATTGAGTGCCTTTGGCAGATATCCTCAAATCCAATTCTAGTCTTTTCTATTCTAGTTTCATATTCTGGGACTTTCCCAGGAAGTCTGCTAGGCTCTCTGGGCACATGTCATGGGGAAACCCCAAAGAGTATGAAAGTGGTTTATCCCAGGCTGGTGAAAGGAAAGAATGCAACCATACTAGGGTCAGTGAATTGAAGGGGAAATCCTAGAACAATGTCAGGATAGGCAAAGGATTAAGAATCCAGGAGGTGGTGGTACAAATTTCTTTATCAAATTTCATCCCTGTGGTGGAGGAAAAAGGAAAAACAGTATGGAAATAAGATACAGGACTGAAGGGAAGAAAGAAGATGTAAATAAAAAGCTTAATTAGGGTTGTCACCCCAATTTGACATTCATGTCAGTAGAATATACTAATCACTAAATCCCAGAACTGGGAAGGATTTTAGAAGCTGTCTAAACCGTCCTCCTTAAGTTTTCTTGGAGACAGAGGACCCCAGAAGACCCACAAATTTTTGTCCATGGAGAGGCTTTCTGGAATGCTAAATCAATGGGGAATGTCTGTGTCTGTTTTAACAGCTGTCTGGCCTCTGTAGTTTAATTCTCACCTTGCAATGCAGCTATAAAATACTGGCAGGTGGAAATGATTCAGAAAAGAGCTGGGCCGATGATAGAAGGAATGATGGCTCTGGGTGATTCAAGAGCACTGTGATAGGTATTGGCAAAGGTAGGATGATTAATTAAAACAATCTATGCCCTCGTGGAACTTAAAATTGAATGAAGGAATACACATATAACTTTAATATTTGTATCAATAATTATAATGCAAAATGATCCATAATGTATATGAGAATGCTACAAACCAAAACCCTAAATATGCAAAGTCCCAGGGTGTGATGAAATGCTTGGTAGAGGAGGTCACATCACACATATGCTTTAAAAGTTGGCTAGTGTTTCAACAGGATTTCAAATGGAGACATTCTAGAAAGAGAATACAGTGTGAGCAAAGGCATGGAACTGGTGGAGTATGGGACAAATTTTATCACGAGTTTTTTAGTTGGCTTGTATAAATAGTCCTAGTTCTGATCAGTTCACTCTGTATCAGTTCATATAAGTCCTTCCAGATTTCTCTGAATACACCCCTTTTGTAATTTCTCATGGTGAGATAGTATTCACACATCATAATTTGTTTAGGCATTATCCAATTGATTGACACTCCCACAGTCAAAAGTACTATTATAAATATTTTTATATATATTTAATCTTTGGAGAATATATTTATCACCCAGTTAAAAAACATTTTGAGTATAGCTTTTTGACTTTTTGTGTATAGATGTATTATTTTCCAGAATGGGTTGGAATAGTGTACAATTCCATCAGTAGTGAATTATTGTTTCTGTTGTTTTAGTTGAGTTGTTTTAATCAGTTGTTGGTTGATAACATGCTTTTTAACTTCTTTTTTAGAAAGCCATTTCTTCATAGTCTTTGATCACTTATCAAATGGGGGAGTGGCTTTTGTTCTTAGTATTTGTACCCATTCCTTATATATCTTAGAAACCAGAGGTTTATTACAGAAATTTGCTATGAAGATTTTTCTTCATTTTACTTTTTATTCTTCATTTGGTAAAAAACTCTTTCCCCATCCATAGTTGTGAATGTTATCTCCTTTTCTCATTGAATTTATTTATGATCATAGTTCTAGAGCTGGAAGAAACCTCAGAGGTTACCTAGGCCAACTTTTTAGTTTTACAGATGAAGAAACTGAGGCATTAAGAGATTAAGCAGCTATTAGGCTAGCATCTATATAGTGTTTTACAACTTCTGAAATACTTCACATGAGATCTCATTTGACTCTCACAAGTTGTTGTTGTTGAGTCACTTTTCAGTCATGTCTGACTGTTAGTGATCCAATTTGGGGTTTTCTTGGCAGAGATACTAGAGTGGTTTGCCATTTCCTTCTCCAGCTCATTTTACAGATGAGAAAATTGAGGCAAACAGGGATAAGTGACTTTCCCAGGGTCACACAGCTAGTAAGTATCTGAGGCTAGATTTGAGTTCAGGAAGATGCGTCTTCCTACTCTAGGTTTAGTACTCTATCCCTGTGCCACCTAGCTGTCCCCTATTTTTGATTAGTTCTTTCCTTAAAATCAAGGAACTGCCTCCAAGCCTGGCATTCTATCCACTGTGCCATCTATTTGCCCCAACAAGTAGGTATTATTATTATTATCCCCGTTTTACAGATGAGGAAACCAAGGCACAGAAAAGTTAAGGGGCTGGTAGGGTCCCACAGCTAGTAGATATATGAGACTGAATTTAAACTCAGGTCTTCTGAGACTTTAAGTGCAATGCCCTAGCTACCATTACACCAGGTCATGCATTCTTGTTTCTCCAAAAGAATTTTGTTATTTTTTCCCCTGGTACTGTAAAATAAACCTTCAGTAGTTTGATTTGTATGTCACTAGATTTCTATATTAATTTAGGAAACATTTACCATTTTAATTATAATTAAAATGGCAAGATGACAAACAG
The DNA here is from genome assembly GCA_028646575.1 of Pseudocheirus occidentalis. Lineage (NCBI taxonomy): Eukaryota > Metazoa > Chordata > Mammalia > Diprotodontia > Pseudocheiridae > Pseudocheirus > Pseudocheirus occidentalis. The sequence continues at coordinate 39,508,094 of CM053600.1, forward strand.
CAACTTATAACAAATGATCTTCTAGCCTTTGTCAGATGACTTCATGTGAGAAGGAATCTGATCTTCTGAAACAGCCCACTCTTCTTTTGGACCTCACTAGTTTATTAAGCCTGGATCTGCCTTCCTGGAACTTCTAGGCATGCCACCTAGTTCTGCCTTCTGAGAGCAGAATAAGTCTGAATCTGACAGTCCTCCAAGTGCTTGAAGACGGTCATCATGCCTCCTCTAAGTCTCTTTCAGGCCAAACATCAGCAGGTCCTTTAACTGGTTTTTACAATATGGCAGCATGTTGAAGTCCTCCATCCTGATTGGCCTCCTCTTCCAGATGCTCTCCATTCAGTCAAGGGAGTGCTTCCCCAAAGCACATGAAAACTTCCCTCGAGGAATGGGTGAATAAGAACATTTTTTTCCTCAACGACCCTGAAGGTGGTTAAAGCAGGCGCTATGGAGCACTTAGAGCTTGGTTAGAGATGCCGAGGTCATCCGCTACATTCCAGGCTGTTGTCAGTCATACAAAATTTTGTCTGGTCATCAGACTCCGATGAATCTGGAAGAAGGAGTGAGGCTGATGACTTCGTGTAACTCTGCTTCATTTAAAACCAATTCATGAGCAAGTCAAAACAAAGGAAAAACAACAATAACAACAACTGAGCTCTAGTGTGCTACATGCATGGTGGAGGATACAGATATTTAAAAAATCACAAAATTCCTGTCCTTCAGGAGCTTCTGATCTGCTAGTATTTAACTAAAACCTATTTTTTAATAGCTTATCATATTTGAGCCATATACCAGGATCGGTCAAGAAACATTTATTAAGTGCACATTATGTGCCAAGTGGCAGCTAAGAGGCACGGAGGGTAGAGGGCTTGGGCTTGGAATCAGGAATATTCATCTTCCTAAGTTCATATCTGGCCTCATACACTTACTAATTGGGTGACCCTGGGCAAGTCACTTAACCCTGTTTGCCTCAATTTCCTCATCTGTAAAATGAGCTAGAGAAGGAAATGGCAAACCACTCTAATATTTTTGCCAAGAAAACCCCAACTGGGGTCATGAAGAGTCAGAACAACAATAAATGAGCTAAGAATTTTGTTAAATTCTGAGTATACAAAGAACCAGTTCCTGCTCTCAAGAGACTCATGATCTAATGGGTGAAGCAGCTATGTATCAACAAGCTAAATACAGGACAAATTGTAGATAATTTCAGAGGAAAAGCACTAGAATTAAGGGGAATTGGGAAAGATTTCCCCCAGATAGTGGGATTTTAGCCAGGACTTGAAGGAAACCAGGAGGCAGGGAAGAAAATGCCAATCAACAAGGTGAGTTCAGTTATCCAAGGTTATTGTTCCCATGTCAAAGATAAGGAAACTGAGACTAGCTAACTTGCCCTAGGTTGAACTTGTAATTCTAGCCAAGGTCTTTTGTTCATTGCTCTTTCTCCTTTAACATGATGTCTAGCCTTCTCCATTCTTTTTGTGTGCTCCCTAAGTACTGACCATGGTCCCACAGAACAATTTAAGTTTTTCCCTTCTTCCTTTCCTCCATAAGTATCTGCCTACCTTGTGTCCTGCCTACCAGGGAATGTCTCCCTGTTTTTTTAAAGTGACCTTATCTTTGGATTATTTTATCAACTTAGCTTATATCTTGGTGGGTGTCAAGGGCTTAAGGTGTAACTGATTTGCTTTTTAGATGGAGGTAATTCTGGAAATGGGATTCCTTAATAGCATAGCTTTATTGGGAAGAATTTCAAGCATCATGGCAGGTAGGGGATAAGGGTAGATATTTTGGAGGAAGGAACCTTTTTGATCTTCAAATCAACCAACAGCCTACTGATCATAGAACCTGCCATGGATAGAAGAATATCCATTTCATTGCTATTCATTTCTTACCTTGATTGTCCCTAAACTCTTTAACAAAGCCTCTAACTGGGACACCAAGGACACGTAGCTATTAGTTCTGAGAGAACCTGATATTTTTCATCTTTGTCTGGACTTTGTTGTCAGGTTCTTGTTCTGGAAGAGGATCAATGACTTCAAGAAGGTGAGGTCTTGACTCTCAAGTGAATTGGGTTTAAGTGAGGCTGGGCTGTCAGCCCCACTCTCGCCTTCAGTGACAAGATATAGGTCAGGATGAATGACAATGGCCCTTTTTAAGCCAAGGTCTTTCCAAGGCCTCAGTTCACTTGAGACAACACTCATTCAGTGAATAAAGGCTTGGCAAGAACTGAGGCAAAAGATGGTTTAGTTTGTCTTCATGAAAGAATCAATAGGAGGGGAAACATCTTCAGTCCAAACAGAAACAGCTGCTATTTACACTCAATGTGAACCTTCATAACCCAAACAATGAGTAAGGGAGGCTTGGGCTGGGACTTCCTATTGGCCAATCAGTGAGAACCAGAGTGATTTGAGTTAAAAAAAAGTACCAAGTATCTCCATTTGAATCCCATTTGGCTTCTCTGGAGTAAGCATCATATAAAATATTTGTTGAGTTGATTCTAGAACCTAGATATAGAAAGGACCTCAGACCTGTCTCCTCTAATTTCCCCACCCCTATTTTGTAGTTGAGGAAATGGAGAAACTGAGTAATTTGCTCAGGTAGTAAGAAGCATAGTTGTGATCACATTCAGTCTCTTTGACTTCTATTACACCACTTTTACTTGTCACTTGAATAGGAAGAAAAAAAATCCCCTTTTCCTTATAAACTCTGAAAAATACTCCAACAAACCAATAAATACACACACACATATTGGAGGTCCATGGGGACTTTGGTGGGATTTTTCTGGGAAACAATTAAAATTCCTTTTGACAGTATCTCACTTCACTCTCTCCCCTTTCAGTCAATCAAAAGCCCAGATCTTTGGAGAGGCTAGACTTTGGTTTGGTCAAGTCAGGGAAGAAGTGAAATGCTCTTTGGGAAATGTTTAGGTAGGGCAGTTTTTTAGGAGGGAGAAAATTTTTTTCTGCCCATGTGAAAAAATAAAGGCTAATAGGAACTACAATAAAGAGTGGGAAGAAGAGGGAACTTCCAGAGGAGCATCAATGGTCACAGCCTAAGAAATGGGTGTTTCCTAACCTTAGAAAACAGTAAAGAAAAGATCTTGCTTTGGTGGATTCCATGGCCTGAGAACCCCTAGGCAATCTGTCCTTCTCATACTTCAGAGTTTCTCATTCTAACCTAAGAATTTCTTCATTCAGTGAGGTCATGCAGTAATTGGGTCAGAGCACTACTGAGAAGAAACAACTTGGAATGAACGTGTTCACAGGAAGGTCTTCAGGGAATGATGTGACTGAATTCTGTCAATGTTTGTTGTAAAGAAGCAACTCAGAACGAGTATGTTCATTTTCTATCAATGTTTCTTGCTATAGAAGATGGGGATTCTCTTTAAGGAGAGAGGGAGAAAAAGATTTTCAGACAGCGTTGGAAGGCCGAAGCAAAGAGCCTCAAACTGAGTTCTATGAAGTCCATCTAGCCTCATTTGGGATTCTCTGAGAATTCAAGTTTAGAGGTAGAATTACAGAGTTAGAAAGGACCAACATAGGACTTGATAGCTAGATAGCTCAGTGTATAGATAGCTCTACTAGGCCTTGAAGGTAGGAAGGCCTGAGTTCAAATGTGACTCAGACACCATATTTAATTGCATAATCATTGCAGATTTTATGCCTGATTTTTTGCAAAAAAGTGGAATGAGACTACTATGTGAAGCTTTAAAAATATTGTGCTGGTATTACTTAATCATTTATTACTAAATTGTCTTTGGTGCAAGATTAGTATGCACAGAATACTTGTGAATATATGTCAAAATTGAATAGTCCAAATCTATGCACATCGCTTCTTCATGACAGTTTAGTGAACATTTTTCTGGTCTAAAAAACAAAGTTAACACTCTAGTTGTTACTGATTTGTGCATTATAGTTGAAATATTATACTTGAGAAAATTTACTAAGGGGGCAGCTAGGTGGCACAGTAGATAGAGCACTGGCCCTGGAGTCAGGAGGACCTGAGTACAAATCCGGTCTCAGACACTTGACACTTACTAGTTGTGTGACCTTGGGCAAGTCACTTAACTTCAATTGCCCTGCCTTCCCCCTTCCAAAAAAAAAAGAAAATTTACTACAGTGTTGTGAAATACAGACTTACAAAATTTAATTTTCTGTGTCCAAAGATTCTGTGCTATCATTGGTTTCATTATCTGACGAGTCATCCTCAGTGCCACTCATATCAGATGTGCTTAGTTCTTGCTCTGCCACAGTGCATCATCTTCAGATCCATCTAGTACATTCACAATTCCCATCTTTTTGAAGCTTTTGACAACTGTTTTGTGTGTTCTAAGATCCCAATTCTTAGTTACCCATGTGCATGTCCATTCCAGGAAGGGCATTTAATAGTTCCAGTGGACATCAGTTAGCAATCATTCATCTTCTGTTCCTTGTAAAAGCAGCGACAAGACGCCGAGAATTCCAGGCTTGGCTGGCCATGCACAAGAGATAAATGTGCATCCGTATGCTACTCGTGAATACATTGCTGCTCTGTTTATATTTTAAGTGACGTGATCAGAATTATACCTTGAGATGATTATGTGATGAAAGGTTATAAACCAGTTTTTGGACTGAATAAACAGGGTGTGCCAGGTTTATGCAGTAAAATATGGTACTAACTTGACCCTGGGCTAATTATATAACCTCTATTTATCTTATCTAGTGGAGAAGGAAATGACAAATCTCCCAATATCTTTGTCAAGAAAACTCTGTACGTATAGGACTCAACAACACAATAGGATTTAATCATTTTGTCATACAATGAAAACTGTGATTAAACAGTGCTGCTGCAGCCTAGGCAGTGGTATGCTGGAGCCAGCTCATATAGCTTCCAGAGAGCTGATTGTTAAATTTTCAGTGTGAGCTTATCAGACTGGCTAAGAGGACAAAACAGGAAAATGATAAATGTTGGAGAAGATGTGGGGAAATTGGTACACTAATGCATTGTTGGTAGAGTTGTGAACTGATCCAGTCATTCTAGAGTACAATTTGGAACTACGCACAAAAGGTCTATTAAACCATGCATGCCCTTTGACGCAGCAATACCTCTTCTAGATCTGTATCCCAAAGAGAACATACAAACAGGAAAAGGACCCACACATACAAAAATATTCATAGCAACTCTTTTTGTGGTGGCCAAGAATTGGAAATTGAGGGGATGCCCATCAATTGGGGAATGGCTGAATGAGTTGTATTATATGAATGTAATGGAATACTGTTGTTCCATAAGAAATGATGAGCAGGCTGAATTCAGAAAAACCTGGAAAGTCTTACATGAACTGATGCTGAGTGAAGTGAGAAGAACCAGGAAAACATTGCACACAGCCATATTGCATGATGAGACTTACCTCTTAGCAATGCAAGGATCTAAGACAACTCTGTAAGACGATGGAAAATGCTGTCCACATCTAGAAAAAGAGCTGTGGAGTCTGAATGCAGATTGAAGCATACTATTTACTCTCTCTCTTTTTATTTCTTCTTTCTCATGGTTCCTCCCCTTGGTTCTAACTCTTTTTTACAACATGACTAATGTGAAAATCTGCTAAAAAATACTTCAGTGTGAGAACATTGCACCTTGGAAATCCACAAAGGCTATAAGTCAGGTCCTGGTTTGCTTTTTTGTTGATTGTCTAGACTTAAGAAAATGATCAAGAAAATGTTAATAATGCAGATTGTACCTAAAAATGTGTTTCTTTTTTTTTTCTGGAGAACCAGTTATTAAGCATTTACCAGTATATCTCTGAACGTAAGTGACTCAACTTGTTATAACTTCCTTTTCCTTATCTGAAAAATAAGGGTGTTAGACTAGTTGACCCCCGAGGTACCTCTTACATCTAAATTTTAGGTAGTGAAATGGATACAGCATTGGGCCAGGGGTCAGGAAGACTTGACTTGAAATACAGCCTTGAGCACTTACTAGCTAGTATGGGATCTTGGAAAAGTCACTTAAGCTCTGTTTACTTCAGTTTCTCATCTGTGTAGCAGGGATAATAACAGCATTTATACCTCATGGTTGTTATGAGAATCAGATGAGATAATAATTGAAACACAATATGGTGTCTGACACATAATAAGCACTATATAATGTTAGGCATTATTTTTATTATTAAGTATGAGAGCAAAATTCTGGGCTGTTAATCCCAGTCCTCTTAATCGGTGTTTTATGTTGATTTGCATTTTTTCCCTAGCATATGGAAAAGATATGTTTGAGAGATAAGGTGGGGAACCTCTCGCCTTTCATGGGGAAATAATATGCTGAGATGAGCTTATGATCAGAGCCTGGAGCAGGGGTTGAGAGATGTTGGTGATTTCAGGACAACTGAATCTTCTTCCCCTGAGACCCTTCAGGTCCAGATTACGTGTGGAATCCTAACGGGTCAGAAGTGTAGTGAGTATGCTCTGGGGTATCCTTCCAGAGCCAGGGAGGCTAACTCTGCCCCTCGAGGTTCTAGGATATCCTGAGGGGATTGAAAGGGTTTTTTTTCTTTCTATTTTCATTGTTTTGAGCTCCCACAGACTCTGTTTCCCTCATTGTTAGATGCTGGTAACTAGGACTCTAGTTCCAGTAAATCACTTATCATTGTAGCTTTTACAAATAGATATTTGCTTCAAAGTTAAAAGTATAAACATTGTCCCCTCCCTCCAAAAATAAAAATAAAAATAAAAATAAAAATCCCAACCTTGAAGGTACATTTGTGCCTCTCCCATTCTAGAGAGAATAGTCTCAAACTCCTCTTAAATTCCTATTTAGCATTTGTCCCCTGGCTCCTGCTTCCCCCCCTCAATTGATGCCTAAATCCTGGTCATATCTTTTGCTGGGTTGGGCTCTGGAGGCCATTCTTTTTTTTTCTTTTTTTCTTTTTGGAGGGGGGAAGGCAAAGCAATTGGAGTTAAGTGACTTGCCCAAGGTTACACATCTAGTAAGTGTTAAGTGTCTGAGGCTGAAGTTGAACTCAGGTCCTCTTGACTCCAGTGAATAGACCAGTGCTCTATTCACTGAGCTACCTAACCACCCCCTGGAGGTCATTCTGAAAGGTTACTTCTTGTTCCTTAGGTTACCATCATTTCTGAGCTGGTTGCAAGACCTGGATGCCAGGATGCTGTTTTCTTGTCACCTAAAATGACAGAGCAAAATGCCAACACAGCCAGATGACTGTCCTGTATTTACAAAGCCAACATGGCCTCAGAAAGGAGAAGGCTAAACCCTTTTATAACAGTGTCTCTCCCTGGATGCTACAAGTGAGGGAGTCAAACCAGGCCAGAGTAGCTGAAGAGATTAGACTTTGACTGATTTAGGCCTCTTTGAATGACCGCACAGCTTCTTCTTTACTATGTGGTTAGGTGACAAGAAATGGTTATAGAATATCTTCAAATGATTCAGCGTTCCTTCAAAGACCAGTACCTCAAGCTCTCTCTAAGGTTATTACATATCCATATGAATCTTCCAGAAGAAGGGTTCCTAGCCTCTCCACATAAGGAGATGCCATCAGAAGTGCTGTATGCATTCGCCTGACTCCTAAAGTGGTCCTATTGGCAAGACACTTTACAAGACTAAAATTTGCTTTTATAGTGAAGCCTTTTCCCGCCTTATCCTTTTTGGTTTTATATCATCTCTATTTTCCTTCATATCTTCCTCCTGCCCTCTCCTTGAGAACCACCCCTTATAACATAGAATTCTTAAAAATAGCACAATGGATTTACGCATCCATAGAGTTTAACATTGTAAGTAGCACTCCAAAGTCATAACACCCCATCTCTTAAAAGAAGGAAAAGGAAGAAAATTCTTCTCATATATCTTCTTGTGGGTAAGACTTGGTCACCATATTTTCATAGCATCTATTTTCCATTGTTTCATTGTTGTTCTTTTATAGAATTAGCTTTATTTGACTAACAATTTAAAGCCCAGGGTTCATTCATTACTCATCCATTCTCTTGAGATTCATTTATTGAATGCCTACTATAAGTAAGGCACTATGATGAGAACACAAAGATATAACAGAGATTTCATTTAAGTTGATAAATGTCTATCAGATATCTGTGCAGAGAGGGAATACAAAGATATAGATGACACAGATTTTTCTCTCAAGGAACTTGCCATCCAATTAGAGTGTGAGACCAGTACAGCACACATAACAATATGATGAAGAATGTGATATGCCTGAGGAGAGATATAGACAAGACGCTAAGAATGATTTGAGGAAAGAGTGTTCCCTTTCAACAGAAGGTAGCTGAGTGGGTCAGGGAAAGTTTGGAGGCAGAAATTCAGTTGGGTCTTGAGGGAAGGGAAGGGATTCCAAAGAGACAATGGGACAGAGAGGGCATCAACAAAAAGACAATGGGGCATGTGAGATGGCATCAACAAAAAGAAAGAGGTACAAAGAATAGGCCTGTTTGACTTGGATATAGAATTATGGGAAGGGGAGACAAGTAAAGTGCGGTAGACAAAGTAGTCAATTTGGCCTCAGATTAATCGTGTTTGAATCCCAACTTTCCCAATAATCCCAATTATTTTGTCACTTTGGACAAGTCACTTCACTTTTTGGTGAATCAGTTTTCTCATTTATAAAGCAGAGGAATTGGACTAGATGTCCTCTAATGTTTTTTTTTTCAGCTTGAATTCTATGATTCTGAGATCCTGTGATTTTAATCTTCATCTTCTGATCTCAAATCCAATGTTCTGTTCATGGTCCCATGATGATCAGTGCCTCAAATGACCATTCTTCTTGTCTTCCTTTCTTTCTACTTCTGTCCTAATTGTTGGGTTGGGGAGCATAGGAAAAGCTAACCTACACAACAAAGAAAGGGTGAATTTATAGCCTCCAAAATGATTTAAATTCATTTGCTTAAAGCAGAACAAAATAAATGGCACCTAGAACCAGGAATATTCAGAAATGTAGAGTAATTGAGATTCCAGCCAGCCAGGATTTCCTAAAATTGCCTGTTACAGCCTTTGGTCAAAACAATACAAGGTGGCCTACTAAGGCACTCCATTTGCTGGGATACTTTCCTAATAGTAAATTCCATATAACCTAGCTTAGGCATTAATATACAAATTGATTTTGGGGTTTGATTCTGGAACTGGCTTTTGAAACATGTCCTGTGGATCCCCAGAATTCTCTGGAAACTTGGGTATGGTTCCTTTACCTGTTGTTATTAGCTAAGGAAACTGAGATTCCATGTTTATGTAGGGGTAGGATTCTCAACACTTTTTCTTTTTGATGCATAAAGAGTAAAGTGTCTAAGCTAAAACTGTGGTTGTGTGGTTTATGAGGAACCAATGGGTGGTGGTGGCAGTTGTTTCTTTGGTTCTAAGAAATAAAAAATTCAGAGAACTGTAGGGTTTTGTGGTCACAATTCTTTTTTAAGCACCTCTCTTGCCCTGTAATGTTCTAAGGGGTCTGAAAGTTCTTAGAAGAATGAAAAGCCCCGCCTCAGTATCCTAATCTTCAGAGCTAGTCTCTGTGATTTCATGGAACTTTACTGGTAGAGTGAATGCACATTTGCTTACTAAAACTGTCATGAGATGGAAACTGGAGAATAAAATGATTAAAGGTTAAGGGCACAGGGTTATTTGGGGAAAAGTTTTCATAGCATCACCATGTGTCCCTTTGGTTTATCATGTTATTTGCCTTGTTTCTTGCTTATAAAATCACAGTGCTAACTGCTTTGGAGTTAGGCTAAATAGTACAATGCTTTTTCATTTCTTGTTTCCCCAATAAGAGTCATTTTTGACATGAAACAAATTGACAAAGGTCATGTTAAGATTAGAACTCAGTACAGGCATGAACACTCTCAAGGGGCTTCTATGTTGCTCACAAAAGAAAGGGACAGATCAGTAGATTTTCCAACTGTTTTGAGGGTTATCGGAAATTGAAATCCACAGCTTTTAAATTCCTCAAGTTAGAATTTAGTCAGAGTGGATTACTGGAAGTTCATGCAAAGTTTGGTTGGTGTCCTAGGAGAAACAAAGATATGTGTGTTTTCCCTATATGAGACTCATCTGAGAGGGCTGACACCTGCTTAGACGGGTTTTTGAAGGTTATCTTTGGACAATGAAATCACTGAATCAGTTTCATAGACTGTTTGTTGGACTGGACCTCAGCGGTCATTTAGTTCAAGATCTTCAGCTTGTAGATGATCAAACTGAAGCCAAGGGTTTGCCCAATGTCACATAAGTACTAAGCATCAAAGGTAGAAAGTCCTTCTAGACCTTGTTCCTTCTGTTACCTGTGTTTGTGATAGGGTGGTGGGACCTAGACCCCAAAACGCTTCTCTGGAAGCAACCCAGAATCTCAGTGGGACCCTGTGAGAAAATTCTCTCATATAGTACATACAGAGTTGACCCTGTGATTCCCTAGATAGAGGCTATCTGTCTCTGCCACCTGGAACAGAACTATCTTGTCCCTTCTCCTCTAATATCTGGTATCAACAGTTTTCTTTGTTGACTCCCTGAATTTTCCCATAAATTCCAGCAGTTCAGACCACTGTCCCCTTTACCCAAGCCACCTGCCTCCTCCCCCCACTACTTACCACTCTTTAATCCTATCCAGATCTGTTCATAGTCTTCCTGTATATGAGCATCACCATCATTCTCATTAGTTTGCAGGTTCCCTAAGAAACTTTGCCCACTTCTATTGGCATCATAATAAACTTTGCCACTTGACTAGAAGATACCCTGTTCCTTGACATTTTGTGGTTCCCAGAACCCCAAACCATGTCATTTCTAGTCAAGTCTGAGGTACTTAAAGATTCTTCCAATTGGTGAAGAGGATGCTAATGTAGTGCTTTGTGACTAAGAGAAGGGAGGAATTGATACAAAAGCTTCCCAAAGGTATAAATGTCCTCTCTTTAGGAAGACATGTGTAAATGCTAAATTCTTGGAGACTGACTCCAAACATGTGGTGAAAGAAGGACACTGACATTGGAAACGTCTTATATGTGGTAGAAGCCAGCTCCTCAGCATGTCCCAAATTTTCTAGCTTTATTCCCTTGACACTTTGGGGAATTATTTCTTGTATGAGATCAGGGCCTCTCATGTTTTTATCTGAGATATCTCAGCTCAGTATCCATTGGGAGAGCTGATTCACTCTGTATATTTATAGGCATATTCTAAGTTTTGTAGCTTCTCTAATATCTCTATGTTATTTTCCTAAATAAATGGGATGCTCAGTCTTCACTCTTTGTGGTCAGGAAAAGTTAAACCCATGGGATGAGCTTGAGGTACCTTTCTCTTCTTTAAAGGATAGTGGGCAGGTTATCAGTTTTTTATTCTGAACTAATCAGATGTACCTTCACTAGCAATATTTAGGGGAAAGACAGATATAATTCTAGTCTAATACCCCCTTTTGGAGACTGAAGAAAAGAGTGACCACCCTCAAGGCTTTTTTCCAGCTTTTTTCAAGGTAGGAATCACTGCCTATCTTGGAGAGAGTAAGATTCCAGAGATATCTATCTATGCTTCCCTGTGAGCCTCCTCTCTATATGTTTAGACATTCCTAGTGAACATACACATAATCTATACAGGCATGTAAATCCCTTACACTTGTACCTGAAAAGAATATGTTCTACAGTATATGTAACCAGTGTTGAAGACTTTCGATGGGTCTTTCTCTCTCTAGACAGTAGCCCATTTCACTTTCAAATAACGTTTTCCTGAGGCAAGTTCACCATGCCAGACTACTTTCTTTGAAACAAAAAGTTCAAAACTCATTTTTCTTTTCCTTTTATTACTGGAAAACCCCTCTACCTAAGACCTTCTGCTTTAGTGTTTGCTTTTGAGACTATTTTTCCATTGTACAATTCCACCCACCACAAAACTCAATTGGGGAGAAGTTATAGAAGTGAAAGTATCCTTTTACAAAGTCGCTCTTTCCCAAGGTCAATGAACAGAATGTCTCCTGAGAGATTGGACTGCTAAGGGTTTAAAAGTGTAAGAGGAGACCTTCCTTATCAGATTTTGAAGCTGGAATAAAAACAAACAACTCCCTGCTCCCATCCCTGGAAAAAAGAAATGTCTGCAAAGAAAAACTTTTCCTTTTTTGGCTGAGGTTTATGTTTTTTGCCAGTATTAGTCAGCTTCCTGGGGTTTCCTCTCAACGTGAAGGCATTCATTCTAGTTCTGAGGCAGCTTTCTCCATGTCAATTGTGGAATGTGTTGCTATGGACTTTGCTGTGGACCTGGACAAGGAAGTGGGACAGAAAAATTGTATGCAGTAGTCTTGAGTTGGTGGAGAAAAGTTAAACTGTGACACAATGAAATTTTTTCCCTTCTGTTTGATTAGAGTTGCTAGGATTCATAACAATACCTCAGAACTGTAACATTATCATCAAATCTAATGCCTTTTTTTTTTTATCACTGAGGTCCAGAAAAAATCGGAATGACTTAACATCAGAGAGCTGGAGTTTCCTCTTTCTCCACCCAAAGATGCTAGGTACAATCCTTGCCTCAAACCCCACCAGGAAAGAGAGATCAAACTGGCTAGTTAGTGTGCCTTTTGTATACACACTCAGTTCTTGCTCAGTAACCACTCGCAAGACTTTTAATAAGTTCAGTAAGTAGACAGAAAACAGTCATAGACCGTTAGAGTATGTTCTGAAGTGGAGAGAGAGCTATATCCCCCACTGCATGGCATTACAGCTTCCAGAAGTAGGCTAATCAAATATCCAAATGAATACCTTGTGTATGGCTATGACTGGGATATTATTGGTCAGTGCCCAGGTTATACTTTTCCTCCTGTTTAAAAATTTACCACACTTGGAAAATTGGTCAGGGTGAACAAACACATTGTCCATATCCCCAGTCCAGATCAGTGCTCTGGGATTCTAGGATAGGACATAATTCGTGATCTTTTTTTTTTTAATGAAACGTGATACATCTACTATAATCCCATAGGTACAGGTAAAAGAAAAATTAATTGTCCCCCAATGCAGAGTTTAGTAGCTTCAACAAAGAACACTTTAGAAAGTTTCCCAGAGTTCTGTTTGCTTAGTACTTGATAAAGGTCTATCGTGGCGTTTGAAATGGCACTGCAACTCAAGGGCAATAAAGAAAAAAAAGGCAAAGAAAATTCAGTTTCTTTAGAAGGAAACCTTGTCACTAAAGAGCTTCTCACACCACATGGAGGTCTTTCCCAGGGATTAGGGCCTTGGCATGAACTGTAAATCACCCTCTTATGCTCAGACGATAAGCCAAAATATTTTGAGTAAAAACTTTCCCAGTGATTCTTTCTGTGTGTAGGGCATTCTAACTAGGACCTGGCCAAAATTTCAATGAATCCCTTTCTACACAAAGCTCATCACAGTTTAGATAGGAGTCCCTAGACCATAGGCAATATCCTTAGAAATCCAGGTCAATTTCCTCTGGGTCCCTATACCAAAGGACTCCCAGAATTTCCTCCAGTGGATTCCTTCCACTGCAAAGGATATCCAAATGGGATTTCTCCTATCATGAGGAGAAACAGGCTAACTGCAACCCTGAAAGCTATTAAAAGCAGGATAGGTTTGTTTAAAGGCCAAAGGTAAAATAGGAACATTCATCAGCTAGGTGAAAGTATTCTATTGATATTAAATATAAATTACTCATATTAGCTTTATTGTCAATACTTGTAGATACTAGTACTTAAGCAGTCAGCAATGAAAAGAAAAATCAAAAAGTCTATTTTATAAAGGAAATATGCCAGAAAAATGAAATACTGTTCAGTTGCAGCTAAAACAAAAGAGAGAAAAGAACAGCCAATTTTTCTTTAGTAGACCTTGAATACTAGGGAAGCCAGTAGAGAGTCTCAGGTGGAGAATTTCCAGTGGGTCCCTGTAAAAATGAAGGATTCAATATTTATTCTAGACATAACCTTGTAGCCCTTAAAGATTTTGTATTTATTCTCCCAACCCACATGAACACTAGAAGGTTGGGTCCCAGATTGTGACTGGTTACATTTATCCTCTCATGGTTCTAGTAGTAACCCCATGGGGTTATGGGATTTTCTCTAATGCTATCAGCTCAATAACCCATTCTGCTGTGTTCCTCTCAATATCGATCACCAGTGATTACTGCTCGGATACCAGCTAACCTTGAGGTCAGGGGTTATCTCACTTTTTTATTTGTATCCCTAATGTTTATAATCTATAATTCTATTAAATTATTTCTCTTACATTTATAATTTCATTCCAATTAAATGTCATTAAGCCATTGCATATCTTACCTCTCATTACTTCCAAAGCATGATGGAAAGAACAGTACCTCACACACAGAAATACTGGGTGCCACACTGTATATATGCACATGTAGCACTCTCTCTAGGTTTACTTTCTCCATTGCCATTCATACTGATGAGAAGCAATTATTCCCTCCACCCTCAGAATTTAAAGTAGTACCAAGGGAGTGGTTTTGCTTGGTCTGTTGTTTACAAGTCCCTCTCTCCCTATCTGGTGTGTTCCTTACTGATTTCAGCCAGTATCCTCAATTAGTTTTTATGATGATAGAGTAAGAACAATTGCTATCCCAAAAAAGTTCCTCTGAAAATTTGCAGTATACTTGGCCACAAATACGTATATAGCACATGGAAAATATGGGAAGAAACTTTTAGTAAAATGATGTTATGGCATATGTGTACAGAACACCAATGGTGCACTGGAGAGAAGTGCTTTGTAACTCTTCATCACTAGAAGTCCTTCCCTCTCTTTGTGAAGTCCTCATAACGTTCTCCCTCGTTGTAGTTTTCTTCTGGGATCTGAGTGGCCTTGTAGATGCCTCTTGTGGGTGTGTTTAATTTGTCCTTAGTTTGTCTCCCAGCTTCTAGTTGGATCGTTGTTTCCCAGTGATCCAGTCTCTCCAATGACATATTTATTGAGGGATCAGGGGATGAGAGGGAAGGAGAAACTCTCTCCCTCAACAGTAGCAATTCTCTTTCAGGAGGTTGACTCGAACTACACCCAATCCCAGAATGCAAATCTTCTACTGCTAGGGGAGTAGACTGACTCTAAACTGGCTGTTTTTTGTTTTTAGGCTCAATGGGAGTGACTGATACTTTGAGCCAATTACTTTGAATTTTTTCTTGACATA
Organism: Pseudocheirus occidentalis; assembly: GCA_028646575.1. Classification (NCBI taxonomy): domain Eukaryota; kingdom Metazoa; phylum Chordata; class Mammalia; order Diprotodontia; family Pseudocheiridae; genus Pseudocheirus; species Pseudocheirus occidentalis. Next base: position 39,523,187 of record CM053600.1, read on the forward strand.
ATCAAAGAAATTCACTCCTCATAAATCAATCACCATCTTGTTTACTCTTTTAATACTTTCTCAAGTCCAGTGATGGATTGATTGATTTGGAATGAGAAAAAAAATCACACCCCTACATACACACATATGAGTAAAGTTTTATTTTGTTTTTTTTTATATCATCAGTGTCTACAAGCACATAGTAAGTTCTTTAAAAAAAATTTCTCTCTATCTCCTTCTCTCTCTCTCTCTTTCTCTCTCTCATTCAGTCTATCAACTTGGCCTCCAAACTTTTCCTAATATGTGACATTACATCTCATGTCTTTGCATCTTGCAAAGGCTGTATACTCCATTCCTGAAACTCACTCCTTTGAGGAATCTCTAGTTTCTTCTGGGGCTCATCTGAAGTATCACCTTCTACACAATATTACACACACACACACACACACACACAACACATGCACACACACAATTTTAAAAATAAAAAATTTTGAAGATATGCCTAAATTAATCTCAATAATTCACTTTACCTCTTATCAATCAAACAAGTTTTTATTAAACATCTACCATGTGCCAGCTGGGTGCTGGGAATAGAAAGATAAAAATAAAACTGTATGCAGACACACACACATCACACTTTATCATAGCAGCATTTTTGTGTATAAGATGGTAGCCATGTTCCAACATGTATAGGAAAGAAAATACAGGTAAGATGTTTGCTTAGTTAGTGATATGGGATCAGAACAGTGTTGCAACTTAAAAAGAATAATTTCATAGAATGATTGATGGGAAGATATCATCTGCTCCAATTTCCTCCTTTTACATAGGAGGAAATTTATAACCAAATGTTCATAGGATTTGAAGCTACTGGGGACCTTGTTGAAGGATTCTCTAGTTCAAATCTCTCATTTTAAAGTTTCAGAGAGGTAAAATAATTTGTCCACATTCACACAATTAGTAGAGTCAAACTTGGCATTCCATTCCAAGGCCAGAGAAGTTAAATCTGACTTGGCCAAGACACGAACAGGATTAGAATCGAAACCTCCTAACTTTCTTTTAATTAATAAATGAATGTTTAAATAGGAACACTTAATAACACTACAACAAACTAGATTTGCTTAGTACATGTTTACATCTCAGTAATTTTCAATGTATAAAGTGTGATACACAATTTTTTCCCCATCATTCCTGAATCTCAGAATTCTTTATCCATTTATTTTTATAAACTTTTCCTATTATATAATAATAGAGACTATTCTGTTCTTCTAGTTCTACATTTTACTTGCATTATTTCATAAAAATCTTTTCAACTTTATAATTGCTTAATTGAATTCTAGTATTTCATTACATTAATGTACCATACTTTGAAAAAAAATCATTCCATTTTTGGACATTTAGGTTGTTTCCATTTTTTTTGCATACATATTACAGATGTGAAAAAGGGTATATTCCCAACAATGGAATTACATCAAGAATTATTATTATTTTTGTAACTTTTACTGTGCAGTGATGGACTTTTTTTTTTGTCTAGGTCTGTGATTTCATTGTGTGGGAGAAACTCCCTATGTGGAAATGCACTAGCTATCCCTAATCAACATTTTAATGCTTTCCTTTTGGGGGGGGGGAGCAGTGGGAGCAGAGGTGTTAGAAACACATGAAGCTACAGCTAGATTATTGGTGGCATTGGCTACTGACTAATTGAGAGTCTTTGTCAGTTTTTGATAAGAACTTTCAAAATTCTAATGGTGGCAGTTCTGGAAATACCCCAGAATTAAAGGTGGAAACCCCCCAGAGACATGGTGGTCAAGAGGGTAGTGGTGGGAGGATGAGGTACTCAATAAAAGAGCATCGCATTTTACTTTTTATTACTTATTTAAATGACGTTTATCATTTTATAAAAAATCTATTTACTTGATATGGCTTTACAAAACTGAAGTTTCATTATTTTATTGATTTTGTTTTATAAAAAAATGATTACTATTTATATTATAAATGTTTACAGATTACTCCTTTCCTATAAGAGATCTCTTGTAATAAAGTTATTAAGCAAAACTAATACTGAAGGCAACTTCCCACATTTGTAGCACACTTTTGCCTCTGCTAAAAAAAAAATGAACCAAAATCTATCTTTTCTCCTTCTTAATCCAATAGCACTGAGAAAAAGAGAAAAAAAATCCTTATAACAAACATTACAGTCAAGGAAAACAAATTCCCTCAATGGCTATATACAGAAATGTATTTGTCTCATTTGGCATCTAAATCCATCATTTCTCTATCAAAACATGCTTCATCATCAGTTTTCTGGAATCATGGATGGTCGTTGTGTAGTTCTTAGTCATAGTTCTTACAAATTTCAAAGTTGTTTGCTTTAATAGTGTAGTTGTTGCCCAACTTGCTCTAGTTCTGCTCATTTCATTCTTCATAAGTTTATGAAAGTCTCCAAAATTGAATAGTATTGATGTATTTATTCATTTGTCTATTCTAGTTATTTAAATATAATATATACATGGTTCATTTTATAATATTGATTTACAATTGAATATAAATTGTTCTGGGCCTGCTTACTTTAACTCTGTATCAGTTCATATAAGTCTTTGATTGTCTTTTTGAAATCATCTCTTTCCTTATTTCTTGTGGCACAATGGTATTCCATCATAGAAATATACCACAACTTATTTAGCTGTTCCTCAATTGAATGACATGCCCTTAGTTTCTAGGGTTGTTTTTTTTTGCCACCAAAAAGTCCAACTTAGCTTAGTTTTTTAATCTTAGTTTGACAGCTAGGAAGTTTTATGCTGCATTTTCAATGTAGTTACTTGTTGCTGTCTTACATTAGATAATGCTTAAACTTTCTTATTTGTATGCAAATATTGATAGTACCTATTGTCAGGGAGAAAATGTGTGGAAGAACTAATGATACTACATGATAAATCATGAGGGGACTTTATTTTTGTAATATTAGATCATTATGTAATAATGTTACTTGTTTTATAAGCATAACATCCCTCCATCTAATGCTATTACCCCTACTTATATTTTTATTGAGTCCCCAGAGGGTGGCTGTTACTGTTGGATTCTACCTGTGTTCTTGGTTAGTCTTCCTTCCATAGTCCCCAAAGCTCCTGGAGTGCTTCCTATTAACAGTCAGTCAGAATACTTAATTACCTTTTTTTAAAAATTAATTTATTTATTTTTAGTTTTCAACATTTCAACATTCTGTTCTCTCTTATATCCTTCCCCATCCCCTCCCAGCTTTCTAGTAGGGCAAGATGGATTTCTATACCCCAGTGCCTGTATATCTGATTTTCCACTTGCATGTAAAAAGCATTTTTTAACATTTTTTTTTAAAATTTTGAGTTCCAGATTTTTTCCCTTCTTCCCTCTTCACCCACCCCCACTGGGAAGATAAACAATTCACTATAGGTCGTGTATGAAATGCAAAACATTTCCATAGTACTTATATTGTGAAAAACTAACTATAATTCCCTCCATCCTATCCCATCCCCCACTTATTCTGTTTTCTCCTTTGACCCTGTCCCTTTTCAAAAGTGTTTGCTTCAGGGTGGCTAGGTGGCACAGTGCATAGGGCACTGGTTGTGGAGTCAGGAGGACCTGAGTTCAAATATGGCCTCAAACACTTAATAGTTGCTAGACGTGTGACCTTGGGCAAGTCACTTAACCCTGATTGCCCTGCCTTCCCCTTTCCAAAAATCAAAAGTAAAAAAAAAGTGTTTGCTTCTAACTATCATCTCCCCCAATCTTCCCTCCCTTCTATCATCCCCCTTTTTATCCCCTTCCGTGCTCTTTTCCTGTATGTTAAGATACACAATTGAGTGTGTATGTTATTCTCTCCTTAAGCCAAATTCAGTGAGAGTAAGGTTGACCCATTCACTTTCACCTTCCTGCTCTTCCCCTCCGTTGAAACAGTTAACCTTTGCCTCTTCTATATGAGATGATTTACCCAAATCTATCTCTCCCTTTCTCTGTCTCCCAATATATTCCTCTCCCAATTCTTAATTCCATAATTACCCTTTAGCAAAGGTATGTATTAAGAGGACTGAAAAATAACAGTTCCCAAAAACATCTCCCTAACCTCTTGGGGCCTATTTTGCCACAAAGATACAAAGTCTTCTTGGGAAGAATTGGCTCAAATGTACTGCCTAAAAGTAAATGAGGTACATGTATTGTAAAAAAAGAGAAAAGAAACAAAGATGGGGAAAAGAGACCCTAAGATGCTCTGACAGGGATGGGAAGCACAGTTCAGGCTAAGTTCTAACCTAGGATCTGCAGCTCAAGACATAAGTAAAAAAAAAAAAAAGAAAATATGTATCACAAATCACAATGAAGAAATACTGTAGGTTAATAGAGGTAAGTAATTATCTTCTCCTAAAATAACAATCCAAATGAAGGAAACAATTCTGAAATAATTGCAAGCAGAACTTGAGAGACATATTGGCTACAAGGGCTTCAAGAGTGGATGGGAGCGTTGGAGCCAAGATGGTGACGTAGTAGCAGCAAGGTTTCGCAGCTCCCATGTAGCCACCTCAAATACCATAAAATAAGACTCTAAACAAATTTTAGGGCCTCCAAACTCACAAAAATACAGAAAAACACATCTTGTGCTGAAGGCAGCTTGGCTGGTGGGACAGGAAGGGCTCATCACACCACACTAGGTACCAACACCAGGCCAGCCTGAAACTGCAGCTTGGCCCCAGGGGTGGTCAAGATGAGCCGCAGCTGGAGCCTTGAGGAGAGTGCATCAGCAGCAGCTATGGCAGTTTC
>CM053600.1:39528447-39566457 GCA_028646575.1 Pseudocheirus occidentalis
GAAGGAAGGAAGGAAGGAAGGAAGGAAGGGAGGGAGGGAGGGAGGGAGGGAGGGAGGAAGAAAGGAGAGAAGAGGCGAGAGAGGGAGGGAAGGAAGAAGGAAAGGAGGGAGGGATGGAGGAGGGAGGAAAATCACTTATTAAGTGTTTACTATGCACCAGGCATTGGTCTAAGCACTGAGTATACAAATATAGGCAAGCAAAAGAATCCTGTCCTTCAAGGGAATGTACATTCTAACAAGGGAGGACAACAGGTATAGCAAAATTAGAGTTGGAAGGGTACTGAGAGGTTGGTCCAGAACAAACATAGTAGTATGGTTTGGAGGTGCCAGGGCTTGGTGGTCTACTCAGGACAAACTAAAGTAAAAGCTTACCTCTAAAGGTCCAAACCCATATGAAAGTATTTCATTGAAGAAAACACAAACTTAACAATTGCATCTCATAATAGGAATATATTAAATTCCTTGGGGAAAAAAGAGTGGAAGAATGGATAAAAATAATGATAATTTATTGCATATAATAAGCACATGTAAAGTATATAGAAACATGAAAATGATGGGAGATGGATAAAAATCTGTTATGTATGCTCAAAATAATTCTAAAAAAAAACTGCAAATCATGATCTCAGAAAAAATGCAGCAAGAAAAAAAGGACATGTGGGTGGGTAGGTGGCGCAGTGAATAGAGCACCTGGCCCTGGAGTCAGGAGGACCTGAGTTCAAATATGACCTCATACACTTAACACCAAAACTAGCCATGTGACCTAGGGCAAGTTACTTAACCCCAATTGCCCTCCAAAAAGCAAAAAAAAAAAAAAAGAAAGAAAGAAAGAAAAAAGAAAAAATGAAAAAACCAGGGCCACTAACCCATACATAAGTCTCTCTGTAGGTCACAGGTTAACTTAGAAATCCACACAGAAAATCCAGGATTTTGTGTGCCATAGGCAGGTCATATATTTGACAGCTTTCAAAAACAACCCACACAGACATATGTATCTTAATTGAGCACATATATCTTGCAAATGGAAATAGCATTAATGATCCATCTGTTTCTCCACTATATCTTAAGGATTAAGGTGGTGTATGGGGTATTTAAGGAGGACTAGCACCTGTGTGGAGAGGACTTATGAGCCCTTTTTAGGGCTGCTCACCTACCTTTGGTGTCCATCCGTCACCCAACTCTCTTCTATGGCTCCAAGAAGCTGTAGCATATGCAGCAGTCACTAGACGTAAAATCATCTTGGCAGATGGGCTAAAGCTGAGAGTAGCCCACAGATCTCAACTTATTGGTGACTCCTGTAGGGAGATGTCTACCCCAAGCATGTGACGACTGTCCCTGGAGGAACTGACAGATGAGGACAATTTGTTACAATGGCCATGAAGGTAACTGAAGCAGGCGCCATGGAGCACTTAGAGCTTGGTCAGACATCTAAGACACCATGTCATCCACTGCATCCTAGGCCATCACCAGTTGTCTTGCCTTTTATCTTGCCACTGGACCTTGATGACTGGAAGGCAGAGTGAGACTGAGGACTTTGTATAACTCTGCCTCACTTAAATCCAAGTTACGTGCAAGTCAAGACATCACCCAATGACATCATTGGTACCCTTCCAAAAAGAGGGACAGAGGACCAACAACAACAAGAATCAAAAGCCTTTCCATAAGATTTGCAAATGAAACTTCCTGCATCTTTTGTGTTTCCCCACTCACCATTAGAATGTGAGTCCCTTGGAAGCAGAAAATGTCTTCCTTTTCTATTTATATTTAGAGCATTTAGCACATGCTTTGCCCATGGTAAGCATTTAATAAATGCTTTTTCATTCATTTTATTCATTTATCAGAGAAAATTGTTTCAAATATTTTCCTAATTAATGATTTCCTTCTAATTAAAATTGCACTAATTTCATTGGTTCATATATTTTCTATTTTTCATAATCAGAATTGTCATTTCTGAAGAGGTTAAGCCTAAAATGTAAGGGGTTAGGGTTAGGGTTGCTCTGGAGACCCCAAAATACCAACACATCGGGTCCTGTCAAATGAATTTGACTCAAGTCTTCTCAGCCAAAGAAAAGCAAAATTTATTAAAAGTTCATTAAAAGTTCATCATATTTAGTAGACTCTTAAGGAGCCTAGTATCTGTGATGGTTACCTTGGGAAAGCAGGACAGAGTAAATCTGTCCCAGAGTAAGTCTGTCCTAGGTCATTCTATGGTGCTCTCACACACACACAGGCAAAAAGGGATCTTATGTATAGAAAGGTTGTGGGAGAAATCTAGGGGTGGTTTGGAGGAGGAGTTAATGAGGTCAGTGAGTGATTAAGGGTGGGAAGTTGTTGGAGTCTACCTGGAGCAAACAGACAATGATGGGCTGGGCCAGTTCAAGGGTGGACTGATATTTTGATAGGCTCAAGGGTGTGAAGTAGATGGACAATGGAGGTCTAGGCTAGTAACAGAGGTCTGGGCAGAGCCACAATGAAAAGCTTATGGCTTCATGCAAATGCCTCATCAAGTGGGAAGATTCAGTCAAAGTTCAAGGGGTTTCCCAGAGCCTGCACCTCAAAGATTCAAGGAGAGCTCAAGGGGGTTCTCAGAGACTGCACCTTATCAATTTCCTCTCCTAAGAGACCCTTGTTTGGTCAGGAACTCTTCTCCTGTCCATAGTTGTGAAAGATATTTCCTTCCCAGCTCTTCTAATTTGTTTATGAGATGATCTTTTACATTTAGGTCATGTATCCATTTGGAGCTTATTGCAAAACATGCTATGACTTGTTCATCTAAGCCTAATTTCTCCCAGAAATTAAACAGAAAGAAGACATTCACTGACTGAAATTTTACTTTAAATTTAAAATAAGAAAAAAAAAAAGAAAAGGAATATGATCAGCACTAGAAATTTATCACCGAAGTGATTTCATCCATTTCTCTAACACTCCTTTCTTCATTTGGTCCAGATCCTGGCAGCTAGTTCTGATACTTTCTCCCCCTCCTTTCGATCCCTGCCTTCATGGTTCATCCTTCAAAATTAAAGATTGTCTTGCTATAGTTTTGGGGAATTGTAGCAATTCCTTCCCCAATTTTACACTCTCTCTTGAACCCTTAAAACCTTGTTTAAAGCTTGTACCATCTCCCTGTTTCCCCATTGAGTTTAGTGTATTTCTACACTGACTTGTTTTCATTAATATGCTCACACCCTAGATAACAGTGAAGTTTATGACAAAGGTAAAGGAGAGTCATTGAGTTGTGTCTGACTCCTGGTGACACCATTTGGGGTTTTCTTGGCAAAGATACCGGAGAGGTTTGCCATTCTCTTCTCCAGTTCATTTTATAGCAAAGGAAATACAGGAAAACAGGGTTAAGTGACTTGTCCAGGATCACACAGCTACTTAGTGTCTGAGATGAGTCTTTCTAACTCCAGGGCTAGCTCTCTATCCATTGTACCACCTAGCTGCCCCATGGTAAGCACATAATAGATGCTTAATAAATGTTTCTTTCCTACCTTGTTTTTTGCTAATGATAGTATTTTTTTTAACTTGAGAGCTCTTGATTTTCACTATGACCTTCCTGGTTGTTTTCAATTTCAGGAGATGATCTATAGATTCTATTTTCACTTTTCCCTCCAGATCCAATAAATCTGAGTATTTTTTGTTTTTTTCAGGTTTGTTTGTTGTTGTTTTGTTTTTTTGTTTTTTGTTTTTTTTGCTTGGTCAGGGTTTTAAGGGAATCGAATGAATCTAGATTATTATGCTCAACCTATTTCCCAAAAGTCAGGTTTTTTTATAGTTAATATGTTATGTTATGTTATGTTATGTTATGTTGTATTATATTATATTATATTATATTATATTATATTATATTATATTATATTATATTATATTATATTATATTATATTATATTATATTATATTATATTATATTCTCCCCTAATTTGTTTTCAGTCTTTTGACTTTCTTAAACTATTTTTTGTTGTTTCATGAACAAACCCAGTTTTATTTGTCCCATTCGCTTTTCTGTAACATCCACTTCTTTGATAAGGTTTTCTGCTTTCTTTTCTAAGATATTTCTTCTCTTTCCAATTTTTTTCCTCAAGAACTGTACTTCCAGTTACAATGTTACTCTTTAATCTTTTGCTTAATTTCTTTTGGCCATTCTTGGAGTCCTTGTGGCCAAGTCATTCTTTTCTCTGAACCCCACTCCATCCCTACCCCTTGTACCTTACTATGGATTTTCTCTCTTCTGGTTTTACCTCATAGGTTCCTATTAACTCAGTACTTCTGTTCTTTTTCTTTTTTTGTATCTCTGTCCTTTGTTTCTGGATTAGTAGTTGGTGCAACAGCCAGACTCTGTCCCCTCCAATACTCTCGGATGGTTTAGGGAGACCCTGCTTTCTCTTGTGCCCTCAGTGGTCAGAAAGTCCAAAATGGACTTTCCAAGGGCAGTTCTGAGTCCAGGCCCTGCCCTCTGATAAAGTCCTTGACTTCTCTGTCTCTTAACTCATCACAGATTTTAGCCTTAGCTGTTCTCTGTCTTTTTTTCCTACACAAACTCCAAATGGGAATTGGATCCATCCCCTGATATAACCCTGACAGCCCCCAACCAGATGTTCTAGATAGAACCAATCCCAGGCCTCCTGAAAGATCCATAGTCCTAGATGGCCCTGTTGCCTTGCCTTTTGCTGTGGCACTGTTAGGAGCACGGGTTTCTAGCCTTATATGGGGTCTTCTAGTTCCAGTGTTGCCTAAGCCCTGTGCTGACCCTGTCTCTTGTTGTTCAAGCACAAGCTGTCTGGCAGCTGCACTGACTTTGTCTCCTGCTGTGGACGCTGGCTTCAGGCCTTTTGGAAGATCACAGAGTTTATAACTGCCCAGCCCAATCTCTCTGTGCAATGAGCTATGGGGGTGACACTGTCCCCTGCTACTCTGACAGACCAGCAGTGCTGAGATTCTTCTGGCTTTAGACCCCAGCTCACTTGGTTCTGGCTTCCTTCTCCCCTGACTTACATCTGTTCTGAATCCCCACAGACTTCTGGCAATAGACAGGATAAATAAACTCAGTTCTATTTCTCTCTTTTCAAAGAAATCATTCTTCAAACTGGAGCATTTTTAGAACTTTGCTAGAATGCTTTGAGGGGAATTGGTCTTCTCTAGGATCTTCCGTATTTCCATTCTAACTAGAAATCCCTTCACATTACCCTTAAAAATATGTTGACATTTATCCTCAAAATTTCTGCCTATATATAAACAAGCCTAGGATTGAATCTGAGTCCTTTAATGCACTGACAGAATAGCAAATGCTGATCCATTAGGATCTAAGATATATCAACAGACCACTTCAGTTTCTTTGTCACTGAATCCAAGTAAAGGAAGCCTAAGTGAACACAAAATATAATTGTGGTTTGAATGAAATATCTTACATGTCACTGGTGAGAGACACTGGTCTGTATATACAGAGCAGTGGACTAGCACCCATAAAACCAAATAAAGAAGTGGGAGGGAGATGGAAGAGAGGAGTTATTTATCAAAGGAATTAATGCTATATGAATAAAACAATGTTACCAAGAGAATCTTTTGTTCTAGAATCCCCAGAATCTCATACCTGCTCACTCAATCAAACATAGAATGAAGGAAAGATAATTAGATTTAGAATAAAGAGACACAGGGTCTAGTCCTAAGATCATGGGATTGTAAACACAGTACTGGAAGGGACCTTAAGGATTCTGTATTACAATCATCCTATTTTACAGATGAGAAAATATGCCTCACTGATGACAGCTATTGACCAGTGAAATCGTGAGTGATGATATAGGCTTTTGGGGAGTATGCTTAAATCCCAGAATATTTTTTAAAAGGAAGGTCCCCCTGCCATAGAGTTGAAATGCTGAAGCTTGAATTTCAGAATGTATTTCTAAATAATATGGTGTCCTTGAATAAAATTATGTCACGAAGACCAGTATTTTCATCTACAAACAAATTGACTGGTACATTATTTTTTTTTTACAAAAGACAATTTTAAAAAATAATTCTACCTATTGAAATGGAGCCACCTTGTCCATAAAGTTACCCCTCCTCCATTCTGACCCTTCACCAGCAACATGATCTCTTTCTTTTCACTTGTCCACATCACTCTGTTTGAACCTTTCCATTACACTTGTAACAGTCTAATTTGAATGATAGTTTTCTGTGTATTTTTCTCATTTGCTCCCAATACAATTACCCCAACCAAGTTCTTGAATTCAAGTATAGCAAGTAGCTGGGTAGCTAGGTGGCAGAGAGGATAGAGGGCTGAGTCTGAAGCCAGGAAGACTCATGTTCCTGAGTTCAAATCTGGCCTCAGACCCTTACTAGCTGTGTGACCCTGGGCAAGTCACTTAACCCTATTTACCTTAGTTCCTCATATAAAAAAAATGAACTGCGGAGGAAATGGAAAACCACTCCCATATCTTTGCCAAGAAAACCCCAAATGGGGTCACGAAGAGTCAGAAATAATTTAAAAAGAACTGAACAGCAACAACATGACAAGGATACTCTGAGTCAGGCAGGTTACATCTCCCCGTAGGGTTCTAAGATACCCTGAATGTTTGGGGTGTCTTTTCCATGTCTGCCACAGACGGTTGCCAGCCAGTTTTGAGATATTGTCCCTGACTTGTTAGCCTTTCCTTTGGTTACTGAGGAAGAGTGATGCCTGATGGAACTCAGTTCAAACCTTGGTTTCAGCAAGCCCATTGCAATGATAATGCTTATTTCCTAAAACATACTCTAATTTTAAAATTCCTGGAATAAATTTCATGATTTTTTTAGCTTCTCTTAAACTGGGTCTGAATTATGGCTTCTATGAACTAGTACTTCTATGGCTCCACTTAACACTAAATTATGTCTTCTCAATCATCAGTGCACCTAGAACCAAAGTTCTTAACCTGAAGTCTATGCACTTGAATATATTAAATATATTTTAATAACTCTATTTCAGTATGAGGGGTTTCCTTTGTACTCCTATGTGTTTTATTTTATTCACAAAAATGTCATTCTGAAAAGGCATCTGTAGTCTTCACTAGACTGTCACAGGAGTCCATGACACAAAAAAAGTTTCAGATTCCTGCCCTAGATCTTGACCAGCAATACCAGGCTTTGACCACATGGGAACAAGTTATTGAACAGATAAGAATTGGATAATGAATGAGAGTTTCTGTCACAAGAATTACATGGGTAAAGGGGAAAAAAGAGATAGAGATTTTTTTAATTGACCTTTCAGAACTATAATAAAGAGAACACAGTTCCCAGAGAACCTCCATGCTTTCAATGAGACCATACAGAAAGTCTATTAAGAGTTGCCTATATTTTTATGCCTTATGTCTGATTGGTCTTGGAATACTTAGAGGAATAAGGCAGGAAAGAGGCAGAATGCTTTTCAATTCAATAAAAAATTATTCAGCAATTGTTATTTTCAGAAAACTGGGCTAAGTGCTATAGGAGACCCAAAGTTTATATAAGAAATGGCACCTTCCCTCATGGAGCTTAAAGCACAGTAGGGAACTATGATACATACATATACATAGCACATAGGGGGAACTCTCTAAATCACAGGGTAGGTCTCTCAAAGATTAGTTGCTCTAGCAAGGTGCTCTATGAGTCTTCAGACCCTAACATCTGTAACTCATGAGCCCCTACTAATGTGCTTACTTTTATTATTGTTTTTAATAAATACTCATTTTATTATTTATATTTATTATATTTAATTTTATTATTTTAGGTATTATAGACTATATAATTAATTATACAATAATATAGAATTATGATTAATTTTAATAATACTTTTAATACTTGGCAGAGCCAAGATAGAGTAAAGGAAAAACTATAGATCAGCTCTCAATATTCCCCTCCAAGAGGCTTTAAAACAGCATTTTAAATAGAATTCTATAGCTGGTCAGAATGAGACTTTTTTCCGATTTAATACAACTTAGGTCAGACAGAGAGGTCTGTGACACTAGCCCATCTGGCGGCAACACTAGCTACAGAAGCAATGATAAAAGCAGCAGAACCTTCAGGAAATTTCAAACCAGAGATGGTGAGGGGATTGAACAACTGGTCAGAAAGAAATTAGAGGGACCCTTATGCTAGCACTGGGTGCAGGACCTGATATTGTTTGGCAACTCCATGACCCATATCATAGACTTCTAGGTAGCAGTTAACAGGGAAGGTATCACAGTCTCTGAATATTATTCATGGCTGCAAGGGATGAGGGGTCTTCCTGGGTAAGGACTAGAGTGTAGACCAGGAGAGCAGTGACCACACCTCTCCTCAAAGTATACCACCTTGGAAAAAGGTTCTAAAGATGCCAAAATTTAACATAGTGTCCCATCCCAAACCCAGAAACAAAGCTCAATTTTAACATAAATTTCAAAGTAAAAAAAAAAAATAGGCTGGAAAAATAAGCACACAACATAAAAGAACTTGATTACAAAAAAGTATGACAGAGAGGATCAAAACATAAATCCAGAAGAAGACAATGATTTCAAGACAGCTATAAACAAAGCTTTGAAGGAAAGACAAAATCTGCACATTGGACATGTGCCAAACAAGAATTCTTGGAAAAGCTTAAAAAGTATTTTCAAAATCAAATAGGAGTGGTAGAGGAAAAAATCGGAAAAGAAATGAGAGAGATGTAAGAAAACTATAAAAAGACAAGTTTTAACAGCTTGGTAAAAGAGGCACAAAAAAATACTGAAAAAAATAACACCTTATAAAACAGCTGGCCAAATGTTAGAAGAGATACAAAATTTCACTGATGTGAATGATTCCTTAAAAGGCAGAACTGACCAAGTGGAAGCAGCTCACTGAAGAAAATAATACCTTAAAAATTAGAGCTGGGCAACTGAAAGCTAAATGACTCCATGAGACATCAAGAAAGAATAAAACAGAGTCAAAAGAATGAAAAAATAGAAGAAAACATGAAATATCTCAGAAAGAAAACAACTGACCTGGAAAACAGACTGAGGAGAGATTTTAAAATTATTGGACTATCTGCAAGCTATGATCAAAGAAAGAGCCTAGATGACACATTTTAAGAAATCATCAAGGAAAATCTGCCCTGATATCCTAGAGCCAGACCATAAAACAGAAATTGAAGTAATGCACCAATCACCTCCTGAAGAAAGATTCCAAAATGAAAATTCCCAGGAATGTTATAACCAAATCCTAGAGCCCCTGCATCAAAGAGAAAATACTTCAAGCAACTAAAAAGAAACTATGGCATCACAGGCAGGATCCCAAAGATTTAACAGCTTCCACATTAAAGGAACATAGGACTTGGGATATAATATTCCACAATGCAAAGGAGCTGGGATTACAACCAGGAATAACTTACCCATGAAAACTGAATATAATCCTTCAGGAGGAAAATGGATGTTTTAATGAAATGGAGGATTTTTCAAACATTCCTGGGGAAAATACTAGATTGAATAGAAAATGTGATTTTCAAATATAAGACTCAAAAGAAGCATAAAAAGGTCAACACAAAAGTGAAACTTCAAGAGATTCAATAAGATCAAACCATTTATATTCCTATATAAGAAGATAATACATGTAACCCCTAAGAACTTCATCATTATTAGAGCAGCTAAAAGGACTCTGCATAGACAGAGGACACAGGAGTGAATCAATTATGTTGAGATGATCTCAGAAAAAATGGATGAGCAAGAAAGAGATATGCTCTGGGAGAAGGGGGAAGGGAGAATAAGAACAAGTGAAATTATCTCATATAAAAGAGATGTGCAAGGAAGTATGAGGGGGGAGTAATGCATGAAACACTCTTATTGGGGCGGCTAGGTGGGGCAGTGAATAGAGCGCCAACCCTGGAGTCAGACAGACCTGAGTTCAAATCTGGCCTCAAATAATTTACAGAAAAAACTAGCTGTGTGACCTTGTGCAAGTCACTTAATCCCAATTGCCCTCCAAAAAGGAAAAAAAAGAAACACTCTTATCTAAGTTGGCTCAAAGAGGGAAGAATATGTATACACATTCAAATGGGTATAGCTATCTATCTTACCCAAAAAGGTAGTAAGAGTTGAAGGAGATAAGAGAAAGGTGTAGGGAGGTGATAAAAAGCAGGGCAGAGGAGAGAGACAATGGTCACAAATAAAACTGAGTTTTGAGGAGAGACAAGATAAAAGAAGAAAGAGAAGAATAAACAGAAGAAAATAGGATGGAAGGAAATGCACAATTAGTAATCATGGCTGTGGGTCTGAATGGGATGAACTCACCCATAAAACAAAGCAGGTAGCAGAATAAATTGGAAACCAGAATCCAAAAAAGACATACACAGAGTTAAAATAAGGCACTAGAATAACTATGCTTCAATTGAAGTAAAAAAAAGGCAGGGGTTAGCAGTCATGATCTCAGATAAAGCAAAATTTTAAAATGACCTAGTTAAAAGAGATAAGCAGAGAAACTACATCTTGCTAAAAGGCACTCTAGACAATGAACTAATATCATTACTAAAACATACATGAACCAAACAGCATAGCATCCAGGTATTTGAAGGAAAAGTTAAATGAGTTACAAAAGGAGATAGAGAATAAAACTATACTAGTGGAGGACCTCAACTTCAGAGTAAGATAAATCTAGCTATAAAATAAATTAGAAAGAAGCTAAGCAAATAAATACAACTTTAGAAAAACTAGATATTTTAGACCTCTGGAGAAAACTGAATAGGAATTGAAAGAAGTTTACCTTCTTTCAGTAAAATAAAAACAAAATAAAAACTTCACAACCAAATGCAAAAAAGCAGAAATATTAAATGTTCCCTTTTGGAGCATAATGCAATAAAAATTACATTCAGTAAAAGACCTTGAAAGCATAAATTAAAAATTAACTGGAAACTAAAAAATCTAATCCTAAAGAATGAGTAAATCAAAGAATAAATCATAGAAATTATCAATAATTCCATTAAAAAGAATGACAGCAATGAAGCAACATACAAAAATGTATGGGATGAATTGAGGAAAAAAAATTTGTAGGCACTTTTTTTCTTTTGAAAGAACACTGACAGAGAGGGTGGAGCCAAAATGTCAGAGTAAAGGCAGGGACTCTCCTGACTCTGCCTCAAACCTCTCCAAATACCTATTTTTAAAAATGACTCTAAACAAATTCTAGAGCAGCAGAACCCATAAAAAGACAGTTTGAAACATATTTCTAGCCCAAGACAACCTGGAAGGTCTACAGGAAAGGTCTGTTGCACCAGACTGAGATAGGAGCACAAGCCAGCACAGACAGGGCCCCAGCAAACCCAGAGCAGGCTTCAGCAGACTGAATCACTGGCAGCTATGGTGATTTCCAGACTTCTCAGCCCACAAATGCCAAAGACAACTAAGAGGGTCAGTATGAAAGGGTTGTTGGATCTAGGTGAAAGAGGAGCACAGTCCAGCTCTGGCCCCAGCAAACCAGGAGCAGGCCTGTAGAACAACTGAATCAGCAACAGCAGAAGTGGTGGGAGCTATTTCTCGACCTCTCAGTCCACAAATAGTAAGAGGATCAAACAACTGGTCAGAAAGAGATTACTGAGGTCTCTTTGCTAGCACTAAGGCAGGACTTTGTTGCTTTGCCCACACTTGGATCTGGGTCGTGGTCCTGAGTGGCAGTCCTGGGGCAAGAAGGAGCACTGGCATGACAGAGCTTGTGGCAGCAGTAGAGAGGGGACCTTCCTCACAGTTCGAGGAAGAAAAGAGTGCTTATGGTTGCTCAAAAAACAGAGCACAGACCAGGAGAGTAAACACCTCTCCTTAGACCATACCACCTTGGAAGAACTGAAAACTTACAGGTCCATAGAATTATCTCTGAAAACAGCTGCATAAAACCCCTGAAGCTTGGGACAATTTGCACTTCACACTGGAAGCTGAGCCCACCTTAACAAGGAGTTAAAAAGTCAAATAATAAGCTGGGAAAATCAGCAAACAACATAAAAAAACTCAAGACTATAGAAATTTACTTTGGTGACAAGGAAGATCAAACATATACTCAGGTAAAGACAATCAAGTCAAAGCTCCCACATTCAAAGCCTCCAAGAAAAATATAAATTAGTCTCAGGCTATGGAAGATCTCAAAAAGGATTTTGAAAATGAAATAAGAGAAGGCAAGGAAAAATTGGGAAGAGAAATGAGAGTGATGCAAGAAAATCATTAAAAATGAGTCAAAAGCTTTTGAAGACCCAAAAAATACTGAAGAAAATAATGCTTTAAAAACAGACTAGACCAAATGACAAAAGAGGTCCAAAAAGCCAATGAGGAGAAGACTACCTGGAAAAATCAGAATTGACCAAACAGAAAAGAAGGTCCAAAAGCTCACTGAAGAAAATAATTCCTTCAAAATTAGAATGGAGCAAATGGAAGCTAATGACTCTATGATAAATCAAGACATTATAAAACAAAACCAAAAGAAAGAAAAAATAGAAGACAATATGAAATATCTCACTGGAAGAAACAATTGACCTAGAAAATAAATCTAAGCAAGATAATTCAAAAATTATCGGACTATCTGAAAGCCATGGTCAAAAACAAGAGCCTAGACATCATCTTTCAAGAAATTATCAAGGAAAATTGCCCTGATATTCTAGAACTAGAGGGGACAATAGAAATGGAAAGAATTCACGAATCACCTCCTGAAAGAGATCCCAAAAGGAAAACTCCTAGGAATATTGTAGCCAAATTCCAGAGTTCCCAGGTCAAGGAGAAAATATTGCAATCAGTCAGAAAGACACAATTCAAGTATTGTGGACCCACAATCAAGATAAATAAGATTTAGCAGTTTCTACATTAAAGGATTAGAGGGCTTGGGATATGATATTCTTGAGGGCAAAGGAGGTAGGATTAAAACCAAGAATCAACTACCCAGCAAAACTGAATATAATCCATGAGGGGGGAAAATGGATATTCAATGAGATAGAGGGAATTTCATGCATTCTTGAGAAAACGCCAGAGCTAAATAGAAAAACTGACTTTCCAGTTTTAAATTCTACATGGAAGCTACAGATAAATGTTTCTCTCCACATATTATTATGATTTTCTTGCTCAACATGTGAATTCTTTTAGTAACTGTTTCCATTGTCAATAAAATTGATTTCTACTAACATAAAAAAATTGACTTCAAATTCAAGACTCAAGAAAAGCATGAAAAGGTAAACAGCAAAGAGAAATCATAAGAGATTTATTAAAGTTAAATGTTTTATACTCCCTCATGGAAAAGTGGTATTTGTAACTCATATGTGTGTGTGTATATATATATATATATATGTATGTATGTATGTATGTATGTATGTATATGTATATAGGCAGAGGGCACAGGTATGAGTTGAATATGAAGGAATGATATCTAAAAAAACAAAATTAAGGGAGGAAAGAGGAATGTACTTGGAGAAAGAAAAAGGAAGCAGTAGAATGGGGTAAGTTATTACACATAAAAAAGCAAGAAAAAATTTTACAGTGGAGGAGAAGAGGGGGGAAATGGGAGAGAATGAGTAAACCTTACTTTCATGAAAATTGACGTAAAGAAGAAATAACATATACACTCAATTGGGCATAGAAATCTATCTTACCCTACAGGAAAGTAGGGGGGAGGGGATAAGACAAGGAGGGGGTGATAGAAGGGAGGGAAGGTTGGGGGAGGGGGTAATCAGAAGCAAACACTTTTGAGGAGAGACAGGGTGAAAGGAGAAAATAGAATAAATGGGGGGCAGGATAGGATTGAGGGAAATAAAATTAGTCTTACACAACATGACTATTATGGAAGCATTGTGCATGATGGGACATGTATAATCTATATAAAATTATTTGCCTTCTCAGTGAGGGGGTGTGAGGAGGGAGAAACAGAGAGAATTTGGAAGTCAAAGTTTTAAAACAAATGTTAAAAATTGTTTTTACATGTAACTGGGGAAATAAGATACCTGAGGATTAGTCAGAAGCAAAATACTTTTAAGGAGGGACAGGGTGAAAGGAGAGACAGAAAAGAATAAACAGGGGTAGAGGGAATAGGATGAAGCAAAATATAGTTAGCAATATTAACTGTGAAAAAAAATTGAAGCAAATTTCTCTGACAAAGGCCTCATTTCTCTAACATATAAAGAACTCTGTCAAAATTATAAAAATAAGAGCCATTCCCCAATTGATAGATAGTTAAAAGATATAATTAGTATTCTGATGAAGTAATTACAACTATCTACAGCCATATAAAAACATTAGTATTGATTGGAGAAATGCAAATTAAAAACAATTCTGAGGCATTACCTCATACCTAATAGATTGGCTAATAGGACAGAAAAGGCAAATAACAAACATTGGAGGGGATGATGAGACATTTATATACTATTGTTGAAGTTATGAACTCATTCAATCATTCTGTGAAACAATTTGGAACGATGCCCAAAGAACTATGCAACCATGCATACCCTTTGACTTAGCAATATCACTACTAGGTCTGTACCCCAAAAGAGATTAAAAAAAGGAAAAGGACCTGTATGTACAAAAATATTTATAACAGCTCTTTTCTGGGGGTAAAGAATTAGAAATTGAGGGGATGCCCATTAATAGGGGAATAGCTGAACAAGTTGTGGTCTGTAATTATGATGGAACACTATTGTACTATAAGAAATGATGAGCATAATGATCTCCAAAAAAACTGGAAAGACTTGCATAGATTGATGCAAAGTGAAATGTACTGAGTACAAAGTAATAGGAATGTTGCAAGATTATCAGCTGTGAATGACTTGGCCATTCTCAGGAATACAATGATCCATGACAACTCTTAAGGGCTTCGGATAAAATATGCTATCCATCCCAGAGAAACAACAGTTGGTATCTGAATACAGATTGAAGCATACCTTTTTTTTTTAACTTTCTTCATTTTTGTTGAGTTTTTTTTTCATTGAGTTTTTTTTCTTCTTTCACAATGTGACTACTATGGATAGGTTTTGCATGACTACACATGTATGACTGATATAGCATTGCTTGCCTTCCCAATGAGTAGGGAGAGAAGGGAGAAAATTTGAAACTCAAAGTTTTAAAAAACAAATATAATAAAATGTTTCTACCTGTAACTGGGAAAAAATTAAATACTAAATAAATAAAATTTTGAAGACAGTTTCTCAGATAAAGGTCTCATATCTCAAATATATAGAGAATGCTATTAAATTTATAAGAATGTGTCACTACCCAATTAATAAATTGTCAAAGGATATGAAGAGGTAATTTTTATGAAGAAATCAAAACTATACATAGTTATATAAAATACGCAAATTGTTATTAATTAGAGAAATGCACATTGAAACAACTTTGAGATATCATTTCACACCTATTAGGGTGCCTAAATGATACAAGGGGAAAATTAGAAATGTTGGAGGGGATGTAGAAAAAATGGCACACTAATAAATTAGAAACTGTAAACTGATCCAACCAGTTTGGAGAGCAGTCTGGAATTATGCCCTAAAAGTTATAAAACTCTGTATACCCTTTGACATAGCAACACCCTTATTAGTTCTATTTCCCAAGGTGATTAGGAAAAAGGGGGGGGGAAATTACATGTTCTAAAAGAACTAGAAAATGAGGGGTGTCCCATCAAACGGGGAATAGTTAAACAACTTGTGGTATATGAGTGTGATGGAATATTGCTGCGCTATAAGAAATGATGAACTGGTTGATTTTAGAAAAACATAGAAAGACTTGAAGGAAATAATGAAGAGCGAAATAAGCAGAACCAAATGAATGTTGTGTACAGGAATAGCAATATTTTTCAAAGAACTGTGAACAACTAAGTCATTTTGGGTATTATAAATACTCAAATCAATTGCAAAGAACCTATGAAGGGAGATGCTATCCATCTCCAGAGAAAGAACTGATAAAAAGAAGTATTTATAGCATGGTTGTGTGTGTCTCTGTGTGTGTGTGTGTGTGTGTGTGTGTGTGTGTGTACATCTGCTTCTAATGTTGGCCTTCTCTAGAATGTACTGGGGAAGGAGGGAGAAAAAAATTAAAAGTGCACAGCAGAGAACAAAAGAAAACTCAGAAGGAAGCACAGAAAAGCAGGGTAACTGAAAGCAATGAGTAGTATTCATTACATAGTTTTGTTTTGTTTTTAAACTGTGAAATGGAGATTCATGGTTTCTTATTGAATCCTCTGTACTGTGCTATGTTGATGGAAATGTTTGGGGTTTTTTATTTTTTGTATTTAGATTCAAAATGAATAAAAAATTATGGGATGCAGGCAAAGCAACACTTGAGAGAAATTTTGTATCTCTAAATGTGTATATCAATAAAAAAGAGAAAGAACAGATCCATAAATTGGGCATGTAACTAACAAAAAACTAGAAAAATAACAAATTTTAAATCTCCAATTAAAATCCAAAACAGAAATCTGAATAATTAAAGAAGAATGGACACATGTAGGGAACATGCAAGGAGAGGCATATACACACAGGGAACATGTATGACAATAGCAACCATAGAAAATGGCACATGTATGCTTAGAGAGGACAGACTTCAGTCTTAAGACTCTGAAGTTATAGGGTTTCCTGTCAGTTTTCTGAAGGTGTGGTCTCTTCTGGTGATACCATCACACTACTTCCGCTGATCCTAGTCCCTCACTAAATCACCACTGCTTGTGGTCTCCTTCCAGATGTTATCAGGCATGGCCCTACCATGCATACAGGTGTGAAGTTTCTCTTTGCATCCATTTTATGGTTCATTAGAAATCTTCATCTGTTTCTTATTTTAAAAAGTTCTGGCCTCTGATGTAGTCTTTCAGCTACAAGCAGAGGGTTTTTAATAGCTCTTTCAGAAAAGCAAGAATTTTGCCTGAGAACAGCAAATAAAAACAAAAACAAAAACAAAAACAAGAAAAAAACCTCCGGAGGGGTTGGGAAGGGGGGGGGGGGGTGTGGAATCTTCCTGGCCTTTTTGTCTCCCTTGTGGAATGACCTATCTTTGTTCCCTTTATAGTCTTGGCTCAGGCTCTCATCTCCAGAAAACAAGCTCTTTATAACAAAGATGAAGGTTAACTAAGATCTTGAGGCTTAACCTTTACTTTGGACAATGTTTCTTGGTTATCATGCTTGGGGTTTTCCCAAACAACTTCATTCCAAGTCAAGGTGAACCTTACATGCCTTATAATGGGTATTCACCCCAGAACTACCAAACCACTCTGGAGTTCAAGGTTCCCGAGTTTTCCAACCCTACAACTCTTGTGTTCTCCCAGATAGATGAATGGGTAAGGAGAAGGCACTGAAATAGAGCTGAGCCCAAAAGGTAGTCATTATTCCATCTACCTCCCCAGTCACATTCCTGGTCTTCCATAGGGCAGGCCAGTCAAAGCTAAGAGAGATTTCCTGAAGAAGCTAGCATTTAATGTTCATTTAAGTTTCAAAAAGATGGGGAGGAATCAACAGGCAAAGAGGAAAATGGAAAATATTCTAGGCACTGGGTATAGCTTATCATAAGAATAACAGCTTGCTCCCCAGTTAGCAAGATTCCAAAGGTCTTCTAAGGGACTTTCCCTACTTATGTAGCCTGAGTGCTGTTAAATTCCAGTTCTGGACAGCCCTGATCTGGGGGTGGGGGTGGGGGTGAGAAGCCCCAGAAATCCCAAGCTCTGTCTGCTTCCTCCCTTTGGATGGATTATGTCCTAGATCTCACTCAGCCTTCTGGTCCTTATCAGGGTAATGTCAGGGGCAGTTCACAGTGGATCTCTGGATATAAAGCAGTAACAATGAATATAACACAGTGATATCAAATCTTTGCCCCTTTCAAGTATCTCTGTTGAGATATTGCTCCCTCTTTCAAGGGGGCTGGATAAGAACTCTACCTTACCTTAATTCAGGGACTCAGGGTTGCCACTAAGTTGGCTAAAGGTTTCCTTTCTCCAAGGTAAATTCACCCTCCCAGTTTTTATATAGACACTTTCACCTTCCCTGTGTTTTCAGAAAGTAAGGCACCTACTAATATTTCCCTCCTTTTGTTCTTTAAGCCCTCTTTGTAAACAAGTTATCCAAATCATGTGGGTAAAGGAAACCTGCCAATTGTTCCTCCAATGCATATGAGAGCCCTTTGAAGGGACCGGGGGCCCCTTAATCCAGATAACTGCACAAGAGTAAGAAAGCAGGGTGGCTGGAAAGGGTCAACTGAAACTGTCTACAAGAAGTCTGATCTTACTGAATTAGTCTTCCTGGAGGGCAGATGAAAGAAATCACTAGGCCGGAAAGGTATCCTCAACCACCAGCACCCTGCCTTTTCTGGGTGGCACTACTTTGTTATGGACAAGGACATACAACCTTAGAAGTTAGGGGTGTGACGTTAAAGCTTTTGTTTAGCAGAGACAACCTCATGCCCTAAGGTGGGGGAAGGGAGGGTCAATATAAGCAATCTGCAAGTTGGAAGCAGGTCAAGAGCAAAGTACAATATTTGGGCATGCCAAAGAGGAGCACCACTAGGCAAAAATAATTATCACACCTTTCACCCAATGCAACAACATGGTATCACAGGTCCCATGTCTGAATTAGTGCTAGACACACTCCCCATTCTCCTGAGAGTATCAACCTGGTTGTTCAGTTCAGCATAAGAGATACAATGATGCTGGCATGCCCCACAAAACTCTTGAGAGAAGAAGACTTCAGAAAAATTCTTCTATTGTTTCCTAACTCTAAAGAGGAAAGCTTACAATAGTCTAATCCTGTCCCTTCAATATCTCAGCCCTCTTGACCACACCCATGGCTATCACCCAGGAGTCAATGAAGATGAAGATCTTTTTGGTCTCATCCCTCAAAGCTCTCTCATAAACCAGGCACGTGACTTGCAGCTATACCAACAGGGAGTATTTAGCAAGATCTCCTTTCCTCAGAGTATCCCTATTACTGAATGAATGGCCATTAAGAACCGATTGCCCACACCTCCATAGCAGCAAGCAGGCCTCATGGTGACACAACAAAATGGGATCCTCTAAAGTATAGGTTCCCAAAAGGGTGATACCATTCCCTGGGTGGTATTACCCAGGGGGACAGTAGTAGCCTCAGGTACAATTTGGAGGCATTTAACAAAAATAAGGTGATGGTGGAAGTATAAAGAAAGAAGAGAAGAAAATTTTGAAAAACTGTTCATACATGTTTCATCTGTTGTATAACAGAGTTAAAGTCACACTGATTACATTATTTTCCAAATAAACACACAAAATGCAAGTTAAATGCAAGTCTGCCAATAGATCTTAATAAGCAAGTGTTGGCAGGCGAGCATGTCATGCATAGTTGGGAAGTCCAGCATTCATTGGCAGGAATATGTGTGTGTAATGACTTGTTTACAATACAATACAATAAAATACTGTTACATAACACAATATTGCATCATCAAAATTTCAATGAAGAAAAACCCCACAAATTTACAATAAATTATTAAATTTAAGATGCAATTTTCAAAAATGTTTATTTTTTAATGATGCAATTAAAAAACAGTAAAGGGTTGAAGAAAGTATATTTTGGGGTGGAGGACTGAGTATTATTTTTTAAAAGGGGACAGTAGGTCAAATAATTTTGAGAGCTTCTGATCTAAAGTCAGGTCCTCATAAGCAAGACCCATTTTGCAATACCAGAGGAGGTCCAATGGGAAGGTTGTAACTGGAGGCCCTAACCTAGTGGTGTGCTGGAACCCCTTTATGCCAGTTCACTAGAATCAATTGTTAAAAATTCAGTGAAAACATTTACACCTTAGAAATTTACAACCTGGAAAGACTTATATGAACTGATGCTGAGCGAAGTGAGTAGAACCAGGAGAACATTGCTTCCCAGTTAGCAAGATTCGAACGGTTTTCTAAGGGACTTTCCCTATTTACATAGCCTAAGTGCTGTTAAATTCCAATTCTGAACAGCCTTGATCTTGGGGTGGGGGTGGGGGTGAGAAGCCCCAGAAATCCCAAGCTCTGTCTGCTTCCTCTCTTTGGAAAGATTATTATTAAGCAATAACAACCACACTGTATGATGATTGACTCTGATAGACTTAGCCCTTCTCAGCAATGCAAGGACTTAAAACAATTCCAGGAGACTCATGATGGAAAATGTCATCCACATCCAGAGAAAGAACTGTGGAGTCTGAATACAGAGAGAAACAGACTGTTTCCTTTTGTTTTGTTTTGTTTTTTTTCTTTCCTCATGGTTTGTCCCATTCTAATTCTTTTATACAACATGACTAATGTGGTAATATGTTTAATAGAAATGTATATGTAAAGCCTCTATCACAGTGGTTCTCAACCTTCCTAATGCAGTGACCCTTTAATACAGTTCCTCATGTCATGGTGACCCCCCCCAACCATTATTGCTTTTGCTACTTCAGAACTGTAATTTTGCTACTGTTATGAATCATAATGTAAATATCTGATATGCAGGATGTATGTTCATTGTTACAAATTGAACATAACCCACAGGCTGAGAATCGCTGTATTAGGAGGTAAGTGTTGTTATCCTCATTTCACAGATAAGGAAACTGATGCAAACAGAGGCTAAGTGACCAACCCAAGGTCACACAGCTAGTAAGTGTCTGAGGCTAGATTTGAATTAACTTCTTCCAGAACACTATCCACTGTGCCATTAGTTTTTAAAAACTTGCTTTTGCTCTTTGGTCCATTCTCTACCAGAAAGAAGACCATTCTGAGCAACCAGACCATCGACATCCCAAACAATGTTGACATCTCTCTTAAGGGCTGGACAGCTATTGTGAAGGGACCCAGAGAAATCCTCTGCAGGGATTTCAATCTTATCAATGTTGAGCTCAGTCTCCTTGGAAAGAAGAAAAAAAGGGTCTGGGAGGACAAGTAGTGCGGAAATCAAAAAGACTTTGCAACTGTGAGCACAATCTATCGTCATGTACAAAGCATGATCAAAGACGTTACACTGGGTTTTTGTTACAAAATGAGGTCTGCGTAAGCTCACTTCCCAGTCAAGGTCGTTATTCAAGAGAATGGCTCACTTGTTGAAATCAGAAATTTATTGGGAGAAAAATATATCCAAAGAGTGTGCATGAGAACAAGTGTTGATTGTGCTGTTTCTCAAGGCCAAAAAGATGAGCTAATTCTTGAAGGAAATGATATTGAACATGTTTCAAACTCAGCTGCCCTGATCCAATAGGCCACCACGATCAAAACCAAGGATATCAGAAAATTCGGGGATGGCATCTATGTTTCTGAGAGAGGCACAATGCAACAAACTGATGAGTAACTTGGAAAAGATGCCAAAGGCTGCATACTAAAGAGTCAACACTTAGTCAAATGTCAAAATTAAAATACTTTTTGTCATTTGGAAAAAAAAACAAAACACCTTGCTTTTAACTTAATTCTCATCCTTTCTTAACCCTTCCTTCCATCTTCTGGCACTCACTCAGACTTGGCTCCCTCCTGATGACAGTCTCCCTGATCCCTCTTTCCAGCTCTGGTTGCACTTTCACTCACACCCCACCCCCATCCCCTGGTGTGAGACTTGAAACACTCCTTGTTCCCCATTGCCACTTCTTTTTTAGATTTTTTTTCATTTTTAATTTATAGAATACAACAAGAATTTCCCTAACATAGTATAAGGAAAAGATGATTGCACTTGAAACCGCAGATCTATCATGTGCAACTTACTATTCCTTTTAAATATATAATAAAGTTATCATAATTTTTTATTCCTTTCCCTCAAACTCGGTCTTAGAGATAGCTACCACTAGACACAGATAGATAGATAGATAGATAGATAGATAGATAGATAGATAGATAGATAGATAGATAGATGATAGATATAGTGTGTATATGCATATACATATATACACATGTATACACAATATAGATATATATATACATCTATATAAACAGATAGGTAGATAGTTAGATAGGGGGAGGATATATGGTGTGTATGTATGTATATGAATACATATACACACTATATGTATATACAGATAGATAGCTAGATAGATATAGTGTGCGTATGTATGTATATATATACACAATATATATCCATATATACAGATAGATAGATGAGAAAGAGAGAAACAGAGAGAGAGAGAGAGAGAGAGAGAGAGAGACTTACATATAGCTATATATCCAGCCCACTTCAGCTTTACACAAAGATGGTCATATTCTTAATTTTGTCATCACCCACCAATATTCTACTTCCACAAAGTTTTACAAACTCTGAAATTCCTTTATCTGATTATAATCTTTTATCATTTTTCTCTCTGCCTTACAACTTTGTTCTTCACCCTTTCCATGACCTTCAACCCTGACCTCCTCCCTGAATTCCTTCCCAGAACATCCCTTCTATACTGATTACACACTCCTCCCTTTCTCGACACCTTGGTAAACCAGCTGAACTTCTTCAACTTTGCACTATCCTTTACACAATAATGCCTTGCCCCTTATCATTTCTTGCCAAGCCTCAACTTTAGATGAGTCCCACAATTTGCCTCTTTAACTACTATGTTCAGCAAGAGAAAAATCTTGAAACCACTATGAATGTATGTTACATAATCGCAACTGGGCCCTCACTGCAGCAAGGCAAACCTTTCACAGCTAATCTAAATGATGCCTTCTCCCTTTCACCACAGGGGCTATTCTAGATCTATTCATCCCTTCTCAAACTTCCCAAGGCACTTCTATCCCCCACCCTCTCAGCTGATAAACTGCCTTCTGAAAAACGTCTGCTCATTTGTTGAGAGTTCTCTCTTCTCTCCTCCCATTCCTCCTCTTCCTTCTCCTCTCACATCACTCAGACATCTTCCTTCCCTATCTCCTCCTTTTCTCATCTTCACCCTTTCTCCTTGCCCATCTGTATACCCAGCTGATCTACACAGCCTCGCAGAGATTGGACTGGGGGAGCCATGCGGAGACACATGGGGAAGAGAAAAGACATCAGGACCTGCCTCATCTGAAACAAAAGACCCTCTTCCCCCCTGCCAGTGTACTCTGTGTGTGCTCATTCTTCCCGCTGACAGAGTGTGTATTTGTGGGACAGTGGGCCCTGGGTTTAGGGAGGTTGCCACTCTTCCAGTGTCATCTCAGAAAATGCCTTTGCTTTGAGCCAGTTATACCCTCCAAATTAATTGTAAATATAATGATGAGGGCTTGTGAGTTATGCTTTCAGGAGTCACAGAGAACCTTGGGCTCAAGGTAATAGGTATCTTCTAGTCTAGGAGAACCAAGGGGGCAGCTAGATGGAGCAGTGGATAGAGAGAGTGCTGGGCCCAGAATCAGGAAGACTCGAGTTCTAATCTGACCTTGGACACTTACTGAACTGTGTCTGAGCAAGTCACTTAACCCTGTGTGCCTCAGTTTCCTCATCTGTAAAATGAGCTGGAGAAGGAAATGGCTAACCACTCCAGAGTCTTTGCCAAGAAAACCTTAAATGTGGTCACAGAGAGGCAGACATAACTAAACAGCCACAGGAAAACCAACATGTGAAGGTCAGTTTGTGGGGAGGGAAAGGAGGATAAATCAGAAAAGGAATTACATTAACCTAAGTTGCAATTAGTTTTAGCTAGAACAAGTTATGGAGACACAGTAGCAGAGGGGGAAAGTACAAGAATCCTCCAGAATGTGAGGATCGAACTTCCTATTTGGCCTCTGACACTTATTACTGGTGTGACCTTGGGCAAGTCACTAAACTACCCTGAGTCTCAGTTTCCTCATCTGCAAAATGAAGAAGTTGGACTAGACAGCCTCTCAGGGTTCTTCTAACTTCAGCCATTTGATCTAATATATTGAATAGCATGATTGGAACAATTAGTTTATCTTCCCTCCAAAAAGTTATAGAAGATTTAAACTCTCACCCAAGAAGGAATTAGAACAAATAGGTAGCAATCATAGAATCTCCTATATTATCTCCAAAAACCCTGTTTCAGTCTTTCAGAAAAGTATTTGGAAAAATAGTTGAGGGAAAACGGCATTTATAACCATTTCAAAATTTCTCCCTCCCTCTATCCCCTCCCTATGTCTCTGTCTCTCCCTCCTTCTCTCTCTCTCTCTCTCTCTCTCTCTCTCTCTCTCTCCCCTCCCTCTTTCTTCCTCCTTTCCCTCCCTCTCTCTTTTTTCTCTCTCCCTCCTTCCCTCCTTCCCTCCCATTCCCTCCCTCCCTCCCTCCCTCTCTCTCTCCCTCCCTCTCTTTCTTTCTCCCTCCCTCTTTCCTTCCCTCTCTTTTTTTCTCTCTCCCTCTTTCCCTCCCTCCTTCCCTCTCTCTCCCTCCTTCTTCCTCTCCCTCTCTCTTTCTCTCCCTCCCTCCCCCTCTCTCTCTCCCACTTATTCATTCACTCATTCACACACACATTCTAAACAGACAGGACAGGTTTATATGTTATTTTATTAGGTGGGGCACTTGAAGCCTGGATCCATACTAGGCCATTGTTGAACTTGATACCACTCTGAAGGCCTTGCCAAAAGGAGGTTTTCATTAACAATAGTGGGACATGCCTAGAGAAAGTAAGGGCCAAAGTGAATCTTTTCCATTTGAAGTAAACATTCTAGTCCAACTTTCCAATTATTTTTGCACTTGGGAGAGATAAGGAAGTTACCTGAAATGGTTTCACCTGTGCTTGCTTGGCACCAGAAACAATCCCTTTTCCAAACTCTCTAATAGTTAAGAAGTCTGAAGCTTTCTACAAATAGCTTTCCTGCTCACTTAAACTTATTTTAACTTGGTTTTGACCTTACTCTTGTATTTTAGCTTTAAAGTCTGAAGAGTTCAGCCCTCACTCCACCCTGCCTCAAAAGTCAGAAAAGAACTTCCTTTTGTTTTTAAGGGTCCTTCCTCATTATTCAATCCCACATCTGGCCACACAGGGCCATAGCACATTGCCACTTTTTCAAAAGGACTTGGCAGCTTCATTCTTCATGGTAACTAAGAAAACAGATAAAGAGCTGGCCACTGAACACCCTCAGTCTCAAGACTTGGAATTCCCCCTCAGAATTCCCTGTAGAGCCCCAAAGACTAACTTCCTTCACAAGAGAAAGTAATGTGGACCAACAGGACTTATTTGTTAACCTAATTCTCCAAGTCTAAGGCACATCAGCAGTCTTTCAGGATAATTTTGTCTTTGCAGCATTCCAGACTCCACCCAATATATTTGGCAATCTTCCTTCTCACAGGAACTAGTCTGAAATAAGGGACTAATTTCAAGGGGAAATCATGGAACCCTAAAGTCAATATGCAGTCATTTATTATGATCTTTCTATGAGTCTGGTACTATGCTCAGCTAGCCGGCACAGTGAATAGAGCACCAAACAGGAAGACTCATCTTCCTGAGTTCAAATCTGGTCTCACTAGCTGTGTGACCCTGGACAAGTTACTTAGCCCTGTTTATCTCTGTTTCCTCATCTGTAAAATGAACTGGAGAAGGAAATGGCAAACCACGTCAAGAAAACTTGAAACTGGGTCACAAAGAGTTGAACACAACTGAAGAATGACTGAAAATGATGTTCAGTGCTGAGGACACAAAGAAAAACATAGACACTGCTCTCAAGGATCTCACAAGCCAATGGAGGAGATTAGCATGCAAAGAACTATGTACCAACCTTCCACTCCCAGATTAATTCTTTTATGAAGGCAAACTAGGCCGTCTTTTGCTTCAATTCTTAACCTATCCTTTAATCACAGAATGGGCATTGCCTCAGACATAAAAAAAAAAGATCTTAGCTTGAAAAATTCAAGGTCTCCCACAGCTTCTGGGGCCATCACCAGTTGTCCTGACCCATGTCTTTGCCATGGACTTTGTTGACTCTGGAGGAGTGAGGCTGATGACTTTGCACAGCCCTGCCTCACTTAAATCCAATTCACTAGCAAGTCAAGACATCACCCTCCTGTTGTCATCCATCCTCTTTGAGAATAAAGAAAGAACAACAACAAAAAGAGAATGTGGAAATAATCAAGAGGGAGAAGGCACTAGTATTAAGGAGGAAAGGGTTCTTACAGAAAGTAAGATTTAACTGATACTTGAAGGAAGCCAGGGAAGCC
This sequence comes from Pseudocheirus occidentalis, assembly GCA_028646575.1. Lineage (NCBI taxonomy): Eukaryota > Metazoa > Chordata > Mammalia > Diprotodontia > Pseudocheiridae > Pseudocheirus > Pseudocheirus occidentalis. The sequence goes on from CM053600.1 coordinate 39,554,426, forward strand.
AGAAGGTGGAGAGAAGGAAGGAGAGCATTCCGGGCACAGGGAACAACCAGAGAAAATCCTTAGTCGAGAAATGTAGCAGGAGGTTGGTATCACTGGATAACAGCATAAGAAATAGGGAGCAAAAAAACTAGAATGGGGGTGGGAGCAGAGAGAGAGACAGAGAGAGAAAGAGAGAGAGAGACAGAGACAGAGAGAGGGAGAAAGAGAGAGGGAGAGACAGAGACAGAGACAGAGAGGGAGGGAGACAGAGAGAGACAGAGAGAGAGAGAGAGAGAGAGAGAGGAGAGGAGAGACAGAGAGAGACAGAGACAGAGACAGAGACAGTATTATGAAGGGCTTTGAGCTAAATATAAATTTTTTTTAATTTGGAATTAAACATTAGAAGTCATCTGTTCTTCAAAGGTCATTTGTTCCAAATCACTTAATTTATAAATGAGAAAACAGGCTTAGAAAGGTTAAGTGATGTGCTCAGGTTTACACACATAGTACTTAGCAGAGCTATAGCATTAGCCAACCAGAATTATGGAGGACCGGTAATGAAACATGCTCTCTGGCGCCTCACAGAGAAGACACAAATCCAGATGTACATTTTTTGGATATAACCAATGCCAGAATTCATTTTGGATGATTATTTGTTAAGAGAGCTGAGAAACAGGGCTGAGGATGAAAGGTAGAGGAAAATAAATTTTTGCTAACTGGAAAAAAAAGTCACTTAATTCCTAAAATCTTATTGTATTTAGAAAATAATGTTTTTTAAAATACAACTAGCAAAGTTGTGGTAACAATTCAAGCACTCTGACTTCAAATCTAGCAGTCCTTCCACCTTCTCATATCATTTTCCTCTTAAGTGAGGTCTTCAGGGGAATGTCTACAACAGTTAATAAATATCACAGGGGGCCTCAGGCAACAACCAGTGCTCATGATAGTTCTAGAGAAAATCACGAGTCAGAATCATAAGACCAGTGAACTTTTGCCTTCATTTATTTTTTGTGGAGTATGGAACTAAAGGAGCAGGGTGTGTAGAATTATCAGATTTTAGAGCTAAAAAAAGGCTTTAGAGAGTAAATTATATGAGACCTTTAGGGCCATAACTTGCAAATGGCTAGAGTTCTAATCGTCTTTATGCCAGCTATCCACAAAAAATGAAACTAGCGGGGTTTTTTTTAATACCATCTGAGAAATAGGAGCATATAAGGCTCCTCTCTCTCTCTCTCTCTCTCTCTCTCTCTCTCTCTTCATATATATATATATACACACATACATACATACATATATGTATATATGTGTATGTGTGTATATGTATATGTGTATATATGTATGTATGTGTATGTGTGCATATATGTATGTGCTTGTGTGTATGCATATATATACATATAAATAATAACAATTATAAACATAAAAAGCATCTTCTGATTTAATCCTAAGCACCTACTAATAGGTCAACTGGACACTTGAGGTGACTTAGAAGCAGGGTTTATACATGTAGCCTGTGCAGGTCGAAAAGTGACGTATTTGTTTAGAAGAAAAGGAATAAGTATTTATTGAGGCCCTACTGGTGCTTTGCAAATATCATCTCATTTGTTTAGGACCCTTCTAAGCCCTTAAGCACCATTCACCTCATCTTTCCCCTCTGTAAAGTGGTGATGCTTATAGCACCTGCCTCTGAGGTTGACGAGAGGCTAAATGAGACATCTGTAAGTTGCTCAGCGGGGTGCCGGGCATGTAGTGAGCCCCATACAAATATTGGCCATTGTTATCATTATCCGTATTGTTATTCCAGCTTCTTCAAGGTCATCAGTGTTTAGAAGCACAGCGAGAACTCGTGTTTCCATCACTTTTTTTTTATTTGTGGGGGAAGGTGGTCATGGTTTTTTGGTCTAGGAGTGTAATCTCATTGCTATATGAAATTCCTGGTAAAATTCCCTCTATTGATGCAGAAAAGTAGGATAAGCCAAGAAACGAACTGTTTGAGGGCATTGTATTCTATGTCCCGAGATATCAAGAAACATTGTTTCTTGAGGTGTTTGGTCATCATATATTGTAGTACTAACGACAAGAATTTGCAAAAAGACCACCACGAAAATAATTCTTGTTAGTGTCGACATACCAACATCAATGGCTTAAATGATAGAAAAATTTTACAAGTAACTGTATGAGATTTTCAAAATCAAAACAACATACACTCCGATACTTGGTAGCCTCAATGCAGAGGTGGAAAAGGTAAGGACGTGCAGGCACCAGTTCATGTAATCTAAGATCAATCAAACCCGGCCTGGTTTACTATTATGTTGACTGCAGACTTTAAAAAACTCCAAGCCCAAGGTTCTATCCACTGCAACACATAGCTGTGATTATAAGCAGCAAAAATTATGAGCAGTATTCATTATATCATAAAGTACAGAGCATCAATAGAAGGTTAGACCACTTTAAAGAAAGCTTATCAATTTATTAAATTAATTAAAGTCATCCCAAAGGCATTTAGTATTAAAATGGAAGGACTAGAAACAAATGGACCAAAGAAATGGTCCATTGTTGAATATCACTTCCAAATCACTTGTTGAATATCAATGTGCAAAACTATTTTAGCAAATGGTTTTCTTCATTAAGGAGAGTAGAACACACACACGTGGATCTGCAGCATCACAGTCCCGGGTGTGATTACAAAGAAAGTAGAAATGACACTAAAAAGAATGGAAAGGGAAAATCAGATGGACTGGACAAAGTGTACAATGAAAAAGATATAAACCAAAGGTGATGCCATTGTGAAGATACTAAGGGACTGACATACAAGGTATGTGAAGGAGGGAAAGACAAGATATGGGAAAAATTTTCACACCTTATTAATTCCTTAAAAAAAATAACCAAGAGAACATCACTAACTATTGACCTAATGGCTAGTCTCTCATTTAAGAGAATCATTTATGCATGAATCAGAGTTATCCTAGATGAGGATATAAGGGGTGGGGTTGATTGGGTACATCAATCAAGTGACTCCGTCCCACTTACAACAAGTAAGAAGACACCTTGATACTTTAACTCGGTAAGAACAAGTGTCAATCAATGAATCAGATGCTATAGAGTAAGTGTGAAATGTCCTTTATGAATTATAGTTCAGATTGACTGAGAAAATTTAGTCATGCTCTGAGGCATCTATAAAATAGAAGGCACATTCAACACCCAGGTTATTCAAGTGTCTGGAAGAGATTTAAATTTCAGAGAGCCGTAAATGGGGACAGAGTATTCTAGCTAAAGGGCTAGGTGGTGCAGTGGATAGTGTGCCTGGCCTGGAGTCAGGATCACCCAAGTTTAAATCGTGCCTCAGTTGTTAGCTGTGTAACCCTGGGCAAATCCCTTAATCCTGTTTGCCTTGGTTTCCTCATCTGTAAAATGAGCTGGAGAAGGAAATGACAAATTTCTCCTATATCTTTGCCAAGAAAACCCCAAATGGGGTCATAAAGAACTGAACATGACTAAAATTTCCCCAGGATCCTAAGGGGAATATGTGAACTCTGGGAACCCAACCCATTTGGGTGAGTAGAAGTAGGAATAAACACCTCAGAGTATGAATTACAAGAGTATTAGGAGGAAACAAGTAGGTTTTCCTAAGTGATATTCAACAATGGACCATTTCTTTGCCATTTTACAATTAATTGAAATACATGGTGACTTGTCCAGGTCTCTAAGGCTGGATTTAAACTCATGAAGATGAGTCTTCTTGATTCTAGGCCCAGCTCTCTATCCACTGCACTACCCAGCTGCCTAGAAGATAGTAAATGCTTAAGAAATGTTCCTTGACTGACTCACCTTCTGATAACATAATTAAGGAGGTTCATTTTACTACATAGGAGGAGATCCTAAAGGGAGTTCAAGTCAAAAAAGGATTCCCTGTGAAAGACAAGCTTCTCCAAATGCTCCTGACTGGGATAACATTTTCCTAACTACTTTAAGCCCTGGAAAATTGCAGAACCTACTGGAAAGGATCTGCAATTACTTGAATGAATTTGGCATATCCGTCTACATCCTAACATTAGTTTCTTAAATGATATGTACGTAAGTAGGAAAGACCAAGTGGATGAAGAACATATGTCTACTGATCATATTTTGACATGCATTTGAATGGATAACCTATAGATCTTTCCAACAATATGTACAAAATATGTAGCACTTGTACAGCATTTTAAGGTTTGCAAACTACTTTACAAATATCTTAGTTTATCATCTCAACAACCTTGAGATGTATATACTATTGTGATTCCCATTTTATAGATGAAGAAAGTGGGGCTTCAATAGGTCAAGTGATGTACTTAGAGTCACATTGCTCAAGTGACGAAGATAGGCTTTTAACTCGGGTCTTCCTGACTCCAGGTCCAGTGTTCTATCCATTGCATCAGCTAGCTGTCAATATCTTGGGAAGATTGTAGAGATGAGCAACAAATTTGCCCAGAGTTGAACAAACGGAGGAAAATCTTATGAATTACTTTCAGAAAACTGAAAACTCTTTTACTGACTCCAACCTTCTCATGAAAGCAAAGGCCCATCTTTTAAATACTACCATTTTGCTAGGGTAGCTATGTAGCTACATAGAACAAAATGGCTCTGAGTGTCACACAGAGGACAGGGGAGAACTGGATGGTGGTATGGCCAGACTGAAATATGAAAGAGAGGGAGAGAGAGGGACAGAGGGAGAGAGAGAGAGAGAGGGAGAGAGAGAGAGAGAGAGAGAGAGAGAGAGAGAGAGAGAGAGAGAGAGAGAGAGAGAGAGAGAGAAAGAGAGAGAAACTCCAAGGAATAGGAAGAAAGGATGCCATCAAGAAACTGCAGATAAGGTGGGTTGATCACTTGACATGAATGATTGAGAACAGGTAGATTATCCAGAGCATCCTAATAATAGCCTTAAAATGTTAGGAAAAAATGAAGAAAGCCTCCTACTCATTGTATAGAACACTTAACTTAACAATGACATGAGCAAGAGTCTTACAGGATACACAGGTACAGATGACAACATCCATATTATTGGAGGGAACTCCTAAATCAGTGATATCACAGATTCATTTGAGTGAGTATTGAATAATACAGGTCAGTACCTGATTGACAACTTGTAGTCATAATCAACAAGCATTTACTAAGAGCCTACTATGTGCCAAGCACTGTGCTAAGTTCTGGGGAGACAAAGGAAGACAAAAAAAAAAACAAAAAACAACCAAAGGTCGTGCCTTCAAGAAACTTACATTACATTAGAAAAGTCAGCATGTAAATGACTAGGTGCATACAAGATACATACAGAGCAAATCTGAGAGGACAAGGCACTACCAGAGGGGGGATTAGGAAAGGTCTCTTGAAGAAGGTGGGACTTGAGTTAAGTCTGGAATCCAGACAGGAAAAACAAGGGTGGAGATAAAGGGGCAGAACATTGCCAGGCATAGCAGACAGCCAGTGGCAAAGTCACAGTCAAGGAATTGCAAGGAGGCCAGTGTAGCTGTGTCAGAGAGTATAAGGAGGAGAAAAAAGTATGAGTAGACTAGAAAGATAAGAAGGGGCCAGGTTGTAAAGAGCTTTAAATCCCTGTTTTTGTTCAGCCATGCCTGGTTCTTTGTGACCCCGTGACATAGCATGCCAATATTGTCCATTGGGCTTTCTTGGCAAAGATACTAGGGTGGTTTGCCCTCTCCTTCTCCAGTGGATCACCCTTATTCAGAGTTCTCCACTTGACTGGGCTTGGGTGGGTAACCCTGCCTGAACAGCTCATAATTTGTTTCATTGAGCTCCATCACAAGAAGGCAGTGACCCAGGAGCAGCTTAAATGCCCCTAAGAGCACAAAGGGGCTAGGGTCTCACAACCAGTCTGTGTCAGAGGTGGAGATTTAAAAACAAATCTGATTGGAAGTTCAGCTTTTTATTTACTAGAGCATTCGACCTCTCACTTTCAATTCTAATTGCATCACAATCTTTTGCAAGTCAGAAAAGAGAAAATTATTGTCATTCTCTAGCCCTGAGAGCCAAAGGTAGGGCTTGAGAAAGAAATAGCAGGTGGAGGTAGGGAGAGAGAATAACAAATGAGAAAGGAGGAATGTGGTGGGAAAAAAATCAGAATCAGAAAAAAGACAGAATTTGGGAGTAAATTAAATTTTATCAGTCAGGACCAGCAAATCATTGACAAAAAGGGTTCCTTGTCCTCTCAGTGATCAAAGACGAAGCATGGTCACTTCTTGGTTTATATACCCTTGAATGAGAGGTATTCCGGCACACAGCAATCTATTCTGATTGGTTAACAATTGAGGAGAGATGGACTCTAACAGAATGAAGTGAGATCACTCCTACGAGGGGCTGAGAGTGACACTCAAGTGAATCTTGGACTGACAGATTATCCTACGCCCAGACCATTCTCAGCCTTGGGCAACCTAGAAAAAGGATCTACCTCCACCCAAGTTTGATTGAGTGGAACATAATGGGTGGAAATTCACCTTAAATTAGAGATTCCCAGTAAAGTTGGGTGGGATCAGATGGAGGAGAAAGTTCTACCCTCAAAGACTGAGTTTTTGAAAGGAGGACAATAGAAAAAGGGGAAACTCTGGATCTCCCCCCGAATCATTGGTTATTAATAATCATTCCTCTCAAGAGTAAACAAAGGGAATAGAAGATGACGTCTTAGAGAGGTCAAAAAAGTCTTCCTATTATCACCTGTTTTATGGCTCCACTCCTCTATCATTTCCTCTCTCCTTATCTATTGGTTCCTCTTGCCATCTATGCCCTGAAAAGTAAACTAAAGTTTAATGGAAGAAGCCAACCAAACTAGAAGGAAGATTTAAGAAAGGAGAGAGAACCTATTAAGTGCTATCATATTTCCTATATCCCTCCTCTTCTCTGCGCTATGACCTGAATTCAAGCTCTTCCTAGACTGACTGTTGTAATATTCTCTCCACCTCCCATCTCTTCTTCCTCTAATCCAGTCTTCCATGGGCTTGTCAAAAGAACTTCCTACGGTACAGATCTGACTGCCAGTCACCTGCTCAAAAAACATCAGTGGCCTCTTGAAGAAAGTAGACTCCTCCACTTGACCCATAAGGACTTCTACAGTCTGGTTTCTACCTACCTCTCCAGTCTCACTTTGCATAACTTTACAGCATCCTTTCTCTTTTGTGACTTTGGAGAAAAACTCCAGTGTTCAGGCACACTACAGCTTTAGAACTGGAACAGACAGTACCTACCAAGGCACCATGGAACTGTCCTTGATTCTCCTTAATTAAAAACATCTTCTTCCACAAATTTTCCCTTTTTCTGGGTTTTCCATTTGTCCTAATCACCCTTCACTTTGCTATGTTTCCTATGATAGATTTTTTTTTCCTTTTTGGATGGCAATTGGGGTTAAGTGACTTGCCCAAAGTCACACGGCTAGTAAGTGTGTCAAGTGTCTGAGGCCAGATTTGAACTCAGGTCCTCCTGACTCCAGGGCCGGTGGTCTACTCCCTGTGCCACCTAGCTGCCCCCCTGTGATAGATTACAAGATCATCGAGGACAGGAGCTGTTCTTTTTCCACCTTTGTATAGCCAGTCTGTAGAAGTGCTTTGTAGGTAGGAAATATGTGACCCTGAGCAAGTAAACTCTGCTTGCCTCAGTTTCATCATCTATACAATGGGGATAATAATAGCACCCACCTCCCAGAGTTGTTGGGGATCAAATAAAATAATTATGCCAGGCGTATTAAGCAATTTGTAAATGTTAGCTATTAGAAATGTTCAACAAATGTTTGTTGAATGAATGGTAAATGCAAAACTGGTTAAGAAAAGCAGCTTGAATTAGTAAATAGAGCGCTTGATTTAGAGTAAGGAATAGCTGTCTTCAAAGCCCACATCAGAGGTTAGATGTGTGAGACTGGGAAAGTCACTTCATCACTGTCTCCCTCAGTGTCTTCATCTATAAAACAGGAATAATAGCAGTACCTACCTCTTAAGGTTATGAAAACAACACGTAAAGCACTTGTGAACTCCAAAGTGCTACATCAATGTTAGCTCTTACTATTATCCAGAAACTCTTCCAGTTTCTCTGTGAAACCCCCACAGTTGAGAACTCATTGGGCTTTTTTGCATGTGCAGGTGGACAGAAGCCCAGCTGCAAAGACAGGGACAAGTGCTATATTTCATGCAAACCACACCCCAAAAAAAGAACTATAGTATTAATGAATTCACATTTTGCTCATAGAAATGTGCTATGCATGAGGAGACATGATCACAAAAACCTTTCTCACCTTGGGTGATGATTTCCCATTTGCTTCAGAGCCTCCGACATACAAATGGGTAGTTCTGGAAAGGCTGGATGAAACCAGAGGACACTGAGGTCATTTGGCACCTAGGGGGGCTGTAAGCACTGAGCCAGAATGCCCCCAGAATTTGGGACTGGGGGTGAACAGAAATGTCACTCTCTGGAAAGTAATGAAAATTAACCTCAAAAGGGTGAAATTAGTCATCAGCAGAAGTAACTCAGTCTAATAAAAGATGGTTTTTAAATGGGCCACAGAGGAGACTGGGGTATCTCTAGCCTTTGCATGATGTTTGTCTTATACACTTGAGTTAGACCCTTTGGTTTTGAATTCCCTGTGTGCTCCTTGAGAAATCTCCAACAGAAACTGAGGGCATGCCCATCAATTGGGGAATGACTGAACAAGTTGTGATAAATGACCGTGAAGAAATGGTGGTGGTGGTTGTTACCCTTTGTTCTCAAAGAGGACCAAAATGACATCACTGTGCTAGAGTCAAGTTTCAATTGGGTTCAACTGTGGCTGATCAGACCAGTATGAGTTTGGAATGCTCTGCCACAGTCTGGGCACAAATAGTCTGTGTGAACATTTGGGGTGGAATCTCCAAATTTGTGCATCCTGTGTTTCCTCTGAGCTGTCTCAATTCTGCTTTGCTCATAGAATGCAGCGCCTTCTCTGATGTGGGCACGCCATACCGAGTAGTCCTGTACCAGTGTCTCCCATGTCACACCATCAGTTCCAAAGTTGTTAAGAGACACCTTGAGAGTATCCTTGTATGGCTTCTTCTGACCACCACATGAACTCTCTTTAACTCTTCTATCAAAGCACCAGAGTATTTCTCCAAAGAGAAAGCAATATAAATATAGGCTACAAGATAAAGCGTCATCCCGGACATTGGATTTCCATGGTAGAGGCTCTGGGATACTACATTTGGAGTCAGAAGCCCTAAATTTGCCTTGTGACTCTGCCACTTACTCAGAGACCATGAGCAGAAAAATCATTCAGTCTATCTAAGTCTCAGTTCCTTATCTACCAGATGTGGAATAATAATACTAAGGTTGATTGGAAGAGTGAGGTTTGTAAACCATAACATGCTACATAAAAAAAAATGTGTTATTACTATCGTTGATTCTAAATTGTAGTATGTAAAGGACAAATACAAACAGAAAAGCTTTGGTGGTCCACATGAAATCTTTTTTTTTTTTTTTTTGCTTTTTGGAGGGCAGTTGGGGTTAAGTGACTTACCCAAAGTCACACGGCTAGTTAGTGTGTCAAGTGTCTGAGGCCACATTTGAACTCAGGTCCTCCTGACTCCAGGGCCAGTGCTCTACTCACTGCACCACCTAGCTACCCCTACATGAAGTCTTGATAAAGGAGTCAGAGAATTTGTTCATGTGTCTCTAGCACTGCCCCAGAGAATGATGATGGCCTGATTTTAATATCAAACATTGGATATCTAGGCAAAAATCTAGTCTACTTCTCAAGCAATTCTGATGTAAAATATGATCTCTCAAAAAGGTAACTTTTAAAAATGTAGGTGCTCTATCTATGCAAAAGACCAGTCCCAATTATCTTGTCAGATTGGGTTCAAATGCTGCCTTTAACACACACTTAGCAGTAATAGCAATTACATGCAATAATTTCCAGTGGCAAATCATTTCATTTTCCCCAGTTTCCATTTCCTTATCCATGAAATGAAAATAATAATGCCTTCAGCATCTGACTTATTGAGAAAATAGCTGAAAGAGATCTGGATTTGGATTCGAATTACCGCAGTTCAAATTCCGGTTTTACCCATTAACAACCCATATGATCTGGGCCAAGTCACTTACTGAACCTCTCTGGGTTCAGTTTTCTCATTTGTAAAATGAGTGGTTAGACAAGAAGGTTCCTTCTAGCTCTGAATCTAAAATACTCTGAGAGATAAAGTATGTAAAGTGTTTATGTCTAAGGTCTAAGCAGGTAACGTTTATAAACTTCAATGTCTCTGAAAGTCTCAGTTTTTAGACAGTTTCTATTGCTAAGTCTGGGCTCTTGGAATTACCAACCAACGTCCCACAAGTTTGGTTAAGACAAAGAATTGCTCCCAGAGTCTGATGGCTGCTAGTGAAACTGATAAATCCAAGTTGCTTAATCAGAAAAAACTGAACGTTCCTGCTTCCACAGCGACAGCTTTCTAATACCATCATTTCCACAGAACACAGGCCTAGACCATGAGTAAGATTCAGTTCTTCATGGATACTCTTAACCATCTGTGCCCACTTTTTTGTGCTTATATTCTCTCCCCATCTTAGACTACAAAGAGGATACATCATGCAGTCTTCACATTGTACAACACTTCTCTTACTTGCTATTTCAGCTGTTTCAGTCATATCTGACTCTTTGTGACCCCATTTGGGCTTTTCTTGACAAAGATACTAGAGTCATTTGCCATTTCCTTCTCCAGTTCCTTTTACAGATGAGGAAACTGAGGCAAACAGGGTTAAGTGACTTTTCTAGGGTCACACAGTTGTTAAGTGTCTGAGGCCAGATTAGAAGTCAGGAAGATGAATCTTCCTGACTCCAGACCCAGCACTCTATCTACTTGGTCACCTAGCCATCCACTTCTCTTATACATCAGGTTAAACTCACTGGTTTTGTATTTCCTGTATGCATAATTCTTAAGAAATCTCCAACAGCTTTCTCTTAATGGTATAGTACCAAAAGCAATGGATTTTAGCTCCAAATAAATAAGTGATAAACTGTTTAAAAGGGGTGAAACAACCTGAAATAGTCATTTAAAGGTCAAGTGAACTACAGAGCAGTGAAATGATCTGGCATAGCCAGGTTTATTTATAGGCATGTTAAAACCTGAGGATACGTTCATAGAATGCTATGTGATAAGGGGCAGAACCAGGATGACTACCTTACTCCAGATTACACATACATACCAGGGTCCCCAGATACTGGAACAAACAACATATTTGACACCACTTTGGAGAGGACTTGAAGTTACAGATAAGCCCCGAAATGACTTAAGACTCTAGGGATTTCTCTGGTCTAGGAATTCTCTGATGTCAGATTGGACTTCCTAAGCTCTAAGAACAGATCCATTCTGACTCATGGGTCTGCTCTGGTCTCCAGAATCCAGAATGAGGCCAAGAAAGGCGGCAAAAGGGGGGACAGGAGGAAGCTAGATGCCACGCCTGATACTTTATTTTCAGAGCACAATTCTCCATGTATCTTAGCACAAAATTCACCAAATGCTGGATTGTAGAGAAGTATATTACTTTGATCTATAAGCTTTTCTTTAAAAAATAAAAAATATCACACATTTGAATGACTGAGCATAGGACTTTAAAATGTCTTGGTTGTTTTGTCAGAAGGAGCATGATAGATGCAGGCTGTGGTGGATTATGAAATACTGAATCTATTATTGGACCTGATCAATCAATGTGTTCATTAGTTTGGCTGGACTTTCTTTTTTTCTCTTTTTTCTTCTTTACTGAATGGGATGACTTTCTTGGTGGGGCAGAGGGAAGAATATATTGGAAAATAAAATGATGCAAAAACAAAGAAGCTTTTTAAGCTAATTTTTTAACTGAGCTAAACAACTTGGCTCCATTTAGGACAACAGTAAGGTGTTAAAAAAAAGATAGAGCACTGGGTTTAGAATCAGGAAGACTCATTTCCAGAGCTCAAATCTGGTCTCAGACACTTACTGTGTTGCTATGCTAGGCAAGTCACTTAACCCCAGTTGCCTGCAGAAGGAAGGAAGGAAGGAAGGAAGGAAGGAAGGAAG